>CM053026.1:20349135-20775343 GCA_028564925.1 Lithobates sylvaticus
CTGGTCTGCATGTGCTCTGGGGGTCATAACAGGGGCAGAGGTACTCACTGTGTCCCATGTGGAGGGCTGTTCTTCATCCTCTGGCCATAACTGCTCCATCACCTCCTCTGGTGGACCTGTGTCATGTGCATCCACAAGCTGGGAAGGTGTTCTAGGTGTGCCTCCCTTCCCCAGAGCACTGCCGAACATCCGCATGGCTGCCTCTTTTGCTGAGCGCTGGCTCCGGGCGCCATCTTGGTTTCCATGCTCTGCTGAATGCATGCCGTCTCTCGGGTGTTTGCGGGACATGCCCGCCGCCGAATATGCCCTTGATATATACCGCTGGATAGGGGAGAGTGAGGGGAACACTCCGGTGCTGTCTGCGGGAGAAGCCGGTGCCGCCGGAACCTTTTCGCAGGATAATTGTGCAGGGTATCGGCGGAGCTCTCACTCTGTGCGTCTTAGCTCATCAGCCGCAAGCCACGCCCCCCCAGCTAGACAGGTTTAGACGTTTTAGGCATAAAGCCAAAACAGATGAAAATTGAAACCTAGTCAATGAGGATAGGTCATTGTGTATAAAGAACGAACCAACAGAGAGAGGTCTAACTGATAAGTATCTAGATACGTGCAAAACTGGGCAAATAGCTGGGTTAGGGGAACTAGCTAAAGAAAACCACTGACCATTCCCCCACGCTTTGGTTTTGGATCTACAAATGAATAGATGCACAGAATCCTGACTCAAAAGGACATGTGAAAATAGCAAAAAGGATAGAGAACTCCTGTTTATGGCAGTGAATTCGCCTAACCTTAGCGCCCCAAAAAATGCAATGGCGAAAGCTGCCCTAAAAAGAAACGTCTCAAATTCAGATGAGCACACTGTTTGGAGGACCTCAAGAAGGTCCACTAATAGAGTGACTGAAATGGGACGTCTACTGTCCCGTGACGGGTTTGCCCGGCGAAAACCTTTCAGCACCTGATTAACTTGGAAGAAAGAGGTCAGGGATGGCTGGCCGGAGAATTTTAGAAAAAATGATACACCCGCTAAAATTTTGCTGACCGAGGAAGGACTAAGATTCGATTGCAAAAGTGACGATGTAAAAGACAAGGCAACATATGATGACACATACAGCTCGTCCAAACCTAACCCTTGGCAAAAAGAACACCATCTGGACCATGAAAGGTTGTAGTCCGACCAAGTTTTCTGTGAAACCGAATCTCTCAGGTTGGTTGTTACCAGGTTCATATCAAGCCCCAGAGGAAATCTGGGCAAGGATACCCGACCGGATCCGCCGAGGGGGCCAGCTCCCGAAACTTTGCAAACTGTGAACGAGACAAAGCATCGGCAATGTTATTACGTGCTCCTTCAATCGGCCTTCAACCAAATATTGAAACGCATACAATGTAAAACAAGAAATCGCAGGAGTTTCAATACCGGGTCAGATTTAGAGGATAAAGTATTTATAGCAAATAAAACACCTTTATTGTCCGTGTGAACTAGAATCCTACGATTCTGAAAAATCTCCTGCCAAACCACCACAGACGCTAATACCGGGAATAGTTCCAGAAGAACTATGTTCTGTAGTACATTCTTCTGCAACCATGCCTTATGCCATTTACCCGATAGCCAACGACCTTGCAAAAAAGCTCCAAAGCCCGACGAACCCGCCGCATCCGTAAAAAATTCCAACTGGATGTTAGATATAAATTCGCCTTGCCAAACCGTCGGACCGTTGAAATCGCACAAAAATTGGTCCCAGACCGTCAGGTCCTCCTTTATGTTTTTTGAGAGACGGATGTGAGCATTCTGACTTTTGAAACCGCTGATGGCCAGGGAAAATCTTCTAGAGAAAACCCTGGCCATAGGAATAATTCTGGCTGCAAACGCCAAAAGGCCTAACAAGGACTGAGCTTCCTTTAAGAGCACCTTCCTCTTAGCTAAAAAGGAAGAGATCAATTGTCTCATCTTGTTTATTTTAAGAGGAGGAAGCCTGAATTCCATAACGGATGAGTCTATAGTAATACCCAAAAATTCTAACGAAGTGGTTGGAAAGACCGTCTTCTCATGGGCCAATGGGATACCAAACTGATCACAAGTGGACAAAAAGGTATGTAAAGACTCTAGACAAATAGGTGAGACGGCTGGACCAACAAATAAAAAATCGTCCAGGTAATGTAGGAAACCCCCTTTGGGAAACTTGGATGAAGATACCCAGTGTAAAAAAGTAGAAAATGCTTCAAAGTAGAAGCATGACAGGGTGAAACCCATAGGTAGGCATCTATCAAAGTAAAACTGGCCTTGAAATTGGAAACCTAATGAATTGAAACCTTGTGGGTGTACTGGCAAAAGGCGAAAGGCAGATTTAATATCTGCCTTTGCTAGTAAAGAGCCTTGACCAAAATGTCTCAACATTGATAAGGCTTCATCAAATGAAGCATAGCAAACTGGTGCGTCTACATTAGCAACCTCATCATTTAGTGATGCCTCAGGTGGGTAGGACAAATGGTGAATTAAGCGATAGCTACCATTCTCCTTCTTAGGAACTATCCCCAATGGTGAAATCCGAAAGTTCCGGAAGGGGGGTACAGAAAATGGGCCAGAGATTCTGCCTTCACTCAATTCTTTCAATATTTTCTCCCGAGTTACCGAAGCATACATGGTAGCAGATTTTAAGTTCTTGACACACTTACAACCTGAACCCATAAATGATGGAACTAAAAAAACTTCCTTAAAGCCATTAATTAGCAGAGCTGCCATCCTGTGGTCTGGATAGCGTTCTAGCCAGGGAAGCATTCTTGTTAGCATCACTGGTGTCGATGCTTTTTCCATGAGTGTCTCTGGGAAGTGATTGAAGAGAGGAGGCAGCTGATCTCCGAAAACACCTGCTAGCCGAATGGCTCCCATTGCAGTGTGAACACTCATGTCTGTACCGGCAATTAGCTAAAAATTTGCATTGCCCTTCGTTAAATGCAAAACATAGGCCTTTGCGAAACGTCGGTTGCGCACTAGGTGCCAATCTTTGACTAAACTGGGGTCTTGCTGGCAGCATAAGATTCAGCCATAAACCAACGTCCTTAGATCCCCAGTGCAGCGATGGGTGCACCGATAACTTTTGGCGAAAGTTTTCATCGTATGTATACCATGCAGAGCCGCCAAAATGGCGAAAGGCCTCTGCAATTATGTCCAAATGTTGAAATAAACCTGAACATTTATCTGGAAACCGTTCACCCATAACTGCTGCATAAATGCAGAATGCCTGCAGCCAGTTCTGAAAAGTTCTAGGGATGGCCCTCCTCCTATCTTCCTCAGCCCTATCCCCATGCTGCTTTTCTAGCTTAGCCAAAAATTCCTTTGAGGCTGGCAGTAATGACAGAATGTCAATGAATTCCCCTTTCCAAATTCTTTCTTTAACTGACTTATGCAGATGAAAGCCTAGTGGTGATAATGCACATGGCAGTGGCTCCCTGAAAGAGGACTCACCCACTGACATAGCTAAGGAATTAAGGGGCAATTGAGTGTTAAACCTTGCTGGATTCAAAACTTTTAGACCAGAGATTTTTTCTTTATACTCCTCTTGTGAGGCAGACTCACTCATATTCTGCCATACAGTACCAGCCTCATTCATATATTCAGAACAACTCACCTTATTATCCATAGCACCATGTAAATGTGCACCTGTTCTCATATTGTCAGCATTGCTGTAAACCAAATCATCTTTATTCTCAATAGATGCACCAGATGCCTGTGCTCTCTGAAATACCTGGGAAACAGCAGGCGGCTGTATAGCCCGGTCAGTACCAAAAACTTGTGCACTTGAACCTTCACCAATATTACCTCTTTTTGATTTAAAAACCTCTTTTGTAATAACCTTATCTGCACCAGGTAACTGTGCCCTTTTTTGTAAATCATTATTAATATCATCATAAACTTCAGCACCATTAGTATGTGCCCCTTTAAATTGCTGTAATTGTGTGGGGACAATGTCTGTACCACCTCTTTAATTTCCTTCTCTCCCCAGTCACTTCCTGGAAACTCAATGGCCACACTTGCTTCTGAGCATATCCCTTCTGCTTCACACCACTGGACTGCCTTGGCGGGATCCATAATAACAAGTGGGGCGGGGTCTCTGTTGAGTGACAGTGATCCCGGACGAGCCCACCCGTGTAGCACTGACCCCTGAAGGAGCTGCTAGTTTGAATTGGGCCTGAACTCTTACAGAAAAAAAACCTCTGACTTGACTCTATCCCCTTGGCACAGCTGTGGTGCAATGCAATACAGTACAACATAAAACAGTATAAAGTACCTGTATAAATCCCTCAGGATCCTCTGGCTCCACCTGGTGGGGAAAACAGCATGCCACACAACTGTAAACAACCAGGAATACTTTACTAAAGGTATATCAACACAGGTGGTTACAGAGGTTGCACTGTCACCCCAATGTAGGGTGTCAGTACAACACACATATATATGCAATTACAATATGGGAAACATATAACACATGTATCTAAACCTGGGAGCTCCCACTACTTACAGTTTTATGTGAGGCCTCACTTAAAGTACTTTCTCCTTTTTCTTCTTTCTTCGCTAGCTTAAGCGGTTCCTCAGATATTTGTAATCCAACAGGTAGGTGAAAAGTTAACTTAGGAAGCTCCGGGTGTTACTGCAAGAACTTATGCACAACGCTTGGGCACTAAAGGGAAGTAGGCCTCAAGCCTGTTCAATGTCAGTTGCTCTGATTCGCCTCCATGGAACAACAGGTTCCAGTGAGGTCTGTGAGTGAGTCCAACTGCATGCAACAAATGATAAATGGCGGGCCGCAACCCGCTCACCAACTGGATCGGAGTTCTGGATGATGACTTTGATCTGGCAAATGCAGCTTGCTTCTGGATCAGCTGGGCAGATGCTCCGTGTCACTCCGCTGAAAAGAAACCGGTCCTCATATGCTCAGACTAGGGTCTCTGGGCCTTGTCAATCCGGTCACCGACTGTCAGGCTCCGTCTAGTCACCTCGCAAACAGGCAGGCTTGCAATCCGCAGTGACTATCTGTCGCTGTCTCCGGGGAACCTCCTCACAGATCCACACAGGCAGGCAGCGTGGTCCCAAGAGTCCAAATATGGCCGCTGCAGTCCTTTTTATACCCTACCCAGCATGCACTGTATAAGAGAGTGTTCATGGGTAGGTCACACAGACTCCTGGGTAACAAGGCCAACCTTCTAAATCAAAACAACAGTACTTCCTGTAAATGTCTTTTGTGCTTGTTTTGTAATCATCGTATCAGTGCATTACCAGATTTGGTCACTAGATGTCTCCAAACACTGAACCATAGCAATGTCCATGGACTATACATTACTATACACATAACCACACAGTCCCCGCTACACTTGAAAAGTATACTGCATCTTTAAAAATGAATAATTCTATCTAAATACTGAGAGTGTACTGGATATAACAATAAAATAATAAACTAACTTTATTAGATCAGCTACACTACCTGTTAGAGATGTCCTATTTTCAGACTGATGTTACTATTCTTCTGTTCTTGGTTCTGTAGTGTAAATCGGTGTCAGTCGATGTGTATAAAGTTCTGGTGATTGTGTCTCCTCCTGGGCAGATCTGCCGGTGACTGAGAGGACCTGCTGTGTGCCATGAAATGTTCTCCTCTCCTCTGTGTCTGTTATCTGCTGATACTCGTCCTTTTCATCACATACTATGGAGTTGTATGGACCCGGAGCTCAGCACCTCAATGTAGACTTACTATGGCAATGCCAAGATTTAAGAATGAATATCACAAGGAAGGAGATGTCATCATCGGAGGATTAATCCCTGCTCATGTGCACAGCCAATATCTATATCGTATCGATTTTGGGAGTCGAGGTTTAGTTCGTCCACCAGGCGATTATGTGTGTGGAGAGTAAGTCTCTTTTTCTCATATTTTCTCTCTCTGTATAACTCAACAAAGAAAATTACATTTTTCATTGTCACTGTAATATTTTATGAACATTCACAGCTGTTTTTACTGATGTTTTATATATTTTCCTATTATTTGGTTACAGTCTGTGTTGCACCAATATACAATGATTACATTTGTCTTCCATCATATTTTATCTTCGGGCCATGCTGGGATTTCTGATAAATAACCATGTTATGTATGTAGTTATGGCTCCTGCAGACTGAAAATCTCAATGGTTCTTTATTGCCAGGAGAGAGGGAGAGAGAGAGAGGGATAGAGGGAGGGGGTGTGCTGTCATGTAATAGCTGTGTGTCTGATCTTCTACTTATCAGGGCAGATCACAGTAAAGACTATTCACAGCATAGCAATAAGCCAGCCTGGGGAAAACTTTACATGTATAAATCAGTGGATCTGACACTTAACAAATACTCATTGCACGTGAATATTCTCTGCAGCTAAATGTGTTTTAAATGTCAATGATTGATTATCCAACAGTGAATGTTTGTAAAAGTCACTTGTACTGCTTTATAAATATGACCCTTAGGGTTTCCTCACCATTTGCTGTCACTAGGGATGAGCTGAAATCGAGGTTTGCATTAAACTTTCAGCCTCCTGTGTGACTGGATCCAAGCATCGTATATAGAAGTTGTATTTGCACGTTGTAATATGTTATGTTTTATAACGTTCTGCTTTCAATGGTTCTTATGAAAGCAGAGGGTGCCAACACCTGGCACATCCCTAGGAACTGTTGGCATCAATGAATATTGCCTTACATGACCATATGTGTTGAATGATGGAACCACTCTCCTCGCTCATCCCCTTATATACTTAGAGAAAGTCATTTGGTGAGGAGTAGCGTCAGGATCCATGTTCGGTGCCGGGTCGGGTTTTCTTTTCGATGAGTCGCCTGGCATCTTGATTGATAATAGATTTATAACAAGAGACATTTTTGGGGAATATTTTTTTTTTTAAAAAGGACTTGTAAAATGTTTTAGTTTCTATATTTCTAGGTTACATCTTCTTTTTTTTGTGTGAATGGCTAGGGGTACTTTTTAATGTGGGGGGAGCATCTGGGGGTTTCTTATTATTAAAAGGAGCTTCCAGATCCTGATAAGACCCCTGCTTGCCAACCCCTCACAACCACTGGGTCAGTAATGGGGGTGCCCAGGTATGGTATGGTTCAGGAGGGGGGCTCACCCCTTTCCAAGTCAACCAGACCCCATGCTTAGATTAAGGGTTTGGTACAAATTTTTAGGGGGGACCTCATGCATTTTTTTTTTATCTGTACCAGACTCAAAGAATAAAACCTTATTTCATTCTTGCTGTAGGATGTGCTACATTTACAAAGAAAAATATGAAACAGTTTAACTACTTGGTGCTGCTGTACACATACAGTATTTCACAAAAGTGAGTACACCCCTCACATCTTTGTAAATATTTTATTCTATCTTTTCATGTGACAACACTGAAGAAATGACACTTGTCTACAATGTAAAGTAGTGAGTGTACAGCTTGTATAACAGTGTAAATTTGCTGTACCCTCAAAATAACTCAACGCACAGCCATTAATGTCTAAACCACTGGCAACAAAAGTGAGTACACCCCTAAGTGAAAATGTCCAAATTGGGCCCAATTAGCCATTTTCCCTCCCCGATGTCATGTGACTCGTTAGTCTTACAACTCTCAGGTGTGAATGGGGAGCAGGTTTGTTAAATTTGGTGTTATCACTCTCACTCTCTCATACTGGTCACTGGAAGTTCAACATGACACCTCATGGCAAAGAACTCTCTGAGGATCTGAAAAAAAGAATTGTTGCTCTACATAAAGATGGCCTAGGCTATAAGAAGATTGCCAAGACCCTGAAACTGAGCTGGAGCACGGTGGTCAAGACCATACAGCGTTTTAACAGGACAGGTTCCACTTAGAACAGGCCCTGCCATGGATTGACCAAAGAAGTTGAGTCCACATGCTCAGCGTCATATCCAGAGGTTGTCTTTGGGAAATAGACGTATGAGTGCTGCCAGCATTGCTGCAGAGTTTGGAGGGGTGGGGGGTCAGCCTGTCAGTGCTCAGACCATACGCAGCACACTGCATCAAATTGGTCTGCATGGCTGTCGTCCCAGAAGGAAGCCTCTTCTAAAGATAATGCACAAGAAAGCCCACAAACAGTTTGCTGAAGACAAGCAGACTAAGGACATGGATTACTGGAACCATGTCATGTGGTCTGATGAGACCAAGATAAACGTATTTGGTTCAGATGGTGTCAGGCGTGTGTGGCGGCAACCAGGTGAGGAGTACAAAGACAAGTTTGTCTTGCCTACAGTCAAGCATGGTGGTGGGAGTGTCATGGTCTGGGGCTGCATGAGTGCTGCCGGCACTGGGGAGCTACAGATCATTGGAGGGAACCATGAATGCCAACATGTACTGTGACATACTGAAGCAGAGCATGATCCCCCTCCCTTCAGAGACTGGGCCGCAGGGAAGTATTCCAACATGATAAACACCCCAAACACACCTCCAAGATGGCCACGGCCTTGCTAAAGAAGCTGAGGGTAAAGGTGATGGACTGGCCAAGCATGTCTCCAGACCTAAACCCTATTGAGCATCTGTGGGGCATCCTCAAACGGAAGGTGGAGGAGCGCAAGGTCTCTAACATCCACCAGCTCTGTGATGTCATCATGGAGGAGGGGAAGATGACTCCAGTGGCAACCTGTTAAGCTCTGGTGAACTCCATGCCCAAGAGGGTTAAGGCAGTGCTGGAAAATAATGGTGGCCACACAAAATGTTGACACTTTGGTTCCAATTTGGACATTTTCACTTAGGGGTGTACTCACTTTTGTTGCCAGCGGTTTAGACATTAATGGCTGTGTGTTGAGTTATTTTGAGGGGACAGAAAATTTACACTGTTATACAAGCTGTACACTCACTACTTTACATTGTAGACAAGTGTCATTTCTTCAGTGTTGTCACATGAAAAGATATAAAAAAATATTTACTAAAATGTGAGGGGTGTACTCACTTTTGTGAGATACTGTATATTAGGGATGAGCCGAACACCGCTGGGTTCGGTTTGCACCAGAACCTGGGAACGGACCGAAAGTTTGCGCGAATATTCAAACCCTATTAGTTACAATGGACGCGAACGTTCGAAATCTAAAGTGCTAATTATAACGGCCAATATGCATGTTAATGTCATAAAACAGGTTTGGGGACCCGGGTCCTGCCCCAGGGGACATATATCAATGCAAAAAGAACTTTTCGGGAGCAGTCATTTTAATGATGCATGAAGTAAAAAAAAATATGGTACCTGGGGGGGGGGGGGGGGGGGGGGTCTAAAGTATGCCTGTGAAGTGGCATGTGTTTCCCGTGTTTAGAACTGTCCCTGCAAAAAATGACATTTGTAAAGGAAAAAAAAGAAGCCATTTAAAACTGCTTGCGGCTTTAATGTCATGTCTTGTCCTGGCCGCCATATGGATGAAAATCCTTGAGAAAAATGGCATGGCTACCCCATCACCCCTCCCCCCCCCACCCCAGCCCATTACCAGCCCCTTTGGGTCTTGTATGGATATTAAGTGGAACCCCGCACCCAAAATAAAACCCTATACCTACAACCCTATATACTCTGAACAGCAGTATACAGGCGGTGCAAACAAGACAGGGACTGTAGGTTTGTTCTTAAGTAGAATCTGTTTGTAATTTTGAACAGGTACATTTTTAAGTGTAGCTCCATCCAAAAAAATCTATTTTTAAGCTTTTTGGAGAACATAGGGAAGGGTTATCACCCCTGTAACATTTGTTTTGCTGTCTGTGCACCTGTTCAGAACATTTCACCTCACTTTCCGTCCCAATGACAAATGTTTTTGGAAAAGTGGGGTTTTTATTGAAACAAGGATTGGTGATAAAGCATCAGTTGAGAGGAGATACCTTTTTCACAAATTAAATCCAACAGGATCGAATTTCCCTTCCTAGGGGTAGATTTCCTCTCACTTCCTGTTTTCTCCTTCCGTTTGCAAGTAGGAGTCATTTGTAAGTTGGATGTTTGAAAGTAGGGGCCTACAGAAATTTGCCCCATTAGATGTTGGTGTTGCCACAACACTGTAAGCCCTCACAGTTACTCTTGGTGGGCACAGGAATGGGCCCTGCTGTGAATTATTAGATCAAGAATTGTAATTGCATGCACCTGTTGAACAGGGCAGAAAAATTGGGCCTTTGGTGGTGGTGGTGGACGGTGTTGCCACAATACTGTAAGCCCTCACAGTTACTCTTGGTGGGCGCAGGAATGGGCCCTGCTGTGAACTATTAGATCAAGAATTGTAATTACACGCCCCTGTTAAACAGGGGCTGAAAAAATGGGCCTTAGGCACTGGTGCTGGTGCCACAACACTGCAACCTCTCACAGATACTGTACTTGGAGCACAGCAGTCAGACCTGTTGCGAAGCATTGCTTAAAAAATTGTAATTACACGCCCCTGTTAAACAGGGGCTGAAAAATTGGGCCTTAGGCACTGGTGCTGGTGCCACAACACTGCAACCCCTCACAGATACTGTACTGTCCTGCCCCAGGGGACATGTATCAATGCAATTTTTTTTTTTTTAAAACAACCGTTTTTTCAGGAGCAGTGATTTTAATAATGCTTCTTCTTCCATCATCTTCTTCCTCCGATCCGCTTCTTCTTGCTCTGGTCTTCTCATCCGGCATCTTCTTCCATGGCGTCGGTGTCTCTTCTGGGCCGCTCCGCGCAATGGGAGGCTCCCGCTGTGTGAGGCTTTGCCCCCCTCTAACTTCATGGGGAAAGCCATAGGGAATTCCCCATGACGTCCCCGTGCGTCCCAGAAGAGACACCGACGCCGTGGAAGTAGATCCCGGACGAGAAGACCAGAGCAAGAAGAAGCAGATTGGAGGAAGAAGATGATGGAAGAAGAAGATGGAAGAAGATGCCGGAAGGAGAAGATGAAGAAACCGAAGGATGAAGAAAGGAAGAAGGAAGACCAGAAGAAAGAAGATTTTAATAAAGGAATTGTCAAAGACCGTCTCGTGTCTTTTTTACCATTTTTGACACTTTTTTGGTGAAATGGTAGGGGTATTTTTGTACCCCCTTACCATTTCACACAGGGGGGGGGGGCGGGATCTGGGGGTCCCCTTGTTAAAGGGGGCTTCCAGATTCCAATAAGCCCCCCGCCCGCAGACCCCCACAACCAATGGCCAGGGTTGTGGGGAAGAGGCCCTTGTCCTCATCAACATGGGGACAAGGTGCTTTGGGGGGGACCCCAAAGCACCCCCCAATGTTGAGGGCATGTGGCCTGGTACGGTTCAGGAGGGAGGGGGCCGCTCTCGCCCCCCCTTTTCCTGCAGCCTGCCAGGTTGGGTGCTCGGATAAGGGTCTGGTATGGATTTTGAGGGGGAACCCACGCCATTTTTTTTTTTTGGGCTGGGGTTCCCCTTAATATGCATAGCAGACCTGAAGGGCCTGGTTATTGAATTTGGGGGGACCCCCACGCTTTTTAATTTTTTTTTATTTTTTATCAATGACTTTTTTTTTTATCAATGACTTTCAATGAATGACTGTTCTCTGTGTTACGGGAGCCGCCAATTCATTAGCCGCGAGTGATTTTAAATAGCTTTTTTTCCTGCAAAAATGACACTTTGTGCAGGGACAGTTCTTAGCACAGGAAACATGCGGCGCGGCGGCCTTTTATACTGTGGGGCGTGTACTAAACCCCCTGAGCTATAATTGGCCACAGGCATCCTGTCTGTGGCCAATTATTGCTCTCCTCGCCGCTGGCTCTTTGATTGGCCAAGCATGCGGGTCCCAGTGCATGCTTGGCCAATCATCAGCCAGCAATGCACTGCGACTGGCGCAGTGCATTGCGGGCTGCTTGCATCACACGAATTTGATGAGAGCGGCCCAAATAGTTCTGGGCTGGCCGAGCGGGCGAACACCCGATGTTCGATTCGAACATGGGTTCGAATCGAACACCGGGCCCATCCCTATTACAAACAACAAATAACGTACACATATGTGGTATCGCTGTGATCATCAGGGCAGTGGTAAGTTATGGTGATCGCAAGAAATATACAGCAGGTTTTTTTTTTTTTTTTTGTTTACTATTTTAGGTCAGTATTCCTATGATAATAAAACGATAATAATCAGGAGATAACAGTTACCATTTACCAACCAAGGAAAATCTAATTAATCTTGAAAAAAACAACAATCCACCTGGATACACTTAGGCCTCATACACACGGTTCGATTGTTGGACGACTGAGCGTCTGATTTTTGTCTAAAGCGCGTGTGCACGATTTTGTCTAGCATACTAACGATCTGCAAATTGTCGTTTGACAAACACGAACGTAGTGACCAGGGCTGGTGTAAGGATTTTTGACACCCTAGGCAAAACCAAATGTTTCCGCCCCCCCCCCCTGGCTCCACCCCCTTTGCCCTGCCCATGTATACCCCAGCTTTTTAATGACGTGCCCATCAAATGCAGCCTCACCAGCTCCCATCAAATGCAGCCTCACCAGCACCCATCAAATGCAGCCTCACCAGCACCCATAAAATGTAGCCTCAACGGCGCCCATCAAATGTAGCCTCAACGGCGCCCATCAAATGCAGCCCACCAGCGCCCATCAAATGCAGCCCACCAGCGCCCATCAAATGCAGCCCACCAGCGCCCATCAAATGCAGCCCCGCCAGCACCCATCAAATGCAGCCCAACAGTGCCCATCAACTGCAGCCCACCAGCGCCCATCAAATGCAGCCCACCAAGCCCATCAAATGCAGCCTTGCCAGCACCCATCAAATGCAGCCTCGCCAACACCCATAAAATGCAGCCTCACCAGCGCCCATAAAATGCAGCCTCACCAGTGCCCATCAAATGCAGCCCACCAGCGCCCATCAAATGCAGCCTTGCCAGCACCCATCAAATGCAGTCTCACCATCACCCATCAAATGCAGCCCACCAGTGTCCATCAAATGCAGCCTCACCAGCGCCCATCAAATGCAGCCCACCAGCGCCCATCAAAGGCAGCCTCGCCAGTGCCCATCAAATGCAGCCCACCAGTGCCCATCAAATGCAGCCTCGCCAGCTCCCATCAAATGCAGCTTTGCCAGTGCCCATCAAATGCAGCCTTACCAGCACCCAGCAATGCAGCTTCACCAGCGCCCATCAAATGCAGCCTCACCAGCGCCCATCAAATGCAGCCTACCAGCACCCATCAATACAGCCTACCAGCACCCATCAATACAGCCTACCAGCACCCATCAATGAATGTTTGCTTGCTTTCATTCATTCGGGAGTTGTGGCACGAACACAGTCCTCTGCCGCCGATGTGCCTCTCACACTATGTGCGATTGGAGCGGCGGCTGCCTGCTGATGCTGAGAGTTGCTTGCTGCAGAGAGAAGAGAGTAGGAACACCAGTGGCCAGGCACCCTAGGCAGCAGTGTGCCCTAAGCGGCTGCCTAGTTTGCCTAGTGGTAGCACCGGCCCTGGTAGTGACGTACTATGAGAGTATAAAGAGGAAGTTAATTTCTCAAGCTCCACCCTTTGGGCTCCTTCTGCTAATTTCATGTTAGTAGAAGTTTGGTGAGCGTTGATTTGCGATTTTCAGATCGTACAAAACAAATGCCTTTTATCCACTTCCCGCGTGCCGGTCGTCATATAGCATCCTTGACTTTGTGCGGGTATATCTGAATGATGGGTGCATCTACAGGCATCATTCAGATAGCGGCTTTTTCAGCCAGAGATTCGCTACACCACAAGAATGATCATATCGGCTGTTCCGCCGCTTGATCTTCTTATGGGCGGTGAGAGGGGAAGCCCCCCCCCCCCACAACCCTCTGGTGCTTCTACCGACTCACCGCTTCCACCTGTGAGTCAGAGAACGGATCCGTCGGGCCCAGATGTTTACCGTAGAGATTTCCGGTGGACCAGGTGGTCGCCAGAGTCTCTATGATCATTCGGAGCCCAGGCGTGATGTTATGACGTCACGCCCGGCCTCTGCATTCAAACAATGTCGCCGTCTCGGCTAGTAAACCGAGATCGTTTTTTTTTTTTTAATTTCAGGCTTCCCAGCCTAGAGGTGAGATGTGGGGTCTTATTATCACTGTAAACGGGAACCAATGGTGCCATATTCCTATTACAAGGGAGGTTTACATTCCTTGTAATAGGAATACAAATGATTACTTTTTTTTTTACGTATCAAACTGAAAAAAAAAAAGTAAAATTAACAATAAAATTGTCCCCATCAGAGTTCCTCTTTACATCAGATGTCCCCATCAGAGTCCCTCTTTACATTAGATGTCCCCATCAGATTCCTTTACATTAGATGTCCCCATCAGAGTCTCCTTTTACTTTATATATCCCCATCAGAGTCCCCCTTTACATCAGATGTCTCCATCACAGTCCCCCTTTACATCAGTTGTCACCATCAGATTCCCCCTTTACATCAGTTGTCACCATCAGAGTAAGCCTTTACATTAGTTGTAATTAGGGTTGAGCGAACCCGAACTGTAAAGTTCGGGTCCGTACCGGACTTTTGGGTGTTCGGGACCCGGACCCGAACCCGAACTATTGGCTGTAAGTTCGGGTTCGGGTCCGGTGATCGGCGCTGTATTGGCGCCTTTTTAACAGCTGCAGGGCAGCCAATCGACGATCGTTTCACTAGTGTGCCCTTAGAAGCCATCACAGCCATGCCTACTAATGGCATGGCTGTGATTGGGCAGTGCAGCATGTGACCCTGCCTCTATATATAGTACACACACAGCACACAGCGTCATTCTGCTATAGACAGGTTCCTGTGCTGCTGAGAGGATTTTAGGAGTTAGTGTGATTCAGTCAGTCAGGCAGTCAGCATTCCTTAACTTTTCTTCTAATTAGTTAGATCAGCGAGCGATCTACATAGCTACATAGCTAGAGTAGAGTAGGGAGTTTCTTTAGTAAGGAAGAGAAAGAGGCAGAGAGAATTATTGAAGAGATTCCTAAATCAATTGTACCCTGGCTGGGGTGCAGTGCACAGTCTTTTAACAGTGCCATGAGGCCAGTGCCAGACCAAATATAAAAGTTTTACCTGCAAGCTCAGTGCACCATTAGGACCAACACTGCATATACTATATGAGATATATAAGAGATACACCATAGTCTGTGTGTATTCTGCTATTGGAAAAACATTGCATAAAAATATAATTTTGCTTTTTTTTTCCCAATAGCATTTTCTGCGTGTTCATACATACTTCATACATACACGCTGTAGACACTATCCGTGTATTCTGATATTGCAAAAACATTGTTTTTTTTTCCCAATAGCATTTTCTGCATTTTCATAAACGCTTTACATACTGTCCGTGTATTCTGATATTGGAAAAACATTGCAAAAAAATTTAATTTTGCAGTGTTTTTTTTCCCCAATAGCATTTTCTGCGTTTTCATAAACGCTTTACATACTGTCCGTGTATTCTGATATTGGAAAAACATTGCAAAAAAATTTAATTTTGCTGTGTTTTTTTTTCCCCAATAGCATTTTCTGCGTTTTCATACATACACGCTGTAGACACTATCCGTGTATTCTGATATTGCAAAAACATTGTAAACAAATTAAATTTTGCGTTTTTTTTTTCTTCCCAATAGCATTTTCTGCGTGTTCATAAACGCTTTAGACACTGTACGTGTATTCTGCTATTGACAAAAACACCCATTTAGGGTGAGATCATAAATTTAGAAAATATGAGGAGATCATCAAAAAGGGGACGTGGCCCGGGTCGTGGTGCTGCTGGTGGCGCTCCTGTTGCAGGGAGAGGATGTGGTCGATCTGTGCCAGCTACACGCACTAGTGAAACACCTTCCTCAGGTGCGAGTAGGCGACAGAGCCTGCAGCGGTATTTTGGCGCGCCTAATGAGGCTGTACGAATGTTGAGGCCAGGACAAGTACAGGCGATAGTAGATTGGGTTGCTGACAGTGCCTCCGGTTCCTTCACATTGTCTCCCACCCAGTCTCCTGATGAAAGTTAATATTTTTTTCCAGAAAGTGCGTATTCTGGGGTATTCCCACCATATGTGCGGCATCTGAGGTTCTTAATGACTTCCTGTACCTCTTCTGCTGAGAAGGGGGCCTCCAGCATTTTATTTTTATTTTTATTTTTTTTATGTTATTTTAAGTTATTTCCCTATCCACATTTGTTTGCAGATCACTTGCCATGCTCTTAACAACATTTTGTTGCCATTTGCAGCCCTCTAGCCCTTTCCATGACCTTTTTACAGCCATTTTAGTGTTCAGAAATCCGGGTCCCCATTGACTTCAATGGGTTTCGGAGTTTGGGGTCAAGTTTGGGTCAAGTTCGGTCCCGAACCCGGACTTTTTTCCAAAGTTGGCCGAACCCACCGAACCCGAACATCCAGGTGTCTGCTCAACTCTAGTTGTAATGAAATACATTTTATTGAAAATGTTTTTAATTTACATCTACATACATACTGTATATTCCATATATACAAATAACATACCCCCTCCCCCTTCCCACACATACATTGGCGCATCGCTCTTTTACCCATATTAAATTAAATTAAACCAATTAGGCCATTTTTCCTAAATATAAACATATTGTACATTATTTCTTATTTCCACATTTTAAAATGATGCGAACGCTCTATTCACCACCCTCTCATTAGAGGTCAGTCCTAAAGTATCCACCCACAGTCCGCATATTTTCTCAAATTTTCAAAAATTTTCTCAAATTACACTGACCACCAATATAATAGGAGCATTCACAGTAACCACCAATGTAAGGGGCAATTTTCATACCTTTGCAGAACAGTCTGATGTTAGGCTTAATGACCGCAGTTGTAGGCATGACTTTCCAGCATGCCCCTTTATCTCCCTGTGGGCAGCATTCATCAGAAGTGATGGTTGATATGACATGTAAACACAAGGTCTGCAGGTGAGTCATCTGTACATGGCAATAGGGCAGAGCTTGAGCAGCATTAATAACAGAACTTCACATTGAGATATCGGACACAGCATGGGACTAAAACTTTAAGGGACAAGGAAATTTAAACTAGGATAGTTGGCAAGTATGAGGCAGCTGCTTTGGGCCCCAGAACAATGATGGGGCCCAGGGTAGCTGCATCTTTTGCCCTGCCGTAAAGATGGCCCTGGTAGCAATGAACAGAGCCCTGTTCTATCTCTTTCCACCCCCATATCACGCTGAAAATGCTAGCTATGGGAAGAATATTTTTATAATATGGGGTGGGACTAAGAGCAATGAGCCATGATTGGGCACAGTCATCATTACTTTTTCCAACCATGGCTTTGGCAGTGATCTGTGCCATGATTGGGCAAAGCTTTCATTGCTTCAGTCAATCAGGGCTTCCAATGCACTGTGCGGCGGCACAGTGCATTGTGGTCGGTCAAACTAATACCCTCCAGTGCTGCTAATCAGTGCCCACCAGTGCCATCTATCAGTGCCCATCAGTGCTGCTAATCAGAGCCCACCAGTGCCACCTATCAGTGCCCATCAGTGCTGCCAATCAGTGCCTCCTGATCAGTGCCCACCAGTGCTGCCTATCATTGCCCATCAGTGCCGCCTATCAGTGCCCATCAGTGCCACCTATCAGTGCCACCTATCAGTGCCAATTAGTGCCACAGTAATTTTTTGTTTGTTTGGCAAAAGATAAAAACCCAGCAGTGATTAAATAACATCATAAGAAATCTATTTGTGTGAACAAAAATTATAAAAATGTCATTTGGGTACAGTGTTACATGGCTGCGCAATTGTCATACAAAGTGTGAGAGCGCTGAAAGCTGAAAATTGGCCTGGGCAGGAAGGGGGTGAAAGTGGCCAGTAAGAAAGTGTTAATGTACTGCTCCAGAAATACATGTCCCAAGATGCATGCATTTCCACCACCATGACAATTCTCAATCTCATAAAGATTCCTCTACACAAAAGATTACTCCCATAAATATTACTCTACACAAAAGCCTGGATAAACCACGGGAAGGCCAATATTTAGTGTCATAGTCTCGGTGACATCACGTATCGGAAGGTACATTGATTTTTTTTCTGCAGCCTATGGTGATGGGAACCCCAGATTTCCTTAAAGATACCTTGCAAAGTATCAATGAGCTTTCCCAAATTAGGATAGAGGGAGATGTTTTGCTAGTGACAGCGGACGTCTCCTCTTTGTATACGATTATTCCACATTCTAAAGGGTAGGAGGCAACTAAACATTTATTGGATTTAAATGAGAAGGTTCCTTAGAAACTAAATGAGTTCATCTTAGACATATTACAATTTGGAAAGGAACTTAATTATTTTTATTATGGGGGAACTTCTTCCTAAAGTGCAAGGGCATTGCTATGGGGGCTAAGTTTGCCCCCAGCCACGGCAATTTTTTTCATGGCACTGTGGGAAGAGCGAGCTATCTATGCCACCAGGCACCCCAAATTGCTGTTTTGGTGGCCTTATATAGATGGTGCCCTCTTTTGATGACAGGGTGACGACATTTCATTACATGAATTTATATGACAACTGATTTCCAATACCTGGGGTATTAAGTTTACTTACAATTGGGACCACCAGATTTGATAATTTGATAATCTTTAGAGAACAGGATCTACTTCTAACCAAAACTTCATTTAAAACGATTGATAAAATGTATTCATATCCACTGACAGCTGCCATGATCCCTCATTGTTGAAAGCCATTTGAAGGGGACAGTTCAGGTGTATTCGCCAGAATTGTTCTAAATTTGAGGACTTTCAACATCGGGTGAATACTCTCAAGGAGAGATTTTTCCAAAAGGGATATGCACCTGAATCTTTAGAGAAAGACATACACTTTGGGGCTGATTTACCAAGATGAATGCGCTGCGCCGGTTAACACCACAATTGGTGCGCCAGATAAACTATTACTTGAGCTTATGAACCGGCGCACACATAAGCGCAACACATAATATACCGGCGCACCTCAAATAGCGCACGCTATTATCATTAACAGTCCATTCACACACAGGCAACACGCCTTCCAGTGCGACTTACAACACGACTTGGGACGACTTTACAACACGACTTCCAGCGCGACTTACAACTCGACTTGGGGCAATTTACAACACGACTTTAAGTCGCCCCCAGGCGAAAAAAAAAAAATGGCATGGGGGTCCCCCTCAAAATCCATACCAGACCCTTATCCGAGCACGCAACCTGGCAGGCCGCAGGAAAAGAGACGAGGGGGGAGACGAGAGAGCGCCCCCCCCTTCCTGAACCATACCAGGCCACATGCCCTCAACATTGGGAGGATGCTTTGGGGTCCCCCCAAAGCACCTTGTCCCCATGTTGATGAGCCGGGGGGCGGCGTCACGGGTGGCCCCGGCCTCCGTTAAATAAGACCTGTCAGAAGAAGAGAAGCTTCACACAGCGGGAGCCTCCCATTGCGCGGAGCGCCCCAATAAAGAAGAAGAGACGCCGTGGAGGAAGATGCCGGACGAGAACACCGGAGCAAAAAGCGGATCGGAGGAAGAAGGAGATGGAGGAAGAAGAAGATGGAGGAAAAAGATGAAGAAACTGAAGGATGAAGAAAGGAAGAAGACCAGACGACTTTAATAAAGGACTTGTCAAAGACCGTCTCCTGTCATTTTTAACTCTTTTGTCACCTTTTTTTGTGAAATGGTAGGGGTACTTTTGTACCCCTTACCATTTCACACAGGGGGGGCCGGGATCTGGGGGTCTCCTTGTCAAAGGGGGCTTCCAGATTCCGATAAGCCCCCCATCCCGCAGACCCCCACAACCAACGGCCAGGGTTGTGGGGATGAGGCCCTTGTCCTCATCAACATGGGGACAAGGTGCTTTGGGGGGGACCCCAAAGCATCCTCCCAATGTTGAGGGCATGTGGCCTGGTATGGTTCAGGAGGGGGGGCGCTCTCTCGTCCCCCCTCTTTTCCTGTGGCCTGCCAGGTTGCGTGTTCAGATAAGGGTCTGGCATGGATTTTGAGGGGAACCCCATTGCCATTTTTTTTTTTTGGTGCGGGGTTCTCCTTAAAATCCATGCCAGACCTGAAGGGCCTGGTATGGATTTTGAGGGGGCCCCCACACCATTTTTTTTTTGGCGCAGGGTTCCCCTTAATATTTCGGGGGACCCCCACGCATTTTTTTTATTATTTTTTTTTAATTTCTTAATGCTAACATGACCTGTGTTCAAATAGTCTTTAAAAAAACCCATAGAAGTTAACCAGCTCAAAAAAAAAAAAAGTCAAGTTGAGATGTGCGCCTGTTCAACTTATGCAAATGAACCTACGTGGCTTGACATTTACTAAGATTTTGCCGGCGCAGTGAACCAGAGCACATGATCGGGCGCAAATGCTGCACGCACATGCACAGTACCTAAATTGACCTAGCGTAGTTACAAGTGCATTTGCAGGCGCAGCAAGCCTGCTCAGATAAAGTTAGTTTTCGGTTCTATTTTGGGCATATTTGTTAGTTGGACAGTCATATCTATGCTTCATCACATCACCCACATCACCCCCATAATATTGCCACTTCCAGCTTCTTTTATTTTCTGAGTTAAAGAATGCTTGCGCCAGGTCTATAGGGGCGCACAGATCGCGCACGCCCGTGTGCCAGCAACATTATAGTAAATGGGGAATTGCGCTGTGTTACAGGCGCAAATGCTTTGTGAATACGAAAACGGCCATTGCGCGGCGGCCTGCGCCACAACTCATGGCGCAAATGCTTGGTAAATCAGCCCCATTGTCTCCCAATTGAATCGCCAGAATTTCCTTGTTTCTAGGAAAAAGGAGAGAGGTTTTACTGCTTTTTCAAAACAGCACAGATAGGTGAACGGGAACGGGATCCTGGCCAAACATTGGAAAATTTGAAAGGGCGACAAGGTTTTAGGCCCTGTGCTTCCTGATAGACGTCAAGTTGTCTTCAGGAGCGCATGCACCCTGAGAGATTTAGTGGCCAGAATGTAATAGAGAGACCACCCAAGGATAGTGTGTTTGAGAATTTAACTGGGTTTGACCCATGTAGGAGATGTAACATCTGTCTTAACTCTAGAACTGTAAGAACTTCTAAGTTCACTTCAAGTGTCACGTCCAAGGAATATGCCATCAAGGATTTCATCACGTGCCAGACTAGGGGGGTGGTTTATCTCCTAACTTGCCACTATAGTCTCCAATATGTGGGGAGGACATTGGGAGGATGCTTTGGGGGTCTGTGACCCCTCAACGCACCATGTCCCCATGTTGATGGTGACAAGGGCCTCATCCCCACAACCCTGGCCATTAATTGTGGGGGTCTGCAGGCAGGGGGCTTATCGGAATCTGGAAGCCCCCTTTAACAAAGGGACTCCCAGATCCCGCCCCCCCATTTGAAATGGTAAGGGGGTACAAAAGTACCCCTACCATTTCACAAAGTGTAAAAAATTGTTAAAAAACACACTGACACCATTGGGAAAAGTCCTTTATTAACCAGTTAACAACCGGCCCATAGCCGAATGATGGCTACAGGGCGGTTGCTTAACTCTGGGAGGGCATACAGTGATGTCCTCCCAGAATTCCGCTCTTGCACGCCCCCTGGTGCACGCACTCGAGCACATCCGGGATCACGGATCATGGCCGCTCACCATGTAAGACGCCGGTTCCTCTCTCCTCCTATCTCTGTACCGATTGGTACAGTGTGAGAAGAGAGGGGGGGGATTGGTGGCAGCAGCGATGTGGGCGGGATCTGTAGTGCCCACAGCGCTGCTCTGCAGTCACCACCGATCCATCCATCCATGCTCAGCCATCCCTCCATACCCTGCAATACTCTGCAGTGTATTGCAGGGTATGGAGGGCTGGCTGGGCATGGATGGATACTCTGTAATACCCAAAAATACTCCACAATACTATGCAATATCCCAAAATACTCTGCAATACTAAGCAATACCCCAAAATACTCTGCAATACTATGCAATACCCAAAAATACTCTGCAATACCCCAAAATACTCTGCAGCAATACCCAGCAATACTCTGCAATACTATGCAATACCCAGCAATACCCAAAAATTCTCTGCAATACTATGCAATACCCAGCAATACTCTGAAATACCCAAAAATACTCTGCAATACCCAGCAATACTCTGCAGCAATACCCAGCAATACCCTGCGATACTCTGACATACCCTGCCATACCATGCGATACCATGCGATACCATGCAATACCCTGCAATACCATGCAATACCGTGCGATACCCTGCAATACCCTGTGATACTCTGCGATACCCTGCGATACTCTGCAATACACCGCGATACTCTGCAATACCCTGCGATACCATGCAATACCATGCGATACCCTGCAATACCATGCGATATTCTGCAATACCATGCAATACCCTGCGATACCCTGCAATACTCTGCGATACCATGCGATACCCAGCCATACCCAGCCATACTCAGCCATACTCGGCGATACCCAGCCATACTCGGCTTTACTTGGCCTCTGTATGTGGCCAGTCTGTGGAAGTCTCACACATGTGGTATCGCCGTACTCAGGAGGAGTAGGAGACTCTATTTTATGGTGTAACTTTTTGGTATTTACACGCTATGTTAGAAATATTGTATAAATGGACAACTTTGTGTTAAAATAAAAAAAAAAAATGCGTTTTAACCACTTCCCGCCTGCCGGCCGTGATATAACGTCCTTGACTTTGTGCTAGGATATCTGAATGATGCCTGCAGCTTCAACTTTTTCAGCCGGCGATTCCCTACACCATAAGAATGATCGTAACGGCTGTTTCGCTGCTTGATCGTTCTTACGGGAGGCGAGAGGGGACATCCCCCCCATTCGCCGCCGTCCTCCGGTGCTTCTACCGACTCACCGCTACGATCAAAGCCAGGATTTTTTTAATTTCAGGATTTCCAGCCTAGAGGTGAGATGTGGGGTCTTATTGACCCCATATCTCACTGTAAAGAGGACCTGTCATGCCATATTCCTTATACAAGGGATGTTTACATTCCTTGTATTAGAAATAAAAGTGATCAAAAAAATTATTTTTGGGAAAAAAGTGTCAAACTAAAATAAATAAAGTAAAATGAACAATAAAAAAAAAACATTTTTTAAAGCACCCCTGTCCCCGTGTGCTCACATGCAGAAGTGAACACATACGTAAGTCCCGCCCACATATGAAAACGGTGTTCAGACCATACATGTGAGGTATCGCTGCGAACGTTAGAGCGAGAACAATAATTTTGGCCCTAGACCTCCTCTGTATCTCAAAACATGTAACCAGTAAAAAAATTTAAAACGTCGCCTATGGGGATTTTTAAGTAGCGAAGTTTGGCGCCATTCCATGAGCGTGCGCAATTTTGAAGGGTGACATGTTAGGTATCTATTTACTCGGCATAACTTCATCTTTCACATTATGCAAAAACATTGGGCTAACTTTACTGTTTTGTTTTTGTAAAGTACAAAACAATTTTTTTCCCAAAAAAACGCGTTTGAAAAATTGCTGCAAAGGTACCGTGTTAGATAAAAGGGTGGCAATGACCGCCATTGTATTCTCTAGGGTCTTTGCTAAAAAAAGATATATAATGTTTTGGGGTTCTATGTAATTTTATAGCGAATAAATGATGATTTTTACATGTAGGAGAGAAATGTCAGAATTGTCCTGGGTGCTCCAGAACACCTGATGGTGCTCCCTGCATGTTGGGCCTCTGTATGTGACCACGCTGTGTAAAAGTCTCACACATGTGGTATCACCGTACTCGGGAGTAATAGTAGAATGTGTTTTGGGGTGTAATTTGTGGTATACATAGGCTGTGTGTGAGAAATAACCTGCTAATATGACAATTTTGTGTAAAAGAAAAAAAAGAAAAAAAAATCTTGATTTTGCAAAGAATTGTGGGACAAAATTACAACTTCAAAAAACTCACCATGCCTCTTTCTAAATACCTTGGAATGTCTTCTTTCCAAAAAGGGGTCATTTAGGGAGTATTTGTACTTTTCTGGCATGTTAGGGACTCAAGAAATTAGATTTTTTTTTTTTTTTACAGAATTTTCAGTCTTTTTTCTTTTATAGCGCAAAAAATAAGAAACCCAACAGTGATTAAATACCACCAAAAGAAAGCTCTATTTGTGTGAAAAAAAGGACAAAACTTTCATATGGGTACAGTGTTGTATGACTGAGTAATTGTCATTCAAAATGTGAGAGCACCGAAAGCTGAAAATTGGTCTGGTTATTAAGGGTGTTTAAGTGCCAAGTGGTTAAAAAAAAAAAAAAATATTCCAGCGGTGGTAATCCACTCTTGGTATCCAGCGATGGGTGATCTCTCCCGATGGTCCAGCGCAGCGCATCCTGTCTCCATGGAGACACTGCGAGAATCCCAGTGATGGCCTGACAGGTCTTAGCTGAGGAGGACGGGGCCACTCGTCACCTGACCCCGCCCCCTCTGACGCAAAGGGAAACCCGGGCTTCCCCAGTGACGTGCGGATGACCCCGCCCCCCTCTGATGTAACGGAAACCTGCGTTACATCAGAGGGAGCGGGGTCACCCGTACATCACTGGGGAAGCCTGGGTTTCCCCTTGTGTCAGAGGGGGGCGGGGTCAGGTGACGGGTGGCCCCGTCCTGTCAGGCGCCGGGATTCCAGCAGTGTCTCCATGGAGACAGCACAATTAAAGTACAGTTCAATACAGACGAGACAGGAGGGCCCTGCTTGTAGAGCTTACATTCTAAAGGGAGGGGGTGGTGTAAAAGGTAATAGATGCAGGGAGGCTTGGGGACAGTTGTTAGGTGGGTTTGGGATAGGCTTCCCTGAATAAGTGAGTTTTCAGGGATCTCCTAAAGGTGGACAGGTTAGGGGCTGATCGGATATACTGGGGCAGGGAATTCCAGAGGATGGGAGAGGCTATGGAGAAGTCCTGAAGGCGAGCATGAGAGGAGATAACAAGGGAGCTAAAGAGCAGGAGGTCCTGGGAGGAGCGGAGGGGACGATTTGGAATTTCATTTATGGAATTTTATGGAATTTTATTTAATTTCATTATGGAATTTCCAGACCAGGTCATCTATACTTTAGTGACTCTATCAATTTTATATTTTCATATCATTTCTATTCTTTCCCATTTCTCTACTTCAGAGGCATATTTCTTGACAACACTTAATTGCTCTAACAAACTAATCCCCAAGTGTTGTGTTGTCTTACCTGTTTACTGCATGGGACTTACTAAAACATTTAATGTGAAAATGGCTTAATGTAGCTTAACGTGTAATAAAGTGCCTAAACCTCAATCAATTGCCCTGAAACTTTGCACAGCCCAAGATCTCAACTTAACAAACCTATCCAAGAAGTTTCATGCGATTCAGTGTTCCACAAGGAAAATTACGGACATTAAGCTTGATTTTTGGGGAGCTTAATGTGGCTTAACGTACAAAAAAGACATAAAATTTTAACCAATTTCCCCAAAACTTCACACAACACAAGACTCTATCCATGCCAACATATTCTGAAAATTTCAGCTGATTTGGTTAATCACACCAAAAGTTATTCACATTAAGCTATATTTTACAATGCTAAAACATTTAATGAGAAAATGGCTTAATGTAGCTTAACGTGTAATAAAGTGCCTAAACCTCAATCAATTGCCCTGAAACTTTGCACAGCCCAAGATCTCAACTTCCCAAACCTATCCAAGAACTTTCATGCGATTCGGTGTTCCACAAGGCAAACTAGGCACGTTAAGCTTGTTTTTTGGAGAGCTTAACGTACAAAAAAGACCTTAAATGTTAACCAATTTCTCCCAAACGTCATACAACAGAAGACTCTATCCATGCCAACATATTCTGAAAATTTCAACTGATTTGGTTAAACACACCAAAAGTTATTCACATTAAGCTATATTTTACAATGCTAAAACATTTAATGTAAAGAGCTTAATGTACAATAATGTGCCTAAACTTCAATCAATTGCCCTGAAACTTCGCACAGCCCAAGATCTCAACTTCCCAGACCTATCCAAGAAGTTTCATGCAATTCAGTGTTCCACAAGGCAAATTAGGGACATTAAGCTTGATTTTTGGGGAGCTTAATGTGGCTTAACGTACAAAAAAGACCTTAAATTTTAACCAATTTACCCGAAACTTCACACAACAGAAGACTCTATCCATGCCAACATATTCTGAAAATTTCAGCTGATTTGGGTAATCACACCAAAAGTTATTCACATTAAGCTATATTTTACAATACTAAAACATTTAATGTGAAAATGGCTTAATGTAGCTTAACGTGTAATAAAGTGCCTAAACCTCAATCGATTGCCCTGAAACTTTGCACAGCCCAAGATCTCAACTTACCAAACCTATCCAAGAAGTTTCATGCAATTCAGTGTTCCACAAGGAAAATTACGGACATTAAGCTTGATTTTTGGGGAGCTTAATGTGGCTTAACGTACAAAAAAGACATTAAATTTTAACCAATTTCCCCAAAACTTCACACAACACAAGACTCTATCCATGCCAACATATTCTGAAAATTTCAGCTGATTTGGGTAATCACACCAAAAGTTATTCACATTAAGCTATATTTTACAATGCTAAAACATTTAATGTGAAAATGGCTTAATGTAGCTTAACGTGTAATAAAGTGCCTAAACCTCAATCGATTGCCCTGAAACTTTGCACAGCACAAGATCTCAACTTACCAAACCTATCCAAGAAGTTTCATGCGATTCAGAGTTCCACAAGGCAAATTAGGGACATTAAGCTTGATTTTTGGGGAGCTTAATGTGGCTTAACGTAGAAAAAAGACCTTAAATGTTATCCAATTTCCCCCAAACTTTTCACAATAGAAGACTCTATCCCTGCCAACATATTCTGAAAATTTCAGCTCATTTGGTTAATCACACCAAAAGTTATTCACGTTAAGCTATATTTTACAATACTAAAACATTTAATGTGAAAATGGCTTAATGTAGCTTAACGTGTAATAAAGTGCCTAAACCTCAATCAATTGCCCTGAAACTTTGCACAGCCGAAGATCTCAACTTACCAAACCTATCCAAGAAGTTTCATGCGATTCAGTGTTCCACAAGGCAAATTAGGGACATTAAGCTTGATTTTTGGGGAGCTTAATGTGGCTTAACGTACAAAAAAGACCTTAAATTTTAACCAATTTACCCGAAACTTCACACAACAGAAGACTCTATCCATGCCAACATATTCTGAAAATTTCAGCTGATTTGGGTAATCACACCAAAAGTTATTCACATTAAGCTATATTTTACAATGCTAAAACATTTAATGTGAAAATGGCTTAATGTAGCTTAACGTGTAATAAAGTGCCTAAACCTCAATCGATTGCCCTGAAACTTTGCACAGCCCAAGATCTCAACTTACCAAACCTATCCAAGAAGTTTCATGCGATTCAGTGTTCCACAAGGAAAATTACGGACATTAAGCTTGATTTTTGGGGAGCTTAATGTGGCTTAACGTACAAAAAAGACATTAAATTTTAACCAATTTCCCCAAAACTTCACACAACACAAGACTCTATCCATGCCAACATATTCTGAAAATTTCAGCTGATTTGGTTAATCACACCAAAAGTTATTCACATTAAGCTATATTTTACAATGCTAAAACGTTTAATGTAAAGAGCTTAACGTACCATAATGTGCCTTAACCTCAATCAATTGTCTTGAAACTTTGCACAGCATAAGTTCTCAACTTCTCAACCCCATCCAAGAAGTTTCATGTGATTCGGTGTCCCACAAAGAAAACTAGGGACATTAAGCTTGATTTTTGGGGAGCTTAATGTGGCTTAACGTACAAAAAATACCTTAAATGTCAACCAATTTCCCCCAAACTTCACGCAAAAGTGAAAGTTTCAGCTGATTTGGTTAATCACACCAAAAGTTATTCACATTAAGCTATATTTCACAATGCTAAAACATTTAATGTGAAAATGGCTTAACCACTTGCCGACCGTTGTCGGCACATATATGTCCGCAGAATGGCACGGCTGGGCAAAGTAACGTACACGTACGCCGCAAGCCCCGTGACAGTGCCCGCGCATCCCGCGGACTCGATTAGTGCGGGGATACCCGCGATCGTGTTACGGAGATCAAGAACTGGGAGATGCCGATGTAAACAGCATCTCCCCGTTCTGCCTAATGACAGCACACTGATCGTCTGCTCCCTGTCATCTAGAGCAGCGATCAGTGTGGTGTCACACACAGCCACGCCCTCAGATAGTTAGAAACAAGCCCCCAGGATACACTTAACCCCTCCCCGCCCCCTAGTGGTTAACCCCTTCCCTGCCAGTGACATTTTTACAGTAATCAATGCAATTTTATAGCACTGGTCGCCAATGATCCCAAAAATTTGTCAAAATTGTCCGATGTGTCCGCCTTAATGTCGCAGTCATGATAAAAATCGCTGATCGCTGCCATTACTAGTAAAAAAAAAAGTTATTAATAAAAATGTCATAAAACTATCCCCTATTTTGTAGACGCTATAACCTTTGCGCAAACCAATCAATAAACACTTATTGTGATTTTTTTTACCAAAAATATGTAGAAGAATACGTATCGGCCTAAACTGAGGAAAAAAATAGTTTTTTTATATATTTTTGGAGGATATTTATTATAGTAAAAAATATTGCTTTTTTTTCAAAATTGTCGCACATTTTTTTGTTTATAGCGCAAAAAATAAAAACCGCAGAGGTGATCAAATACCACCAAAAGAAAGCTCTATTTGTGGGAAAAAAAGGATGCAAATTTTGTTTGGGTACAACATCACACGACCGCGCAATTGTCAGTTAAAGCGACGCAGTTCCAAATTGTAAAAAGTGCTCTGGTCAGGAAGGGGGTAAAATCTTCCGGGGCTGAAGCGTTTAAAGGGATTTTAAAGTGAGAAGGTTTATTTATCTTAATGCATTCTATGCATTAAGATCAGAGGCGGCTCTAGGCTTTGTCAGGCCTTTGGCAAAACTTAGACATGAGGCCCTCTCACGCCCATAATTGGAAAAATAATTAAACTGATAAAAAAATAATACTACATTGCAATGTACAGTATACAATTAACTGATAGCACTCCACCCATGGCCAGTCCTCAAAGATTCTAGCATGTTATTGGATCATATCACACTGGTGAGCTCACCCAGACGGTCCCCTCCCCCATTTCGTAGGCTGTGCTCTGCACTCCCCTGGGAGTGTCTTGTCAGCAGATTGCCATTTGTGAGTGGTACATAGAAATAACATTGACAGCTCGAGGTGGCAGCGCCATCCTTCTTCCCGATGCTGGGCTCTCCCCTCCAGTGGCATAGCATGGGTTGTCAGTGTTAGGGGCAAGGCAAGTAATCGGAGCTCCCTAACCGTGGACTTTTAGCTCTGGTCTGGTCACATGATCCACTGTGTCAATTAGTATTGGCCTCAGGGGAGAGGAGAGAGCACTTGACAATCACTGGTAAAGCCTGGAGCAGTGACATCACCCACAGTTTCCCATGTCCCATCTGTTGTTGGCGGTTGTATGGTCACATACCTCTGAACCCCTAAACCTTAGGTGCTCCATTATGCAAATCTTGACCAGCCACTGTTGTAGAATGCTTGGGCCTGCACTCTACCTTACTGGTAAAGGAGGCCATCCATCAAAGTTATAAGCCAATAACAACCAATGGAGCCTTACCACTTCCTCTTGCTGGTCTAGATCTGTATATTATAGAGTTCTTGGGGACTCAGGTCTCCCGAATTTTCCACCAGGTAGGTAAGAGGAATGCAGCACATATAGGGCCTTTTTACATGTCCTGAGATAGTTTGGAAGGCTTAAAGAGTAAGTTCACCATTTCACACAAAATGAAAAGCTGAACTAACTTTCAGAAAGGGAGAAGGAGTGGATAGGGGGAGGTGGAGGTTAGCGTGGACAGAGGGAGAGGATATAAGAGGGGGGAGAGGATAGCCTGGATAGAAGAGAGTAGAGAGTGGACAGGGGGAGGGGGAGAGGTGGGAGTGGATAGGGGGAGGATAGCCTGGACAGTAGGAGGGGGGTGAGGAGAGAGTGGATAGGGGGAGGATAGCCTGGAGGGTAGAAGGGGGGTGAGGAGAGAGTGGGCAGAGGCAGGGGAGGGGGATAGGAGAGAGTGGATAGGGGGGGAGAATAGCCTGGAGGGTAGGAGGGGGGTGAGTAGAGAGTGGACAGAGGCAGGGGGAGGGGGAGAGGAGAGAGTGGATAGGGGGAGGGGGAGATGAGAGAGTGGATAGGGGGGGGGGGGAGATGAGAGAGTGGATAGGGGGGGGGAGGGGGAGATGAGAGAGTGGATAGGGGAGGATAGCCTGGACGATAGGAGGGGTGAGGAGAGAGTGGACAGAGGCGGGGGGAGGGGGAGAGGATAGAGTGGATAGGGGAGGATAGCCTGGACGATAGGAGGGGGTGAGGAGAGAGTGGACAGAGGCAGGGGGAGATGAGAGAGTAGATAGGGGAGGATAGCCTGGATGATAGGGGGGGTGAGGAGAGAGTGGACAGAGGCAGGGGGAGATGAGAGAGTGGATAGGGGAGGATAGCCTGGATGATAGGGGGGGTGAGGAGAGAGTGGACAGAGGCAGAGGGGAGGGGGAGAGGAGAGAGTGGATAGGGGGGAGGATAGCCTGGACAATAGGAGGGGGGTGAGGAGAGAGTGGACAGAGGGATGTAGGTAGAGAGGACAGAGGGAGAGAGAGGATGTGGCAAGTGAGGAGAGAAGAGAAAGACGGTGAAGAAAACAATGGGGGAATGGAAGGGGGAGATAGGAGGGTTAGAGGGCAGAGGGAGTGGGGGTAGAGGGGGCAGAGGGGGGGGCAGGAGGAGTAGAAGGAGGAGGGGGCTAACATGTGGTAATTGGGATATGTGGAAACAGTGTACATATCAGGGTGTTTAGGGCTCCTCCTCACACTGCAAAGCCATCCAGACATGTTATACTGAGAGTGGGACTGATACGCTATGCTTCCCCCTCCAGCCTCACACTAAGTTAGTTGCTCGTCCTCCACATACACATGCTGGACATTGTAGTCCCACTCCCACAGACTCCCCTCCACAATGGGGCACACAGACACGGCTATCCCGCCCAGCCTCCGCCTCTATCACAAACAAGCTCCACTCACCGAGCATGTATTTCTTCCAGGGCTGCTCCCGAGTCCTGCCTCCCGCCATGCATTGGGGCCGCTGTCGCCGACTTTAGGGGAAGGGCTAGAGGTTGAGCCGGCTATTGGACGCAGGCAGCCTTAGCCACGCCCACCACACTTCCACTATGCTCGTCCGCCACCGCGGATCGCGGCGCTGGCTCAGCTAAGCTATTAGCTCACTCTGCGCAGAGCGCCCGCCGCCAGACAGTCTCAACACAGCACCTGAGACAAATTAGGCAATCGCTCGACGGCGAGGCCCTTCTGTTGGCGAGGCCTAAGGCAATCGCCTAATTTGCCTAATTAAAGAGCCGCCTCTGATTAAGATAAAAAGCCTTCTGTGTGCAGCAGCCCCCCTAACACTACCCTGAGTCCCATCTAGATCCAGCGATGACATTGCAAGACCCTGACAATCACAGGCATGTCTCCTAGAGGCAGAGGCATGATGGGATTTGTAGTTTCACCACAGCTCGAGTTGAGCTTGAGCTTGTCTAACCCCTTAAGTTAACAACGTAATACATGCATTTTTTTTTTAAGGACAAACAAGGCTTTCTTTTTGTGAATATTGTCCTGCAACAATAATTTTTACAATTAAGTGTAATAAAATTAAACAAAATGCATTTTTTTCTTTCTTTCGGTATATATATGTAAAAAGGTGTCAACATTTTTAATAAGCAAAGCAAACAAAAAAAATGAAAAAAAGTTTAACTACTAGTTAATAAAATAGAAAAGAAAAAATCACCAGGAAAACTACAATTCAATAGAGAAGGAGAATATAGAGTTAATCAGTGCTGATTAAAGAAAACTAAAGGGTTAATTAGGAGTTCAACAGAGGAACATTTAATTAGAAAAAAAAAAAATTTTATTTACATGTCAAGGTTGCTTTAACTCTCTTCACCTTCAAATCGAAGTTCATCCCTTTGATCTGTGAATGCAAAACACAGAAAGTTACAATTGATACAATGTTTCAATGTAACTTTCTGTGATGTGGTTGTTGATAAACATTGTCAGCCTGCTTCTATTTTTAGACAGTTCCTGCTGAATTGTTGGGTACAGAGACAGGGAAGGGTCCCAGCAGCAGAGCAGAAGGACTGGATGTACTAGACATGACCTGTGTACATTAATGACATGTTTTTGGGCGTGTCTAATGCGCCCAAAGTCTGCAACTGGTTAAGGATTGTAAAAAAAATGGTGAATAACTTTTGGAGTGATTTACCAAATGAACTGGAATTCTTGAATAGGTTTGGGAAGTTGAGATCTTGGGCTGTGCAGAGTTTCAGGGCAATTGATTGAGGTTTAGGCACTTTATTACACGTTAAGCTACATTAACCACTTTCAGACCGGACCAATTTGCAGCCAAAGGACCAGGCCCCTTTTTGCGATTCGGCACTGCGTCGCTTTAACTGACAATTGCGCGGTCATGCGACGTGGCTCCCAAAGAAAATTGACATCCTTTTTTTCTCACAAATAGAGCTTTCTTTTGGTGGTATTTGATCGCCCCTGCGGTCTTTATTTTTTGCGCTATAAACAAAAAAGTGCGACAATTTTGAAAAAAACGCATTCTTTTTTTTTTCCTATAATAAATATCCCCTAAAAATATATAAAAAACATTTTTTTCCTCAGTTTAGGCCGATACGTATTCTTCTACATATTTTTGGTAAAAAAAATCGCAATAAGCGATTATTGATTGGTTTGCGCAGAAGTTATAGCGTTTGCAAGATAGGGGATAGTTTTATAGCATTTTTATTAATATTTTTTTTTTTATTAGTAATGGTGGCGATCAGCGATTTTTATTGTGACCTCGACATTATGGCGGACACATCGGACATTTTTGACACATTTTTGGAACCATTGTCATTTATACAGCAATCAATGCTATTTAAATGCATTGATTCCTGTGTAAATGACACTGGCAGTGAAGGGGTTAACCACTAGGTGGCAGTGTAGGGGTTAAGTGTGCCTAGAGGTGTGTTTCTTACTGTGGGGGGGCATGGCTGTCAGCTAGTGAATGCTGATCTCTGCTCCAATCACAGGGAGCAGAGATCAGCGTCACTAGTTGCTAGGCAGAATGGGGAGATGCTGTTTTTTTTCGCATCTCCCCGTTCAGCCTTCCCGTGAGACGATCTCGGGTATCCCCGCGGCAATCGAGTCCGCGGGACCCGCGACCGGCCTCACGGGGGTCCCGACCGGCGCGAACACGCACCCGATGGCACGGCGGCATCTTAAAGGGGACGTACCTGTATGCCCTTATGCCTGTCCGTGCTATTCTGTTGACGTACATTGTCGTGCGCCGGTCGGCAAGTGGTTAAGCCATTTTCACATTAAATGTTTTAGCATTGTAAAATATAGCTTAATGTGAATAACTTTTGGTGTGATTAACCAAATCAGCTGAAACTTTCACTTTTGTGTGAAGTTTGGGGGAAATTGGTTGACATTTAAGGTCTTTTTTGTACGTTAAGCCACATTAAGCTCTTAGGCTGTGCAAAGTTTCAAGACAATTGATTGAGGTTAAGGCACATTATGGTACGTTAAGCTCTTTACATTAAACGTTTTAGCATTGTAAAATAGCTTAACGTGAATAACTTTTGGTGTGATTAACCAAATGAGTTGAAATTTACATAATATGTTGGCATGGATAGAGTCTTCTATTGTGTAAAGTTTGGTGGAAATTGGATAACATTTAAGGTCTTTTTTCTACGTTAAGCCACATTAAGCTCCCCAAAAATCAAGCTTAATGTCCCTAATTTGCCTTGTGGAACACTGAATCGCATGGAACTTCTTGGATAGGTTTGGTAAGTTGAGATCTTGGGCTGTGCAAAGTTTCAGGTCAATTGATTGAGGTTTAGGCACTTTATTACATGTTAAGCTACATTAAGCCATTTTCACATTAAATGTTTTAGCATTGTGAAATATAGCTTAACATGAATAACTTTTGGTGTGATTAACTAAATGAGCTGAAACTTTCAGAATATGTTGGCATGGATAGAGTCTTCTATTGTGTGAAGTTTGGGGGAAATTGGTTAACATTTAAGGTCTTTTTTGTACGTTAAGCTCTCCAAAAAACAAGCTTAACGTGCCTTGTTTGCCCTGTGGAACACCGAATCGCATGAAACTTCTCGGATGGGTTTGGGAAGTTGAGATCTTAGGCTGTGCAAAGTTTCAGGGCAATTGATTGAGGTTTAGGCACTTTATTACACATTAAGCTACATTAAGCCATTTTCACATTAAATGTTTTAGTATTGTAAAATATAGCTTAACGTGAATAACTTTTGGTGTGATTAACCAAATGAGCTGAAATTTTTAGAATATGTTGGCATGGATAGAGTCTTCTATTGTGTAAAGTTTGGTGGAAATTGGATAATATTTAAGGTCTTTTTTGTACGTTAAGCCACATTAAGCTCCCCAAAAATCAAGCTTAATGTCCTTAATTTGCCTTGTGGAACTCCGAATCGCATAAAACTTCTTGGATAGGTTTGGGAAGTTGAGATCTTAGGCTGTGCAAAGTTTCAGGGCAATCGATTGAGGTTTAGGCACTTTATTACACGTTAAGCTACATTAAGCTACATTAAGCCATTTTCACATTAAATGTTTTAGCATTGTGAAATATAGCTTAATGTGAATAACTTTTGGTGTGATTAACCAAATCAGCTGAAACTTTCAGAATATGTTGGCATGGATAGAGTCTTCTATTGTGTGAAGTTTGGGGGAAATTGGTTAACATTTAAGGTCTTTTTTGTACGTTAAGCTCTCCAAAAAACAAGCTTAACGTGCCTTGTTTGCCCTGTGGAACACCGAATCGCATGAAACTTCTCGGATGGGTTTGGGAAGTTGAGATCTTAGGCTGTGCAAAGTTTCAGGGCAATTGATTGAGGTTTAGGCACTTTATTACACGTTAAGCTACATTAAGCCATTTTCACATTAAATGTTTTAGTATTGTAAAATATAGCTTAACGTAAATAACTTTTGGTGTGATTAACCAAATGAGCTGAAATTTTCAGAATATGTTGGCATGGATAGAGTCTTCTATTGTGTAAAGTTTGGTGGAAATTGGATAACATTTAAGGTCTTTTTTGTACGTTAAGCCACATTAAGCTCCCCAAAAATCAAGCTTAATGTCCTTAATTTGCCTTGTGGAACTCCGAATCGCATGAAACTTCTTGGATAGGTTTGGGAAGTTAAGATCTTAGGCTGTGCAAAGTTTCAGGACAATTGATTGAGGTTAAGGCACATTATGGTACGTTAAGCTCTTTACATTAAACGTTTTAGCATTGTAAAATATAGCTTAATGTGAATAACTTTTGGTGTGATTTACTAAATGAGCTGCAATTTTCAGAATATGTTGGCATGGATAGAGTCTTCTATTGTGTGAAGTTTGGGGGAAATTGGTTAACATTTAAGGTCTTTTTTGTACGTTAAGCTCTCCAAAAAACAAGCTTAACGTGCCTTGTTTGCCCTGTGGAACACCGAATCGCATGAAACTTCTCGGATGGGTTTGGGAAGTTGAGATCTTAGGCTGTGCAAAGTTTCAGGGCAATTGATTGAGGTTTAGGCACTTTATTACACGTTAAGCTACATTAAGCCATTTTCACATTAAATGTTTTAGTATTGTAAAATATAGCTTAACGTGAATAACTTTTGGTGTGATTAACCAAATGAGCTGAAATTTTTAGAATATGTTGGCATGGATAGAGTCTTCTATTGTGTAAAGTTTGGTGGAAATTGGATAATATTTAAGGTCTTTTTTGTACGTTAAGCCACATTAAGCTCCCCAAAAATCAAGCTTAATGTCCTTAATTTGCCTTGTGGAACTCCGAATCGCATAAAACTTCTTGGATAGGTTTGGGAAGTTGAGATCTTAGGCTGTGCAAAGTTTCATGGCAATCGATTGAGGTTTAGGCACTTTATTACACGTTAAGCTACATTAAGCTACATTAAGCCATTTTCACATTAAATGTTTTAGCATTGTGAAATATAGCTTAATGTGAATAACTTTTGGTGTGATTAACCAAATCAGCTGAAACTTTCAGAATATGTTGGCATGGATAGAGTCTTCTATTGTGTGAAGTTTGGGGGAAATTGGTTAACATTTAAGGTCTTTTTTGTACGTTAAGCTCTCCAAAAAACAAGCTTAACGTGCCTAGTTTGCCCTGTGGAACACCGAATCGCATGAAACTTCTTGGATGGGTTTGGGAAGTTGAGATCTTAGGCTGTGCAAAGTTTCAGGGCAATTGATTGAGGTTTAGGCACTTTATTACACGTTAAGCTACATTAAGCCATTTTCACATTAAATGTTTTAGTATTGTAAAATATAGCTTAACGTAAATAACTTTTGGTGTGATTAACCAAATGAGCTGAAATTTTCAGAATATGTTGGCATGGATAGAGTCTTCTATTGTGTAAAGTTTGGTGGAAATTGGATAACATTTAAGGTCTTTTTTGTACGTTAAGCCACATTAAGCTCCCCAAAAATCAAGCTTAATGTCCTTAATTTGCCTTGTGGAACTCCGAATCGCATGAAACTTCTTGGATAGGTTTGGGAAGTTAAGAACTTAGGCTGTGCAAAGTTTCAGGACAATTGATTGAGGTTAAGGCACATTATGGTACGTTAAGCTCTTTACATTAAACGTTTTAGCATTGTAAAATATAGCTTAATGTGAATAACTTTTGGTGTGATTTACTAAATGAGCTGCAATTTTCAAAATATGTTGGCATGGATAGAATCTTCTATTGTGTGAAGTTTGGAGGAAATTGGTTAACATTTAAGGTCTTTTTTGTACGTTAAGCCACATTAAGCTCCCCAAAAAACAAGCTTAATGTCCTTAATTTGCCTTGTGGAACTCCGAATCGCATGAAACTTCTTGGATACGTTTGGGAAGTTGAGATCTTAGGCTGTGCAAAGTTTCAGGGCAATTGGTTGAGGTTTAGGCACTTTATTACACGTTAAGCTACATTAAGCCATTTTCACATTAAATGTTTTAGTATTGTAAAATATAGCTTAACGTGAATAACTTTTGGTGTGATTAACCAAATGAGCTGAAATTTTTAGAATATGTTGGCATGGATAGAGTCTTCTATTGTGTAAAGTTTGGTGGAAATTGGATAATATTTAAGGTCTTTTTTGTACGTTAAGCCACATTAAGCTCCCCAAAAATCAAGCTTAATGTCCTTAATTTGCCTTGTGGAACTCCGAATCGCATAAAACTTCTTGGATAGGTTTGGGAAGTTGAGATCTTAGGCTGTGCAAAGTTTCAGGGCAATCGATTGAGGTTTAGGCACTTTATTACACGTTAAGCTACATTAAGCTACATTAAGCCATTTTCACATTAAATGTTTTAGCATTGTGAAATATAGCTTAATGTGAATAACTTTTGGTGTGATTAACCAAATCAGCTGAAACTTTCAGAATATGTTGGCATGGATAGAGTCTTCTATTGTGTGAAGTTTGGGGGAAATTGGTTAACATTTAAGGTCTTTTTTGTACGTTAAGCTCTCCAAAAAACAAGCTTAACGTGCCTAGTTTGCCCTGTGGAACACCGAATCGCATGAAACTTCTTGGATGGGTTTGGGAAGTTGAGATCTTAGGCTGTGCAAAGTTTCAGGGCAATTGATTGAGGTTTAGGCACTTTATTACACGTTAAGCTACATTAAGCCATTTTCACATTAAATGTTTTAGTATTGTAAAATATAGCTTAACGTAAATAACTTTTGGTGTGATTAACCAAATGAGCTGAAATTTTCAGAATATGTTGGCATGGATAGAGTCTTCTATTGTGTAAAGTTTGGTGGAAATTGGATAACATTTAAGGTCTTTTTTGTACGTTAAGCCACATTAAGCTCCCCAAAAATCAAGCTTAATGTCCTTAATTTGCCTTGTGGAACTCCGAATCGCATGAAACTTCTTGGATAGGTTTGGGAAGTTAAGAACTTAGGCTGTGCAAAGTTTCAGGACAATTGATTGAGGTTAAGGCACATTATGGTACGTTAAGCTCTTTACATTAAACGTTTTAGCATTGTAAAATATAGCTTAATGTGAATAACTTTTGGTGTGATTTACTAAATGAGCTGCAATTTTCAAAATATGTTGGCATGGATAGAATCTTCTATTGTGTGAAGTTTGGAGGAAATTGGTTAACATTTAAGGTCTTTTTTGTACGTTAAGCCACATTAAGCTCCCCAAAAAACAAGCTTAATGTCCTTAATTTGCCTTGTGGAACTCCGAATCGCATGAAACTTCTTGGATACGTTTGGGAAGTTGAGATCTTAGGCTGTGCAAAGTTTCAGGGCAATTGGTTGAGGTTTAGGCACTTTATTACACGTTAAGCTACATTAAGCCATTTTCACATTAAATGTTTTAGTAAGTCCCTACTGCATTACTATAGCCGTACCTTATTGTGCCACTTATACTGCAATAGCCCTGGAATATAAACCTTGTATTACGCCTCATAAAATTTCTGTTCTGTCCTAAAAAACTGTCAATAAAAATATATTAAACACTACATTTAAATCATTATTGTTTTAAAAACATTTTTGTGTTAGTTTTGTGGGATGAGGCTAAACTGTAATCTCATAAGTAACCATTTGAGCTGTGTGAAGTTGGCACCCCATGTTTGTAAAACCTGAATAAAAATATACCATTCGTTTGTGCCGCAAAAATAAACGTTTGTGCTGCTTTGGTTGCGGAGATATTGTTCGTTATAGTTGCTGAAACCCCACCCACTTTGCACCCCATGTTGCTGAATTTTAAAAACAAACGTGCCATTTGTTTTTGCCGCGTTTGTGCTGGTTTGTGCCACAAAAATAAACCTTTGTGCTGATTTGGTTGCAGAGATATTTTGCGTTATAGTTGCTGAAACCCCGCCCACTTTGCACCCCATGTTGCTGAATTTTATAAACAAATGTGCCATTTGTTTGTGCCGCACTTGTGCTGGTTTGTGCCACAAAAATAAACGTTTGTGCCGCTTTGGTTTCGGAGATATTGTGCGTTTTATAGTTGCTGAAACCCCGCCCACTTTGCACCCCATATTGCTGAATTGTAAAAACAAACGCGGCATTTGTTTGTGCCACGTTTGTGCTGGTTTGTGCTGCAAAAATAAATGTTTGTGATACTTTGGATTTGGAGATATTGTACGTTATAGTTGCTGAAACCCCGCCCACTTTGAACCCCATATTGCTGAATTTTAAAAACAAAGGCGCCATTCGTTTGTGCTGGTTTGTGCTTCAAAAATAAACATTTGTGCTGCTATGGTATCGGAGATATTGAGGGGTATATGTTCTCAAACCACACTGATTTTACACCTCGATATTAAATCTTACATACAACTAGACTTTTTTGTTTGCGGTTTGTACAGATTTGGTGGATATTGTACATGATTACAGTTAAGCCGACACCTAGATGTTCAGGTTCGGCGGGTTTGGCCGAACTTCGGAAAAAAGTCTGGGTTCGGGACCGAACTTGACCCAAACTTGACCCCGAACCCCATTGAAGTCAATGGGGACCCGAACTTTTTTGTTTTCAAAACGTTTTTTATTAAAGAAAAATAACAGAATGTACAAACATAGATATTAAACACGTTGAACTGTGTCATAGTCATATCATATAGTACTTTTAAATAGTATTACATCAACATTGTCGAGGTGATATATCCAAAGTCATTGAAAGACAAGTAAATCGGAGATTACCCCGAAACAGTACATCTGATATGAAATTTGGGACCCAGACTTTTGAAAACAAAAATGGCTCTAAAAAAGTAATGGAAAGGGCTAGAGGGCTGCAAATGGCAACAAAATGTTGTTAAGAGCATGGCAAGTGCTCTGCAAACAAATGTGGATAGGGAAATAACTTAACCACTTCAATACCAGACACTTAGACACCTTCCCGCCCAAGCCAATTTTCAGCTTTCAGCGCTGTCGCAATTTGAATGACAATTGCGCGGTCATGCTACACTGTACCCAAACAAATTTTTCATCATTTTGTTCCAACAAATAGAGCTTTCTTTTGGTGGTATTTGATCACCTCTGCGATTTTTATTTTTTGCGCAACAAACAAAAAAAGACCGAAAATTTTGCAAAAAAACAAGTTTTTCTTTGTCACTGTTAATTTTTTTTGTAAATAAGTGCGTTTTCTTCTTCAATGACGGGCACTGATAAGGCGGCACTAATGGGCACTGATAAGGCGGCACTGATGGGCACCGATGAGGTGGCACCAATTAGGGGGCACCGATGAGGTGGCACTGATGATGGGCACTGATAGGCGGCACTGATAGGTGGCACTGATGGGCATTGATAGGTGGCACTGGTATGCGGCACTGATGGGCACTCAGGTGGCACTGATGGGCACTCATAGGCGGCACTGACGGGTACTTATGGGTGGCACTGATGCACACATATAGGTGGCACTGATAGGTGGCATGGATGGGCACTGATAGGTGGCATGCATGGGCACTGATAGGTGGCATGGATGGACACTGATAGGTGGGCATGGGTGGGCACGGATGGGCACTGATAGGTGGCACTGATGGATGCTGATGAGTGGCACTGATGACACTTATGGGTGGCATTGCTGGGCATCCCTTTTTTTTACTTTTTTTTTAATTAAATATGATGTGCCAATCAGTGCCCATCTGTGGGCACTGATTGGCATATTTTTTGATTTTTTTTTAACATGTGGATGGCCATGGGGGATGTACCTGACCATCCACATGCTGGGGGCTTCCCTGGTGGTCCTGGGGGCTTCCCTAGTGGTCTAGTGTGGGCATCTGAGGGGGGGCTGCGCTGATAAACAATCAGCGCAGACCCCCCCTGTCAGGAGAGCCGCCGATCGGCTCCCCTCTACTCGCGTCTGTCAGACGCGAGTGAGGAAAAGCCGATCAACGGCTCTTCCTGTGTACATCGTGATAAGCCGTGATTGGACACGGCTGATCACGTGGTAAAGAGCCTCCGCTCCACCGATCACCGCGATGCGCGCCCCCACGGGCGCGCGGCGGCTGTTATCCTGAAGGACGTCATGTGACGCCCAGTCAGGATAACGAAACCACTTCTCGGACATTAATATGCTATTGACCGGGCGGGAAGTGGTTAAAATAACATAAAAAAAATAAAAAGAATATGCTGGAGCCCCCCTTTTCAGCAGAAGAGGTACAAGAAGTCATTAAGAACCTCAGAAACTCAACGACACGATGCCACACATATGGTGGGAATGCCCCAGAATACGCCCTTTCTGGAAAAAATTATTCAATTTAATGGATAAGATAGTGGGAAAATAAAATACTTGAAAATAAAAATAATTAAAAATGATAATCTTGACCTAGGAGGACGAGGTCCATATGGAGTAGGAGGTTGAGGTGGCGGTGGATGTGGCGGTGTAGGTGGAAGCGGCGGTGGAGGAGGACGAGGTAGCCAACACTGGTTCAAAAATACAACAATGGCTGGGTAAGGCTGGTGATGTGTCGAATTCTGTCCCCCGTCGGATAGTGTCCGCCCTGTACTGCGCTTGCTCAGTGCGTAGGACAAGGGGATTTCAAAACTCTCCGAAGACGATGCGCGGTGAGTCCAGGTTCAAGCCACATCATCCGAGGTGTGGCGTGCGAAGCGAGCCCGTGAGGGGCCCTGTTACTATGTGCTACCGTATGTCCACTTGGATGGTGGGGCTTGAGCCTGCACTCACGGCGCATTGTCTTCGGAGAGTTTTGAAATCCCCTTGTCCTACGTACTGAGAAAGCGCAGTACGGTGCCGACACTCACAATTTGGTGAATCTCCTTGTCCTCCGTACTGCGCAAGCGCTGCGCAGTAAGTGGCCGGACACTATCCGATGGCCGGACAGTTTTTGTCAGAACACTGGTATACATGTCTATTCTGCACAAGGTACGGACAAGTCCTGTGGGATCCATGCCTGGTTCATTTTAATGAACGCAAGCTTGTCCACATTGGCTCTGGACAGGCGGCTGCGCTTGTCTGTGATAACGCCCCCTGCCGTGCTAAAAACACGTTCAGATAATACACTGGCTGCAGGGCAGGCCAGCACCTCCAAGGCGTAAAGGGCAAGCTCAGGCCATGTGCCCAATTTGGAGACCCAGAAGTTGAAGGGGGCAGACCCGTCATTCAGTACGTGTAGGCGTGTTCTCAGCTGGTGCTGCTGGTTGTTGTGGGGTGCTGACAAAGCTTTTCCACATTTCGGCCATGCTAACCCTGCATTCTAAGGTGCTGGCAGTGCCCCGGCTGCGTTGGCGACCTCTTCCTCCTCCTCTGCCTTCGCCTTGTGCTTCCACCGTACCCTTGCTGTCAGGTGGGAATGCCACCAGCAGCACGCCTACCAGCGTGCGCTTGTACCCGCGCATCTTACGATCATGCTCCAGTGAGGTAATTAAGGACGGCACGTTGTCCTTGTAACGGGGATCCAGCAGGTTGGCCACCCAGTAATCAGCACTAGGGATGGGCCAAACACCCCCGGGTTCGGTTCGCACCAGAACCTTCGAACGGACCGAAAGTTCGTGCAAATTTTCAAACCCTATTCGTTACAATGGACGCGAACGTTCGAAATCAAAAGTGCTAATTATAACGGCCAATATGCATGTTAATGTCATAAAACAGGTTTGGGGACCTGGGTCCTGCCCCAGGGGACATATATCAATGCAAAAAGAAGTTTTAAAAACTAACGTTTTTTCGGGAGCAGTCATTTTAATGATGCATACAGTGAAAAAAAAAAGTGAAATATTCCTTTAAATATGGTAGCTGGGGGGTGTCTAAAGTATGCCTGTGAAGTGGCATGTGTTTCCCATGTTTAGAACTGTCCCTGCAAAAAATGACATTTGTAAAGGAAAAAAAGAAGCCATTTAAAACCGCTTGCGGCTTTAATGTCATGTCTTGTCCTGGCAATATGGCTGAAAATCCTTGAGAAAAATGGCATGGCTAACCCATCAACCCCCCCCCCCCCCCCCAGCACCTTTGGGTCTTGTATGGATATTAAGGGGAACCCCGCACCCAAAATAAAACCCTATACCTACAACCCTATATACTCTGAACAGCAGTATACAGGCGGTGCAAACAAGACAGGGACTGTAGGTTTGTTCTTAAGTAGAATCTGAACAGGTACATTTTTAAGTGTAGCTCCATCCAAAAAAAAATCTATTTTTAAGCTTTTTGGAGAACATAGGGAGGGGTTATCACCCCTGTAACATTTGCTGTCTTTGCACATCTGTTCAGAACATTTCACCTCACTTTCCATCCCAATGACAAATGTTTTTGGAAAAGTGGGTTTTTTATTGAAACCAGGATTGGTGATAAAGCATCAGTAGAGAGGAGATACCTTTTTCCCAAATTAAATGTAACAGGATAGAATTTCCCTTCCTAGGGGTAGATTTCCTCTCACTTCCTGTTTTCTCCTTCCGTTTGCAAGTTGGAGTCGTTTGTAAGTTGGATGTTTGAAAGTAGGGGCCTGCCGTATATACTCTGCAGAAATTTGCCCCATTAGATGTTGGTGTAGCCACAACACTGTAAGCCCTCACAGTTACTCTTGGTGGGCACAGGAATTGGCCCTGCTGTGAATTATTAGATCAAGATTTGTAATTGCATGCATCTGTTGAACAGGGCAGAAAAATTGGGCCTTTGGTGGTGGTGGTGGACGGTGTTGCCACAAGACTGTAAGCCCTCACAGTTACTCTTGGTGGGCGCAGGAATGGGCCCTGCTGTGAATTATTAGATCAAGATTTGTAATTGGATGCACCTGTTGAACAGGGCAGAAAAATTGGGCCTTTGTGGTGGTGGTGGTGGGTGGACGGTGTTGCCACAAGACTGTAAGCCCTCACAGTTACTCTTGGTGGGCGCAGGAATGGGCCCTGCTGAGAATTATTAGATCAATATTTGTAATTACACACCCATGTTAAACAGGGCAGAAAAATTGTGCCTTATGCACTGGTGCTGGTGCCACAACACTGCAACCCCTCACAGATACTGTATTTGGAGCACAGCAGTCAGACCTGTTGCGAAGCATTGCTTAAAAAATTGTAATTACACGCCCCTGTTAAACAGGGGCTGAAAAATTGTGCCTAAGGCACTGGTGCTGGTGCCACAACACTGCATCCCCTCACAGATACTGTACTCTGAGCACAGCAATGAGACCTGTTGCAAAGCATTGCATTAAAAATTGTAATTACACGCCCCTGTTAAACAGGGGCTGAAAAATTGGGCCTTAGCCACTGGTGTGGTGGCACCCAGTATCAGGGACCTCGTCCGCTGCGCGCTCTAGTGCGCATGCGCACAGGTCCGGCGCTCCGGCGCATAACAAGAGATGGGGAAACATCGCGGTGGCGCATGCGCACTTGCGGCCCTGCTGAGCGGCGCGCGTGCATGCGCACTAGCGCACGCCCCATGTGACCTCCAGCTGGCCTATAAAAGGAAGGCCTCTGCACCCAAACAGACGCTGGTACGTCTGTCAGCTGCTCCTTGTCCCTTGTACCTGTGCCTGCCTATATTGTTTGCCTACCAGTTGCCAACCCGGATTGTCTTGACCTCTCTGCCTTCTCCTAACCTTGACCTTGGCTTGTTCTCCCGGATTACCATCTATCTCCTTGTGTTTGACCCTCGGCCTGTATCTCAGACTTCTGCCTTTTGCTGCCAGTACCTGACCCTCAGCCTGCCTTGGACCTTCTTTGCCTATACGCCTTGCTACCTTGCCTTGGACTTGCCTACCCGTGTTTGACCCCCTAGCTTGTGCCTGACTAATCTCTTGTGTTTGACCCTCAGCCTGCTTCCTGCCTGTCTGCCGGTGTTGGAACCTCAGCCAGTCCTCCAGCTCCTGCCTTCCTCCACGCTGCAGAACCTGAGCCCACGTCAAGTCACCACCCAGCAGGTGGCTTGTGCCTCTTGGTGCCAACTGCCCCCTGTACCATCTTCAGGGGCAGTGGGCGCTGAGTCGCAAGGGCAACTGCTCTCAGCATCTTGGCCTCGGTGAGTACTTAGTTCCTGATACCCAGAAACAAAAATTTTATTCCATACTATCAAGGAATGGATCATTGAGTAGGAGGAAGAGGATAGTCAGTGAATATAACAGGACAGTCACTCAGCATCAGCATAGGCAGTCTGGAAGGGATGTGACATTATAAATTATTCAGTTATATCCGCTTCAGGTGCCTGGTAGCTGGTGGTGATCCAAGACTGATTCATCTTTATGAAGGTCAGTCGATCAACCGAGTCGGTGGACAGGCTCACCCTGTGATCGGTGACAAATCCTCCAGCAGCACTGAATGTGCGTTCGGAAAGAACGCTGGATGCAGGACAGGCCAGTAGCTCAATTGCATACTGTGCAAGCTCTGGTCAGTGATCCATCCTCAAGACCCAGTAAGCCAGAGGATTTTCGGTGGAAAAGGTGTCCAAGTCTGACCTGGCCCCTAGGTACAGTGGTGTGAAAAAGTGTTTGCCCCCTTCCTCATTTCCTGTTCCTTTGCATGTTTGTCACACTTAAGTGTTTCGGAACATCAAACCAATTTAAACAATAGTCAAGGACAACACAAGTAAACACAAAATGCAATTTGTAAATGAAGGTGTTTATTATTAAAGGTGAAAAAAAATCCAAACCATCATGGCCCTGTGTGAAAAAGTGATTGCCCCCCTTGTTAAAACTTACTTTAACTGTGGTTGTCCACACCTGAGTTCAATTTCTCTAGCCACACCCAGGCCTGATTATTGCCACACCTGTTCACAATCAAGGCATCACTTAAATAGGAGCTGCTTGACACAGTAAAGTCCACCAGAAGATCCTTAAAAGCTACACATCATGCCGAGACCCAAAGAAATTCAGGAACAATTGAGAAAGAAAGTAATTGAGATCTATCAGTCTGGAAAGGGTTATAAAGCCATTTCCAAAGCTTTGGGAATCCAGCGAACCACAGTGAGAGCCATTATCCACAAATGGCGAAGACATGGAACAGTGGTGAACCTTCCCAGGAGTGGCCGGCCGCCCAAAATTACCCCAAGAGCGCAGCGACGACTCATCCAAGAGGTCACAAAAGACCCCACAACAACGTCCAAGGAACTGCAGGCCTCACTTGCCTCAGTTAAGGTCAGCGTTCATGCCTCCACCATCAGGAAAAGACTGGGCAAAAATGGCCTGCATGGCAGAGTTCCAAGGAGAAAACCACTGCTGAGCAAAAAGAACATCAAAGCTCGTCTCAATTTCTCCACAACACATCTTGATGATCCCCAAGACTTTTGGGACAACATTCTGTGGACCGATGAGACAAAAGTGGAACTCTTTGGAAGGTGTGTGTCCAAGTATATCTGGCGTAGAAGGAACACTGCATTTCAGAAAAAGAACATTATACCAACAGTAAAATATGGTGGTGGTAGTGTGATGGTCTGGGGCTGTTTTGCTGCTTCAGGACCTAGAAGACTTGCCGTGATAAAAGGAACTATGAATTCTGCTGTCTACCAAGAGATCCTGAAGGAGAATGTCTGACCATCTGTTCGTTTACTCAAGCTGAAACGAACTTGGGTTCTGCAGCAGGACAATGATCCTAAACACACCAGCAAGTCCACCACCGAATGGCTGAAGAAAAACAAAATGAAGACTTTGGAGTGGCCTAGCCAAAGTCCTGACCTGAATCCTATTGAGATGTTGTGGTATGACCTTAAAAAGGCCGTCCATGCTCGAAAACCCTCTAATGTAACTGAATTAGGACAATTCTGCAAAGATGAGTGGGCCAAAATTCCTCCAGGACGCTGTAAAAGCCTCATTGCACGTTATCGCAAACGCTTGGTTGCAGTTGTTGCTGCTAAGGGTGGCCCAACCAGTTATTAGGTTTAGGGGGCAATCACTTTTTCACACAGGGCCATGATGATTTGGATTTTTTTTCACCTTTAATAATAAACACCTTCATTTACAAATTGCATTTTGTGTTTACTTGTGTTGTCCTTGACTATTGTTTAAATTGGTTTGATGTTCCGAAACACTTAAGTGTGACAAACATGCAAAGGAACAGGAAATGAGGAAGGGGGCAAACACTTTTTCACACCACTGTATTCCTGCACCATGTATATCAGACACTGGCAATGGTTGCTGGAACCGATCATACCTTGGGGCTGCGGACTAAAAAATTGTCTGAACGCATCGGTCAGACGTCCACCTTCCCCACCGCTCCTTCTGCTACTGACCGAAGCCTTAGCAACTCGTCGTCCAGGACCAGGATTTTGTAACCTCCCAGTCTCTGGGAACGCGTTGCACAGACCTTTCTGCAAGGCCTCCCTGAGATGTCTCATCCTCTGCTTCCTCTGCGATGGCAAGATAAGGTCCACAACCTTACCCTTGTACCGTGGATCAAGGAGAGTGGCCAGCCAGTAATGGTCCCTCTCCTTGATCCGAAGAATACGAGGATCCTTCCGCAGGCTTTGCAGGATCAGGGAGGCCATGCAACATAGGTTAGCTGAGGCTTCCGGTCTGGAGTCTTCTGGGTCACTGAGGACGACATGATCGCCAGCCACCTCCTCCCAGCCACGTACAAGTCCACTGGTTTGTTGGGACTGTACATCATCCCTAAAAGACTGCTGCTGCTGCTGATGCTGAGTGCCAGGCTCCACCTCCATGTTCACACAATCCTCCTCCTCCTCCTCCTCCTCATCCTCTTCCTGTGTGATGGGTGGGAGAGAAGGAACACTGTCTGGATAAAGGGGGCCTTGAGAGGTAAGGAAGTCCTCCTCTTCCTGCCTCTGTTCTGCCTCAAGTGCCCTGTCCATTATCCCACGCAGCGTATGCTCCAACAGGTGGACAAGAGGTACAGTGTCACTTATGCATGCACTGTCACTGCTCACCATCCTCGTGGCCTCCTCAAATGGTGACAGGACAGTGCATGCATCCCTGATCATGCTCCACTGGCGTGGGAAAAAAAATCCAAGCTCCCCTGACCCTGTCCTGGTGCCGTAGTCGCACAGGTACTCATTGATGGCCCTCTGCTGCGTGTGCAGTCGCTGCAGCATGGCCAACGTTGAGTTCCACCTGGTGGGCATGTCACATATAAGGCGGTTCTTGGGCAGGTTCAACTCCTTTTGAAGCTCAGCCAGCCGAGCACTGGCATTATACGATCGGCGGAAATGCACACAGACTTTCCTGGCTTGCCTCAGGACATCCTGTAAGCCTGGGTACCTGCCTAAGAACCGCTGCACCACCAGGTTGAGGACGTGAGCCATACAGGGCACATGGGTCAGCTGCCCCTGTCGCAGGGCAGAGAGGAGGTTGGTGCCATTGTCAGAAACCACCATTCCTGGCTTAAGCTGGCGTGGCGTCAACCACCTCTCGGCCTGCCCCTGCAGAGCTGCCAGAACCTCTGCCCCAGTGTGGCTCCTGTCCCCCAAACACACCAGCGCAAGCACGGCATGGCATCTTTTTGCCTGCATACTCGCGTAGCCCCTTGTGAGCCTACGGAGCACCGCTGGTTCCGAGGACAGAGCACTTGAAGAGGCCATGGAGGAAGAAGAAGAGGAGGGGGTGGAGGAGAGAGGTGTGTCACAACCAGTAGTAGCATTTTGGAGGCGTGGTGGCGAACAACCTCCAACACTACTGCACCTTGTCCTGCATCCCTCCCAGCTGCAATAGAGTGACCCAATGGGCTGTGAAAGACAGGTAACGTCCCTGTCCATGCCTGCTGGACCATGAGTTAGCGGTAATATGCACCTTACCGCTGACCGCCCTGTCCAGCGAGGCATGGACATTGCCTTCCACATGCCGGTAGAGAACCGGAATCGCCTTCCGTGAGAAAAATTGGCGTTTGGGAACCTGCCACTGAGGAACCGCACATTGAACAAACTCATGGAAAGGGGCCGAGTCTACCAACTGAAAAGGCAGCAGTTGAAGTGCTAGCAATTTAGCCAAGCTAGCATTCAACTGCTGGGCATGTGGATGGCTGGGAGTAAACTTCTTCCGCTGGTCCAGCAGCTGGGGCAGGGAAATTTTCCTGGTAGAATCGGACGTCGGTGTACTGCTAACAGAGTACCCGCAAGTACTTGGCTGTGACACACCTAATTGTACACCTTCATTCCTCTCAGAGCAGCTTTCAGAGAGGACTGAAGATATAGTGGGTTTGGAGATCCGAGCTGATGAGGAGCAAGGAGAGGTCCGCTTTGTTTTTTGGTGTGGGTCTTTAATGTGCGCTTGCCAACGAGCTGCATGGCAGGTCGACATATGTCTGGTCATGCTTGTGGTGCCCAAGCGGCTGATGTTTTGGCCACGCGAGATACGCTTGAGACATATGTTGCAAATAGCAGTGGTGCGATCGGATGCACTCATCTCAAAAAAGGCCCACACCAAAGAACTTTTGTGATAACGTGCAGAGGCAGCACCCTGCACAGGCGGAGCTCTGTGGTGTGATTCATTGGTGTGCTGGCTTCTAGCTGGCCTCCGGAGGGCATCCTGCCTCGTTGGACATGTGCCGCCGCCTCCTCCTCCTCCTCCTCTCTCCCTTCAGGCACCCACGTGGAGTCAGTGACCTCATCATCCCCTCCCTCTTCACCACTGGAGCAAACCTGGCAGTAAGCTGCAGCTGGTGGAACATGACTGCCAGATTGCTGTCCAAGAGCATCCCCTCTCTCTGCGCTCACGCTACTGCCTTCCTCTAGCTGGGTATTATCATCCGAGCCTTCAAAACGTTGGGCATCCTCCTGGAGCATGTACCCAACACTGTGCATAAAAAGTTTGGGGGACTCCTCACGAGGACATGGTGGGTCTAGGGAAGGGGTGCCTGATGATGCCATTGAGTATGCGTTGGCAGCTGCTCTGCCAGTACCCTGAGCCTGGGGTGAGAGAGGATGAGGAGGATGAGGAGGGCTTGGTCATCCATTCTACCAAGCCTTCGGCATGATGCGGCTCAACATGTCCAGCTGCCGAAAACAAGGACAAGCGTGTCCCATGGCCACGTGCTGATGATGATGCACGACCACGTCCACGTCCACGACCAGCACTGTTGTCTCTAGAAACAGAGCCTGCTTGCCCTGTGTTCTTGCCTCGGGACTGTCTGCCTCTCCTTGGCGGTCTTCCAGGCATTGTAGTGGGTAGTGTATATTGTGCTGGAGTCACACAGCACACACACTAACTCCTGCAGATGGCTGCCTTAGATGACAGCAACAGGGCCTTACGGCAGATAGAGGCTGCCTTAGATGACAACAACTGGGCCTTACGGCAGATAGAGGCTGCCTTAGATGACAACAAGTGGGCCTTACGGCAGATAGAGGCTGCCTTATATGACAACAACTGGGCCTTATGGCAGATAGAGAGGCTGAGGTGGTTTTATGTGTGCTGTACTAACAGAGCACACACACACACGCGCTAGCTATTGGAGATGCCTGGCTGCCTTCGATGACAACAACTGGGCCTTACGGCAGATAGAGGCTGCCTTATATGACAAAAACTGGGCCTTATAGCAGATAGAGAGGCTGAGGTGGTTTTATGTGTGCTGTACTAACAGAGCACACACACACACGCTAGCTCCTGGAGATGCCTGGCTGCTTTTGATGACAAAAACTGGGCCTTACGGCAGATAGAGACTGCCTTATATGACAACAACTGGGCCTTATAGCAGATAGAGAGGCTGAGGTGGTTTTATGTGTGCTGTACTAACAGAGCACAAACACACATGCTAGCTCCTGGAGATGCCTGGCTGCCCTCAATGACAACAACTGGGCCTTACGGCAGATAAAGGCTGCCTTATATGACAACAACTGGCCTTATAGCAGATAGAGAGGCTGAGGTGGTTTTATGTGTGCTGTACTAACAGAGCACACACACACACGATAGCTCCTGGAGATGCCTGGCTGCCTTCGATGACAACAACTGGGCCTTACGGCAGATAGAGGCTGCCTTATATGACAACAACTGGGCCTTATAGCAGATAGAGAGGCTGAGGTGGTTTTATGTGTGCTGTACTAACAGAGCACACACACACACACGCTAGCTCCTGGAGATGCTTGGCTGCCTTCGATGACAACAACTGGGCCTTACGGCAGATACAGGCTGCCTTGTATGACAACAACTGGGCCTTATAGCAGATAGAGAGGCTGAGGTGGTTTTATGTGTGCTGTACTAACAGAGCACACACACACACGCCAGCTCCTGGAGATGCCTGGCTGCTTTCGATGACAAAAACTGGGCCTTACAGCAGATAGAGGCTGCCTTATATGACAACAACTGGGCCTCATAGCAGATAGAGAGGCTGAGGTGGTTTTATGTGTGCTGTACTAACAGAGCACACACACACGCTAGCTCCTGGAGATGCCTGGCTTCCTTCGATGACAACAACTGGGCCTTACAGCAGATAGAGGCTGCCTTATATGACAACAACTGGGCTTCATAGCAGATAGAGAGGCTGAGGTGGTTTTATGTGTGCTGTACTAACAGAGCACACACACACACACGCTAGCTCCTGGAGATGCCTGGCTGCCTTCGATGACAACAACTGGGCCTTATAGCAGATAGAGTGACTGAGGTGGTTTTATGTGTGCTGACACACACACTAGCTGCTATAAATGCCTGCCTGCCTTAGATCACAATAGGACCGAAGGTGATACTGCAATGCTGTACTAACAGCACACACACACCAGACTAATCCCCAGAATCACAGCAGTTAGACTCAGCAGCAGATAATGTCACCACTCAGCAGCAGTGCAATCAGCAGAATGAATATATATTCTCTAATGATCAGTATTCAGTAGTAATGATAATGAATCAGTTCATCATCAGCATCAGCACAGCAGTCTGCCTATATCACAGCCGGAACAGAGTGCACTAGGCCGCCGGCGCGGCGTCCTTTTATGGAGTGGGGCATGTACTAACGCCCCTGAGCTATAATTGGCTACAGGTGTCCTGCCTGTAGCCAATTATTGCTCTCCTCGCTGCCCGGCGCTGTGATTGGCCAAGCATGTGGGGTCACAGTGCATGCTTGGCCAATCATCAGCCAGCAATGCACTGCGACTGGCGCAATGCATTGCGGGCCGCTCGCATCACACGAATGTGATGCGAACGGCCCAAATAGTTCTGGGCTCGCCAAGCAGGCGAACGCCCGGTACTCGATTCGAACGTGGGTTCGAATCAAACACTGGTCTGGGTGCCACCCTGCTGTCCACATCCTCCACCTCGTCATCTTCCAGAACTGTGCCCTTGCTGGACAATTGTGTACCTGGCGCTTGTTGGTGCAGGAACCCACCCTCGAGCCACTTGTAAATGACTGCCCTGAAAGCCTTGGAAATGAACCCTCTTCCTCCTCCTCCTCCTCTGAGAACGGCGTCATCGGCACTGGCCATGTTGGTGGAGTACTCAAAACAGCGCAACAAGGCACACAGGTCTCGCATGGAGGCCCAGTTATTGGTGGTGAAGTGGTGCTGTTCTCACGCGTCCATGCTGCAGCTGAAACTCCACTATCGCCTGCTGCTGCTCGCACAGTCTGGCAAGCATGTGCAAGGTGGAGTTCCACCTTGTGGGCATGTCACATATGAGACGGTGAGCGGGAAGGCCGAAGTTACGCTGCAGCGCTGACAGGCGAGCAGCAGCAGGGTGAGAACGCCGAAAGTGCGCACAGACGGCCCGCACTTTCTGCAGCAGCTCTGGCATATCGGGGTAATTCTTAGGGAACCTCTGGACCACCAAGTTCAGCACATGCGCCAGGCAAGGGATGTGTGTCAAACCGGCTAGGCCCAGAGCTGCTACGAGATTTTGCCCATTATCGCACACCACCAGGCCGGGCTTGAGGCTCACTGCCACCAACCACTCATCGGTCTGTTGTTCCATGTCCCTCCACAAATCCTGCGCGGTGTGGGGTTTTTCCCCCAAACAGGAAAGTTTTAAAACTGCCTGCTGTCGTTTAGCCCTGGCTGTGCTGAAGTTGGTGGTGAAGGTGTTACGCTGACTGGATGAGGAGGCGGTAGAGGATGAGGAGGCGGAGTAGGAGGAGTTGGCAACAGGAGGCAAACTGAAGCGCCCTGCAATCCTCGGTGGTAGAAGGACATGCGCCAAACTGCTATCCGCCTCAGGCCCAGCCGCCACTACATTTACCCAGTGTGCTGTTAGGGAGATATAACGTCCCTGACCGTGCTTACTGGTCCACGCATCCGTAGTTAGGGGGACCTTGCCACAGATGGCGTTGCGCAGTGCACACTTGATTTTGTCCCCCACTTGGTTGTGCAGGGAAGGGATGGCTCGCCTGGAAAAGTAGTGGCGGCTGGGCACGATGTACTGTGGGACAGCCAATGTCATCAGGCTTTTAAAACTCTGCGTCTTCACCAGATGGAATGACAGCATTTCAAAGGCGAGGAATTTTGAAATGCTGGCATTCAGGGCCAGGGATCGCAGGTGGCTAGGGGGGTACTTCCTCTTCTGCTCCAGTGTTTGGGAGATAGAGAGCTGAACGCTTCCATGGGACATTGTGGAGATGGTTGGTGACCCAGGTGGTAGTGTTGCTGGCAGATCCTCTGTTTGCGGGTTGGCAGGTGCCACTGTCACTACAGAGGTGGATGAAGAGGCCGAGACTGCAGCAGAAGAGGAAGCAGGAGGAGCCAGAGACCTTTCTTGGTTTTTGCGGTGTCTTCTCCACTGCATCTCGTGCTTTGCACTTAGATGCCTGGTCATGCAGGTTGTGCTCAGGTTGAGAACGTTTATGCCTCGCTTCAGGCTCTGATTGCACAGCGTGCAAACCACTCGTGTCTTGTCATTAGGGATGAGCCCGGTGTTCGATTCGAACCCATGTTCGAATCGAACATCGGGCGTTCGCCCACTCAGCAAGCCCAGAACTATTTGGGCCGCTCGCATCAAATTCGTGTGATGCGAGCGGCCCGCAATGCACTGCGCCAGTCGCGAGTGATTTTAAATAGCTTTTTTTCCTGCAAAAATGACACTTTGTGCAGGGACAGTTCTAAGCACAGGAAACATGCGCCCCTTCACAGGCATACTATAGACACCCCCAGGTACGAAATTTAAAGGAATATTACACTTTTATTGTTTCATTTTAAGCATTATTAAAATCACTGCTCCTGAAAAAACGGCCGTTTTAAAAAAAAAAATTTGCATTAATACATGTCCCCTGGGGCAGGACCCAGGTCCCCAAACACTTTTTATGACAATAACATGCATATTAGCCTTTAAAATTAGCACTTTTGATTTCGAACGTTCGCATCCATTGTAACTAATAGGGTTCTTATGCTCACACGGACTTTAGGTCCGTTTGCGGGTTCTGGTGCGAACTGAACACGGGGGTGTTCGGCTCATCCCTACTTGTCATCAGCACATTGTCTGAAGAACTGCCATGCTAGGGAACTCCTTGGACCTGGCTTTGGTGTGCTCGGTCCCTTGCTGCATTGGGCAGTAGCAGACGTACTGTCTAGGGGACGGACGCTCCACTTTTGCACCCTGCTCCCTCTTCTGCTGTGCTGGTGGCTCTGTGCGACCACCGCCTCCTTCTCCGAACTACACTGGTCACCTGCATGACATTGATTCCATGTGGGGTCAAGGACCTCATCGTCCTCCACATCATCTTCCACCCAGTCTTCACCCCTGCCCTCCTTGTCGGTCTGCACAATTGCGAAAGCAGCAGCAGTTGGCACCTGTGTTTCGTCATCATCCAAGACGTGCTGCGATGGTCCTCCCATGTACTCATCATGAAACATAAGTGGTTGGGCATCGGTGCACACAATGTCTTCCACTTCTGAGGCAGGGCTAGGTGGATGGCCCTGGGAAACCCTGCTAACAGAGTCATCAAAAAGCAGAAGAGACTGCTGCATGATTTGGGGCTTAGACTGCTTGGCTGATTTGCAAGGGGGTGAGGTGAAAGACTGATGGACATCGGCTGCAGGTGCCAACTCTGAACTTTCATCAGGAGACTGGGTGGGAGACAATGTGAAGGAACCGGAGGCACTGTCAGCAACCCAATCTACTATCGCCTGTACTTGTCCTGGCCTCAACATTCGTACAGCCTCATTAGGCGCGCCAAAATACCGCTGCAGGCTCTGTCGCCTACTCGCACCTGAGGAAGGTCCCAGCCATGATGTGTGTGGCTCCAGGCCCCTGTGTCCTGTGGTGGGGATGGCCTTCATATGCCCAGGCTTGGTGGAACGGCTGGCAGGTCTGAAGATTCTCCATGGCAGAAGTTCTTGTATGTAAAAGCTCCCTGTTTGTTTTTCCCTCATGTGCCTTGCTGTCTTTTTTTTTGCGTCTATGGCGCCTGGAACTTAAGTGCATCTTCCGGGTCGCGGCTCCGACACGCTGCTGTGCATGTGAGAGAATTTGGCCCATTTGTCAAATTCTCATCCTCTATGGGCAGATCATTCAGGGATCCGGGAATCCCAGGATATTCTCAGTTTTCCTCAATCCGTTCTAGATCTGTCTCTGTCCATCAGCTCTCTCAGGCTCCAAGTCTCTGCCTTGTCGGCCTTCTCTGGTACATCGTGGGCTGTTCACCCTTTAACTCTGCAGTTTTTCTGTGGGGCAACAGGCTTCAAAGATTCCCCTGGTCCTCAACTTACTGTCTGGACTAAGGACCACGGGATCTGCCCCGCTTTCTATTAAGGACTTTTCTGCAAGAGTCGCCTTTCTAGTAGCCATCACTTCGGCTAAAAGGGTTTCCGAGAATGGGTCCTTGGGTCATGTAGAACCATTCCTGACTTTCTTTCTGGACGGGTGGTCCTCACCCCTATGCTCGGCTCAAATCCGAAAGTCTCTTCAGTGTTCCACGGGGACCAAGAAATTGTCCTACCTACATTCAGGACCCCAGGTTCCTCTGAAGTTCATTCTCTGGATGTAGGCGAAATGCTGAAGGAATACCTACGAGATACTTCCTCCTTTAGATGCCCAGACTTCCTCTTTGCTCTACACGCAACAACAAGGGGAAACATGCTTCGTCCAGAACGATTGTGACCTGGATCATCCAGTCTATCTAGTAGGCTTATAGGGCTAAGGGCCTAGCTCCTCCAGAGGCGGTGACAGCACACCCTACCAGGGGTATGGCGGCTTCGTGGGAAGCAGCCCGGCATGTGGCTCCTGATCTCATCTACTAGGCTGCCTCATGGGCCTCCATTAATACCTTTATGTCACACTATTGCATAGAACCTGCTTCTCTATCGTCTTCGATCTTTGGTTTAAGAATCCAGTCGGTTGACGGGGAGAATTAACCACTTTCCTACCAGGCACGAACACCCCCTTCCTGAACAAGCCATTTTTCAGCTATCAGCGCTGTCGCATTTTGAATGACAATTGCGCGGTCATACAACAATGTACTCAAATATCATTTTTTCCCCACAAATAGAGCTTTCTTTTGGTGGTATTTGATCACCTTTGCAGTTTTTTTTTCTTGCACTATAAACAAAAGAAGAGGGACAAGTTTGAAAAAACGCAATATTTTTAACTTTTTGCTATAATAAATATCAATTTTTTTTTTTAAAAAACAATTTTTTCCTCAGTTTAGGCCAATACGTATTTTTCTACATATTTTTGGTGAAAAAAATTGCAATAAGCGTATATTGATTGGTTTGCGCAAAAGTTATAGTACCTACAAAATAGGGGATAGATTTATTGCATTTTTATTATTATTATTTTTTTTTACTAGTAATGGCGGCGATCTGGGATTTTTATCATGACTGCGATATTGCGGCTAACATATCGGACACTTTTGACACATTTTTGGGACCATTTACATTTATACAGCGATCCGTGCAATGAAACAGCATTGATTACTGTATAAATGTGACTGTCAGGGAAGGGGTTAACCACTATGGGGCGCTGAAGGGGTTAACATGTTCCCTGGGAGTGATTCTAACTGTAGGGGGAGGGGATTGACAAGGGGAGGAGACCGATCTGTGTTTCTCTGTATTGAGAACACCACATCGGTCTCCTCTCCTCTGACAGGACCGTGGATCTGTGTGTTTACACACACAGATCCACAGTCCTGCTGTGTTACCGGGCAATCGCGCGTGCCCAGCGGACATCGCGGCCGCCGGGCACGCGCACCGAGTCCCCAGTAACACAGCGGGCGTGTGTCCCGCTGGCGACGCGCGCGCGCCCCCTGGTGGGCCGAAGAGCCGGCAGTCAGCAGGTGGTTAATATCTCAGAAACTGAACTGGCACAAACTCTAATTGTTGCGTCACAAATCAGCACAAACGAATGGTATATTTTTATTCAGGTTTTACAAACATGGGGTGCCAACTTCACACAGCTTTTTGTTTCCAATAAAACCCTCTCAATATCCTGCAGGTTGGACCTTGAAGAGTATAAAAACATCTTGGTGATGATCTTAGCTATCGATAGGATTAACAAGGACCCCGATCTTCTGCCCAATATTAACCTGGGCTATCATATATTTGATACTTGTAATGACCCAATTAATATTTTGGGATATGCCACAAAGATATTGTCTGGAGAAAAAAATGCTCATAACTATTACTGGAAGGGACACGGAGAAGTGGCTGGATTTATTGGTAACAGTGAATTCTATTCAAATAATGTGCTGGCTCCGTTACTTAGTCTATATCAGTATACACAGGTAAGTGATCACTGCAATATATTATGTATGTAATATGGTTTGTCCAAAAGATAGCTCAGTACAGTCTAGGTGGAATTTATTGAGTACAGATCAGAATTAACAGAGCTTTGAAAAATGCAGGTGCACAAAACATTACAACTCGGGGACATTATTCGGTGATCACTATCCTCACAGTCCACTCAGTCCCACCACTTCTAGTGACTTTAATTACTGTAATTGCTTGAATGAGAGAGACATCCAGGTGCCTCAATCCCGACATGTCTCTTTAGTAGGTTCTTTGAGTTGCTTTCTGGTGTTTTGGATCTAGTGCCCAGAATATTAGCTCAACAATCAGGAGCTGTAAGAAAACAATTTGTTTACATCTTCTTTAAGAAGTTGCTTTTAAACTGGTCAGAACTGTATGTAACTGGACATCTACCAACATTACTGTATTGTATGTGATGGGTCTGTACAGGAAATCATTTACCTCAGTAGAGTAGTCAGTGACTTCCTTCACAATGAAGCATTCTCACCAGGTGCCATCATTACTTCCAATTTGGAATCTCACCATCCATGGATGGCGGCTTTAAACAAAGTCTATCCCACACTGTGAATCCCTTGCAGCCTTCATATATAGGGATGGGGGGGGGGGGGGGCAGAGGGATCACACATCCAAGAAGATAAAGTAGAAGCCAGCACATCAATTTACAAGAAAGAGAAACTGCTCCAAGTTACCAAATGAAAATGGACGCCCAATTTCATTGACAACAGATATACTTAGAGAGGTTTAATACTCAAATCCAATATTTACGGTGGATATTCAATCTGTGTTGTCACAAAATATAAATAAAAATAAATAAAAATCTAAAAATATGAAGAAAGAAAAAAACTCTGAAGGACAATGAATCCTAGATAATAAAGGTGGTCGCTGAAAAAAGTCCACAGAATAAAGTCACTTAGTTGATAAGTCCTCATTCAAAATGGGATGGAATCATACATGGATGATACTTTCATGCCACACCGCTGTGCTCCACAACAAACAGAGGGTGCCACCACCAATATATAGGCCGCTTACCAGAATCTGACATAAAACGAGCATTTGAATGGTCTTAAGCAGAACGCCGGCCGGCATCAAATTCAAACCCTTCCTCCTTCCTGAAACAAACGCGGTGACGTCACTGCACGCCCTCCCAGCGTTCTGCTTAAGACCATTCAAATGCTCGTTTTATGTCAGATTTTCCTATTTTAAATGTGAGTACAATCCCATTTTTAAATAAAATAACTTTAGTTCACCATACAGTATCACACTATGGCTTGCTTTCGTTTTCTCTATGCCACTCTCTGGATGTACTGCTGAGGGCTATGACCATTACATTACGCTGTGTCCTCCTTGGAATACATGGTCCTGAGTCGCTGATCCTGGATATAGTTCCCTGTGGTGTGTGTTCCTCCAAGTATCAGGATTCCTGCCTAGTACTCATCATTGAGTGTCGTTTTTTATCTACCTTCTGGTAAGCGGCCTATATATTGGTGGTGGCACCCTCTGTTTGTTGTGGAGCACAGCGGTGTGGCATGAAAGTATCATCCATGTATGATTCCATCCCATTTTGAATGAGGACTTATCAACTAAGTGACTTTATTCTGTGGACTTTTTTCAGCGACCACCTTTATTATCTAGGATTCATTGTCCTTCAGAGTTTTTTTCTTTCTTCATATTTTTAGATTTATATTTATTTTTATTTATATTTTGTGACAACACAGACTGAATATCCACCGTAAATATTGGATTTGAGTATTAAACCTCTCTAAGTATATATGTTGTCAATGAAATTGGGCATCCATTTTCATTTGGTAATTTGGCACAGTTTCTCTTTCTTGTATACCTATTGTGTTTATCACACTATTCTGCAGCCTGGTTTATATTTATTTTTATTTTTGAGTTTAGCTATTTATGTGTTTTTTGTAAATTTCCCTTGTGTGTTTGTCTGGGTTAGCGTGGTTTTTTCACCCACATCAATTTACAAGCAGTAAAAAGCTTGTTTCCCTGAGGCATAACACCAATGAAATGTCGTGGCAGCACAAGGACCCATACATTGTGGTGAGAAGCAATGCCAAATAGTATGAGAAGTAAATATAGCACAAATTAATTAATCAAGTGACAGCATTTGTTCATGTAAAGGCCAATACACACGATCGGACTTTTTGACAACCAACATGCAAATTAGCTGTTTTGGACCAACATCCGACCGTGTGTACGCTCCATCGGACCAACTTTTTCCAGGTTTCATCAGACTTTTGTTGGCTGTGCGAACGGACCAACTTTCTGCCAGCAAAAGTCCGATGGACTAAAGTCCGACCGTGTGTACACAAAACCAAAGGACTTTTGTACAAACCAATGCTGAACCAATGCAAAAGATCAGACAACAATACAGAAGTTGACCAAAGGTGGCGGTAAAGAGCAGAAAAACCAAGTGATTTGGTGAAAGTTGGCTGAAAAAGTCCTGCCGTGTGTATGCAATACCAACTTGGGGCCAACGCCCTTTGGACAAAAATCCACAGGAAAGTTGGTCCACGGTCCAATCGTGTGTATGAGGCTTAAGTAATACATATTGCTGCTGATTGAAGCCCCATTTATGAGTAAAAGTCAGGAGGAAATCAATAAGAAATGCTCACACTTGGTTTAGCGTTAGAAATTTTAGTAACATAGAGTTTCCCATTCACACCTCCATGCCACCCATTAATAGGTAACTGTGAGTGATCACCTGGTGTCATTATATGGGGCTAGTATAGGGCAAGGGGGTGGACCTTCCACCTCCCCCAGATTCCTGTGGCTTTTGAATGAAAAGGAAGAGAACCAATAGATCCTCATTAATGGGGAAGTAAAAAAAATGAGGTATCAGTCAATATGCATGGAATATGGTTATCCCATAAGGCAGGCAATAATGGCATTCAGAGCAATTAGTAATGCAAACAATGAAAATGTGCAGAACCAAAGGAGAGAGGAAACAATGTGAACAGGAGAACACACAGAGCAATATCATTAAATGTGGGAAAAAACACAATAACCAAAATAATAATAATTAAAAAAAAGTTTTCGAAAGTTGAAAAAGGAAGCAAAACCAACAAGAACATGTAGGAAAGATAAGTGGATGTAAAAACATTTACAAAGTAAAACCTATGTAGGTTTTAGTGAACAAAGAGAGAACAAGACACAATCGAGTATCAACTGCTCTTTACCAAACAACATTGGTTAAAAAGAAAGATTATACCCGCTTGGGACTTTAATGCAGCTTAATATATACCACACTAGGGTTGGGCGAATGGTTCGGCCCGAGCATGAGTTTGGGCTGAACATTGGCTGTTCACCCATTCGACGAACACTCAAATTGTCGGGGGCGTTCGACCGTTTGTTTGGCCCGCCAAACAACCTCAATGCATTGCGCTGACGCATAGTGCATTGGAAGCTCTGATTGGCTGATGCAATGAAAGCTTTTCTCAATCAGGGCACACAGCACTGTCAGAGCCATGATTGGATACCGTCATAATGACTTTATCCAGTCATGGCTCATTGCTCATTGCTCTTAGTCCCACCCACACTATAAAACTAAACTAATAGCGGTCATTTGCAGTGTGATATTGGCATGGACAGAGATGGAACAGGGCTCTGTTTAGCGCTACTAGCGAGTTAGTGTGCTATTGTGCTTCTATTGTCAGTGTAAAGTATCAGTTTAGTGTGAATCTAAGCATAGTTCAGTGTGATTGTAGTGTGACAGGGCAGGTTTACTGCAGTATATTTTAATGCATTAGTGCACGTTTAACACAGTATATTTCAGTGCGTTATTGCACGTTTAACGCAGTATATTTCAGTGCGTTATTGCACGATTAACGCAGTATATTTCAGTGCAGAATATTTCAGTGCATTTCACTTTAACCACTTGGCTACTGGGCACTTAAACCCCCTTCCTGCCTGACCAATTTTCGACTTTTAGCGCTGTCGCACTTTGAATGACAATTGCACAGTCATGCAACACTGTGCCCAAATTACATTTTTATCATTATTTTCACACAAATAGAGCTTTCTTTTGGTGGTATTTAATCACTGTTGTTTTTTTATTTTTTGCTAAAAAAGAAAAGAGACCGGAAATTTTGAAAAAAAAAAAAAACAGTTTCATAGTTTGTTATAAAATTTTGAAAACATGGAAATGTTTCTCCTTCATTGATGTGTGCTGTTGAGGCTGCACTGATGGGCAATGATGGGCACTGATAGGCTGCACTGATAAGGCGGCACTAATGGGCACTGATTGGTGGCAGTAATAAGCACTGATGATGTGGCACTGATAGGTGACACTGATGGTTGGCACTGACAGGTGGCACTGAAGGGCACTGATAGGTGGCACTGTTAATTGGCACTGATGGGCACTGATGGTTGACACTGATGGGCGGCACTGAAGGGAACTGATAGGTGGCACTGATAAGCAGCACTGATAGGTGCCATTGATTGGTACAGATGGGTGGCACTGATCCGCACTGGTAGGTGACACTGATAGGAAGCACTGATAGTTTGTACTGATGATAAGGCACTGTGGGCACTGGTAGGTGGAACTGGTGAGTACTGATAGGTGGCACTGGTGGGAACAGATGAGGCAGCCGTGGCTCTCTGTGTGAGGGACCGATGTCCCTCTGACAGAAGCCGGTGATCTGCTTTTTTTCCCCCTCACGATCACAGCGTGAGGGAAAACAAAAATGATTACCGATCATCTGTTTACATCACGTGATCAGCTGTCATTGGCTGACAGCTGATCACATGGTTAGGGGCCGGGATTGGCTATAGCGTGGGAAGCAAGTAGTAAAGCATCAGTAAACCACTGCTCATTTAAAAATGATGTTTTTTACAAACTTTTCTTCTTTGATACATGTCCCTCAGGGCGATTCCCAGACCCCCATAACCATTGTATGCCCAATAACTTGCATAAAATCCTTCAAAATGGCACTTTTGATTTTTCCAGTTTGGGTCCCAAAGACTTTAATGGGGTTTGTTATTCAGTACCGAATATCGGCGATGTTCGAAAGTTCTGCTGCATACCGAACAGGGGGTCTTTCGGCCCATCCCTATACCACACATTCAAAAATTCCTAAATTCATAATATTTGTGCTAAAAAACCTATATGGTAGCTTTGACAAAGCCATAAACATGATCCCCCATACTGAATAATTCATCCATACGAAAGCACGTAATAACAATCCAAAGAATACACATAAAGCCCCATACACACGGTCGGATTTTTGCATGGATTCTGTCCGATCGGACAATGTTGTTGAAAAATCAGACCGTGTGTATGCACCATCGGACAGTGTACGTCGTATTGTCCGACGGACAAAGTCCTATCTCCTGCTGGATAGATTTTCCGACAACACGGTCCGATCACACCAAATCCGATCGTGTGTATGGTAGTCCGACCGGACAAAGTGCTACGCATGCTCAGATCACATTACAAGACCAAAGCTATTGGCTACTAGCCTCTACGTAGTCCCGTCGTAGGAAACAAACGTCACCACGTTCAGAATGATCGGATTTTCCGACAACTTTGTCCGACCGTGTGTACGCAAAACCAACATCAGACAAAGTATGACGGACATGGTCTGACGGACCTGGTCCTCGGATAATCCGCGCGTGTGTATGGGGCTTAATAGCCCCAACACGTTTCAATAGTTCCAATCCAAGATCTTCTTCAGGGTGCCTTGAGAAGAGGGAGATCTCTAGGTAATAAATATACAATTAGCGGGGCGTGGTTTGCCTGGAGAGAAGATGGCTGCCTAATCCCTGAGCTCCGTCAGACCGCAGCCCTATCTCATCTTTTATTGGGGACTAAAACGCCTTCCAGACCTCACAATAATGGGGACTTCTTCCCGTGGAACTTCGGGGTCAAGATCGCGCTCTCCCAGGGCTCCCGACGGCCATGGATCGCACAATATCCCCGAGATGTTTAGAACCCAGAGGCAGAACATGGCCGATCCCGCCTCAGCTCCCTCACGGAGACGTGACGAGATAACTCTGTCCCCGGCAATCTCAACTCCCTCTCACCCCTCCAGAGCTTCCAATCAGATGGAAAATCTACAACCCAGCCTGCACGATCTCAGAGCAGTGGCTACCGACATCAAAGACACCCTGTCTGCTGCCATGGCTGATCTCCGCCGCGAACTCACAGCAATAGCGGGAAAGATACATGAGGTGGAGAAGACTACTATACGCCATGACAGTGCTATACAGCAGATCGACCACTCAGTCACCATACATACCAGACAACTCCGTGACATGCAGAGACACGTAGAGGATTTGGATAACCGCGGGAGACGCCATAATATTCGGGTGAGGGGACTCCCTGAAACCGTTGACAACGACCACCTCCTCCCTGCTGTAACGGACATCTTTAATCGTCTCATAGGCAAACCCGGCCAAACACCAATTGAAATGGAGCGCATACACAGAGCCCTCAGACCACGGGGCGCTGATACAGATCCTCCGAGAGATGTTGTGTGCTGCCTCCCTGATTACAAGCTGAAGGAGGACATACTCAGAAACGCTCGACTCAAAAGGGAAATACTTCATGAGGACCGGCCCATACACATCTATCAAGACTTGTCAGCTATCACCCTTAAGAACCGTAGGGACCTCCGTCCCCTACTAGAAGTCCTCCATAACAAAGGTATCCAGTATCGCTGGAAATTCCCCTTCGGACTTTCGGCCACCCACCGCTCCCACACTGCCCTTCTGCGGGTCCCAGAAGATTTGGATCACTTCTGCCACACGCTGGACATACCTTTCGTAGATCTCCCCAACTGGTATGCTGATTTTCACTGGAACCGAATGCCCGCACACCGAAACGAGGAAGAACCGATGGAAGCCCAGGCTGCCCTTTCCAGAAGACGCCGCTCACCCTCCGCATCCAGGAGAAATCATTCTGCCTTCCCTCATCAGAACAACAGAAGCCCCACAGCAGCACCCACACCACGAAGACCGCGCCGTGACTACTGAGAAGCCAGCAGATCACCGTCACCGCAACCTCAGATAAGTCACTCTCCTCTCTCCCACACTACTCTTTACTGCACTTTCCAATCCAGGCTTTCCCTCCCAGCTTTCTACGCTACTTACCTAAGAACTGCAGTCACTGGTGGACCCCTTCTGCCGTTCACTTCTTCCCTTCCAGCAGCCTCTGCTACTCTCCCTTCATCACTACGATGCCTCCTGCCTAGACGGGGAAAAGTTCTCTAATCTTCCACTCCCTCTGCTGATTGCCTTGCTGTGCCGACCGCTAACTTTCTAAACCTAGGGTGCTGAATGCGCTCTGACTAACCTGATCGTTCAGCATAACCCGACACAGATGGACATCCTTTGCTGATTCTTCTACCCTCCCTATTGCCTGGCTCACCCTCACTCTTCTAGCGGTACCTACCAGCGGACACTTCTACACTACACTGTCCTTTACGTTTTACCTTCCTGGCATGCACTCCATACCTATACTACAGCCTGAACACTCTCACGATATTACTGCTATCTGACCACACTGAGCTCTGATATTCAATGCTTGCTACAGCTTGTTTTGCTTCCCCTTATACAGGCAGTAATCAACAGACTTTTATTTTTCCTTTTCGGTTCTCTGTTTTTTTTTTTTCGTTTTTTCTTCTTTTTTTTTTTTCTCTCCTCCCTCTACTCCCCTATACGCTTTGCCGATCCTAAGAGATTGCTTCTCCTGCACATATGACTGTCTTTGGGCTCTGTATAAATATCTAGGAATGGCTATCCCTGTTGCTAACTTTATTTTTTATTCCAGCTGCAATACTGTGGGAGACGAGAAGCAAAGGCAGCACTCGATGTCCTAGAAACACCCCTCTATAACTCCCTCCCTCTCCTCCATTTCAGGAGATCTATCAGACGCCATTTGATGATCTGTTGCACACCACTGCCATCATGTGGCGATATTTCGTTTGAAAATTTTTATTATGGTTTAACACATACATAACAAAGAGAGAACAAGTGAAACTTATGCAACAATAAAAATGATGCAGGTGAGCCATTGTACAGACAAATACAAAGCAACACAGCAGTTTGTCAAAGTAACTGTGAATGTCGTCTCAGTCAGCAGGCGTCCGTCCCTGCAGACCAAGATGTAACGGTCCATTGCAGCCCAGCATTCCGTGACAATGACCAGGGCTAGAAGAACCCTGAGAACCCCGTGCTCCCAGGAGCCCCAATTGGGATCCTGCTGCAGCCCAGGAGACGAGGACACAGAGCTATCCCATGCAAAATGAATCCTGGGTCAGTGTCAGAGCGGAAGTGGCGGTGTAATAGTCACCATAAAGTTACAGATTCATATAAAGTGGCAAGAGACTAACCAGTATGATAGCATGAAGGCGAATGTATTCGCCAAGAGAGGCGACAAAATAAATAAAAGGGGGAGAGAAAAACGTGTGAGGGGGGAGGAAAGAAGAAAGGAAGGTAATGCCAAACTCATTCACTAGTGCCTCGGGAGTTCATAGCTCCCGGGGGTACGCCAGGAATGAGTGAGATATCACAAAGGGTCGCCCAAGGTTCCCAAACGTCCCTGAATTGCTCAGTTTTGTCATTGAGTTTAGCAACAATTTGTTCCTGAACCATGACCCATGTAACCTTTCTTTTAAACATCCGAAAAGAGATGGTATGCGTCTTCCAGGCCTTAGCGATAGTCATTTTAGCACCTAGGTATAAGAACAATGACAACATCTGGGAGGATTTGGATAGCTTCGGGATCTGAAAATTAAATAATGCCCACCGAGGATGCGGTACAACAGTAGTGCCCGTCAGTGAGCTAATAGTGCGGAAAACTTTGTGCCAAAATGATCGTATGCGGGGACAAGTCCACCAAATATGAATCATTGAGCCCTCCAGTCCGCAACCTCGGAAGCATACCGGTGATGTGCCTGGGAATATAGTCGCTAGCCTGGAAGGAACATAGTACCATCGTGTTAGAACTTTTAGTCCGGCTTCGATAAGGGAGATATTAAGAATACCTTTGAATGCTCTCGTTGAGGCGCGATACCACGTCGTAGTGTCCCAAGACTCGTCCATGTCGTGCTCCCAGGCTCGGGCGTAAGAGGGTTTGGATTGTTTAGTCATAAGTGCCATATAAATCAGTGAAATGCCTCCCTTCTGATCCTCCGTAGTGATACACCAGCGCTCAAAAGGAGTAATATCTGGGGGTAGGGGTTTGTTGTTCCAGATGGAGTGTATAAAGTGGGAGATCTGTGCATGTCTAAAAAGTTCTGAGTCAGGTAAATCCAATTTCTTCTTATAGTGTGTCAGTGAGAGGGGTCCTGCAGGGGAAAAAAAGTGTCCAATACGATAGAGGCCTTTGTCGGTCCACCATTTAAATGCTTCAATGTTCATTCCAGGGGGAAAGTCAGGATTATGAAATATGTGTTTTAGGGGGCTCAGTGGAGAAATTAAGGCGCTACGGGAGAAAAGTTTGGAACTAAGTGCTATGGAGTGAGAGAGAGTGGGAGCCATTATTGCTGGTCTGTCTTTCGGCCCACAGCCTAAAAGGAAATCTATCGTGTTCAACGGGACAGATTGTCGTTCCATAGCAAGCCAATCTGGTTTGTTATGACTCGAGTAGGCTAAGGATATTTGTGCTAGTCTGGCCGCCTGATAATATCCCCACAAGTTGGGTAGTCCCAAACCCCCTTGTGTCTTTAATCTATAGAGCGTAATAGAAGGACATCTGTAACCTTTATTACCCCAAATAAAACGTAATATATCCGACTGCATTTTAGTAAGAAAGCGTTTGGGTATCGGGATTGGTAGAGAGCGGAAAAGATACAGGAGCTTTGGTAGCAGTGTCATTTTGACCGCATGAATTCTGCCCAGCCAGGATAGAGCACATCTAGACCACCTCTCCATGTCCTGTTTACATTTCTGTACCATGGGGGGATAATTTGCTAGGAATAAACCGTCCATACTTGAGGTAAGCTTGATACCCAAATAAGGGATCTGGCGAGGTGCCCACGCAAAAGAGAAATTGTCCGTGAGCTGTTTGAGAAGATCCGGAGGGAGAGTTATGTTCAAGGCCTGTGATTTGTCCATGTTAACCCGTAGACCTGAAATCCCACTGAATTCACGAAGAGTCCGCAGGATCACTGGTATTGAAGTCAGGGGGGAAGTGACAAAGAGGAGAAGGTCATCTGCATATAGTGCACATTTGTGTTCTCGGGGGCCACAATTAACTCCTTTAATGTCGGGGTTTGTTCTCAGAGCGATGGCTAAAGTTTCGATAGCTATTGCGAACAAAAGCGGCGATAGTGGGCACCCTTGTCTGGTCCCCCTACCTATAGGGAAGGACTCAGAATATCTGCCCAAAAGGCGAACCTGCGCCGTAGGAGCGGAATAAAGGGAATCAATCAGATTAAGAAAATATTTGCCACAACCCCAGCGCCTTAGGATATCAGATAGGTATGCCCAATCTATTGAATCAAACGCCTTGTGCAGGTCAATTGAAAGTAAAAAGCCCTTTTGTGCGGGACCCCCATCCCAGTGAGAATTTAGCAGAGAAATAATGTCAATCGCTCGCCTGATCTGGTCCGGGCCTTGTCTCCCAGGGATGAAGCCTACCTGATCCTTGTGAACATATGACGAAATAAAGCTGGAGAGTCTGTCGGCCAGAATCTTAGTCATTATTTTGATATCATTGTTAATAAGAGATATCGGGCGGTAATTACCTACCACACTAGTATCCTTATCCGGTTTCGGTATGACTGAAATATAAGCCGAGTTCAAGTCCGGATTCAGAGTGGCTCCATCCCTGAGAGAGTTGAACAGTCTAGTTAAATGGGGTAATAAGCAGTGTCCAAATTTCTTATAATAACCCGTGGAGAGGCCATCCGGACCCGGTGAGGAGCCCAGCTTAAGGCGTTTAATAGTGTCCAGGACTTCCTTGTGGGTGAACGGGCTCTCCAGGAGTTCAGCATGTGCTTTTTCTAGGGAGGGCAACGGGAGGTTATTGAGGAAATTATCCCCCAGAGCGGTGGAGGAACTGGGGCTACGTTTGTAAAGATCTGCATAAAATTGTTTAAAGGTGTCCATTATCTTGCTAGGATTCTGTGAAAGTTCCCCAGAGGTCACTTTTAGTTTGGGGAATGCCTGTGTGCGTAGTTTAGGGGAAAGTTTAGCCGCCAGTCTGGAACCCATCCTATCCTTCTGTGCGTAAAATTTGGCCCCAGTCCATTTAAGGTGTTGGGCAGCCGATGTAGTCAATGACATGTTTAGGTGGGCCCGTGCTGAATCTAATTTTGCTAGCGAGGTAGCATTGGGGTTACGTTTATGCTCCTTAGATAATCTACCGAATTCCTCCGTAAGTTTCACTGTATCAGCCCTATGTTCTGCCCTGAGTTTAGAGGATAATTGAATCAGTTTACCCCTTATAACAGTTTTGTGAGCTGCCCAAATGGTAACAGGAGATATCCCTTCTGTCGAGTTTAAAGTAAAGTATTCTTGTATAGCGTTTTCCAGTAACGTACATTGTATAGGGTCATTCAATAGGGTTTCCCGTAAGCGCCAACGCGGTCGGCTGTCCGTTCCCGCTGGTTTACATGTCAAAAGTGAAACAATGGAGTGGTCCGAAAGAGGCGTGTCAATGATCTTGGAGTATTTAATGAGAGGGAGTGTAGTGGCACGGGTGAAGATGTGGTCTATCCTGGCATAGGAGTTGTGGGGAACCGAGAAATGTGTGTAGTCCCTTACATGTGGGTTGGCTTCCCGCCAGATATCGATCAGGTCCGCCTCGTTGAGCATTTTGGCAATTTTGACACTCTGCTTAGTAGGGCGTTTGGGTTTGGACTTTCCGTCAGCAAACTTGTCCAAAGAGAAGTCAAAGGCTATATTCGTGTCCCCACCCAGGAAAACCGTCCCCTTAAGATGCGCATGTAATTTAGTAAGCAGAGATTCTAAGAAGGATTTTTGACCCTTATTTGGCGCATAATAGGACACAAATGTATAGAGTTCCCCATCTATAAGGCCGGAGACTAGTACAAAGCGTCCCTGAGGATCAACAATAGTGTCCGTGAGGGAGAGGTTTACGTGTTTAGCAAAACAAATCGCCACCCCTTTAGTTTTGTTCTCAGCCGAAGCTAAAAAAAATTGTGTAAAGCGTTGATGTAAAAAAGAGGGTTTAAATGTAGAGGGGAAGTGTGTCTCCTGAAGCAGGAGGACGTCAGCATGCAATGAGTGGTAAAATTGGAAGATTTTCCTACGCTTGATCGGGGAGTTGAGGCCTTGCGTGTTGTGAGAGATGATTTTAAGGGTAGTTGACAAGGTAGGTGTATCAGGCATAGATCAGAAGGGGGTGGTCTATACAGACATTTTGTGACTTACCCTGCCAGCATAGGAGAGGAGACCTAGTATAGCCCTCGGAGCCTATAGAGAAGTACCTGGAACCTGGGAACGACGACTGGAAGAGACTGTGAGATCCACGAACTCCGCCTAAAGTACCCGGGAAAAGCGAGGGAAAAGAGATGAAAGGGAAAAGGAGGGAAGTAAGAAAAACAAAAAAATTAGTAACAAGCTGGTGTGATATTACAACAGTAGACTCAAAACATAATAAAACAGAGGGGTCCCCTGACCCCTTCCCAACCCCAAGTCGGTTTGGATACTCCAAACCCACTCTAAACCCTGTGGTACCGGATTTTCCTAGCAAGGAAAATCCGGAGGAGGATTCAGGTATGCCAAATGGGCTCCTGATCCAATTGAGGCGCACTGGGTCCACCACAGCCCTCCCACCTCAACTCAGTAGTATCTAAGGGGTCCAAGAAGTCCCTTTATGAACGATTGCCAGAGCGCTCCCAGGGGGAGTGAGCTCCATTATTACCTAAAAAATACCTCATGTGTCAGAGTCACACCGTGCGACTCGCTTTGGTCTGGCAGTCCCGCAGCCCCCCCACAGGTGAAGGAGCCTGTGAGCGAGCCAGATTCCAAAAAAAAAAAAAAAAAAAAAAAAAAAAATGTATAAAAAGTAGAGGAAGTAAAAAAGGGACTGACTAGAACATATAATAAGTTCCTATATCCCGGCAAGTCCCCCAGAGTGACCCTGAGTGTACCTGAACCCGGGTAGATTAAAGTGTATCCAAAGAAATACAATAAACTTAGTAAAACATAGTTTCAGCCTAGAACTAGAAACATGCCCTATGACCAGGCAGGCTACTACATGAGTGAAAAATAAAAAAAAATAAAAAAATAAAAATAAAAAAAAAGTATAACATGCCCTCAATGGAGGGGGGACCAAGTTACAATGCGTAAAGCATGGGAGCAGGCAGCGCTCTGAAAATACATAATAAAAACAAGAAAAAGTCAGTATGCATTGGAGCTGAACCACGAACAAAGGCAGTTTTTACTGCAGGGGAAGGTGGACCCCTCAAATCCTCCCTCTATAAGGAAGAGGGGAAGAAGCGAGGGTCCTAACCAGTCCTTCGCCCTAAGTAATGCCCCAAAACCTGGGGAGAAGTCCAGTGAAGAACATATGGAGGAGGAAGGAGATTGTTCAAGGCGGTACGTTTTCCTTAGTGCGTTTGGGACCTTGCTTCATCCAGGATCTTTGCAAAGGGCTCGCTGGCGGGGGTCTCTTAGATGAGGAGGGGGGTCCTCTGACGGGATGAGCAGGTGCGGGTTCCAGCTGAATCAGGCCAAGATGAGTGAGGAGACGCTCGCCTTCTTGGAAAGAGGAGAAGCAGAAACTTTTGTTTTTGTAGGAAAAGTTCAGGCGAAGCGGGAAAGACCATCTGTATGCTATTTCTTTATCTAGTAATACCTGCAGCAACGGTTTGAAAGATCGCCTCTTTTGTACTGTGTAAGGGGAAAGGTCAGCGAAGATCTGAATCTTGTGCCCAAGTAAAGTGAGATTTTCTGAGTATCGTGCTTTTCTCATAACTTCTTCTTTGACTGAGTAATGATGTGGTTTGACAATAATATCTCGGGGCAGTCCGTCAGAGCGGGGAGCCTGCAGCGCTCTGTGTGCTCTATCAAGCTCCAAACGGTGGTCAGGGATGCCAGGGATAAGGCCTTTAATCAAGGATTTAACCGCTTTATCCACGTCCTTTTCAGATTCCGGGAGCCCCCTTAACCGAAAGTTATATCGTCTCGACCTATTCTCGAGGTCGTCGATTTTGGCGAATGCCGTTTCCAATTGATCTTGTACTTCTTGCAGTCTGGCAGAGTTCTGGTTAATCTGAGCTACTGCTTGGTCAGACTTCTGTTCTATGGTGTCTATCCTCATCCCTATTTGCTGCAGGTCAGCGTGCAAAGATGCCTGTATAGATGTAGTGATTTGAGCAGCGTTCAGGGCCAGACTTTTAGATAACATTCGGGAAAAAGCTGCCATCATAGATGGGAAGTCAGTGGGGGTAGGTATGTCCTCCTGTGCTTCACTGACTGTGAGCAACATGCCTGTGTGAGGGTCCATCTGTGGGGTTGTGGGGTAGCCTGGGCATAATCCCCCTAGCAGGGATTCCGTAGATGAGGGAGAACTGACTGCCTGCAGGGGGGGGAATTCAGTACCTGAAAATAGATGCCCATCCTGGTCCTGGTCAGCAATGGATTGTAGTATCTCCTCAGAGGCCTGCGGGCCTCGTGTGGCTGACGCCATCTTAGCATAGCTGAGGGGGCCGGGGACGGCCATCATCTGGCTCACTGGAGCCCTCCTGGGCAGCTGTAAAGCACGTGCTGGGTCCCTGTGGTGTCCCCCTATACGGATGGCACAAAGAGCGGGGTATTTGAGCTTTCTGGCAGCTTCGGTGTGCAGTGACAGTCTGTGGAGGAGCGGGGCTTCAGACGCCGGCGGCCATTTTGGATCTTCTGAGGGGGCCGGGAACGGCCGGATTATGGCCCGACGGAGCCCTCCTGGGCCGCGGTATGTATACCGCTGGGTTCCTGGGGTGTTCCCCTGTATGGATGGCTCGAATTGCGTGGAATTCGAGCCCTCTGTTAGCTCCGGTGGGCAGCGGTGGGCTGAGGTGGAGCGGAGCTTCAGACGACGGCGGCCATCTTGGAAGCGCCGCGCATGCGCACTGATGTGGCGATATTTCATACTGTCCCACAAGGTAGGAATTTTTAAACCTAGACTGCTGTACTGCCTTTGCTCCGAGATTCTCTCCACAAGTATTCTCCTTTTTTCACTTTTTGGGACCCTAACTTTACCAAGATTATTCCTACATCTCGATGGGTTCTCTCTGTTATTGCACTGAATGCTGTAATTTGTTTGAAAGTTCTTATATAAGCAATCTCCCCCGCACTCAGTGACGTCCCTCATAAACCTCTATCCCATGCTCGATCCTCGGAAACCCTTTTTTTTTTTTTTTTATTAATGCACTTAAATTGCCTACTTAATGTCAGGCTTCACAAATACATGTTGCTGATCTCTTGATCAGAATGCAAACTCTGTTTGGTTGATTAGATCTCTGTTAATACCCACCTGTTTGGTTTAAATTTTCTAGGTTTCATGAAAACTTGAACATATATAAAGATAATATTATTCATATTCATATTACCTCTACTTTGGTAACCATAATTGTGACCCCATCAGTAGATTCATATTCTTAATCTCAGGCACAATTTTTGAATTTAGCACCTGTTCCTCGGGCTTCCCCGTATTTTGATAGCTCTCCTCTTATTTAACCCCTGGAGGTCCTTATACACACCTCCTCTGACACTCCCCTACTCCCGCAACAAGAAATAGACAATGGGCGTGTGGTCTGACGGTCCGTTAACGTCCTCACTTCTCTTCACATAACCCTCCACCCCTACAGTGGTAGATCATCATTCACCATCTACATTATACCTACACGAACACATTCCACTGAAGTTATCCGACCTGAGCTATAGCCTCCCTGGTCAGGCGAGCGGGTCCTCACCTGTAGTCGGTTACATATTTCCCCCCACCCCCTTTTTTTCCTTTTTCTTTTTTTTTTCCCTCGTCCCTACCCCCCATATTAGCTGCGCGGGTCGCACTGGTAACACACACGTTGCTGACTCACGCTCTCACTTGACATACCTCATTGTCTGTCGACCATTACCGCTCTCGAGACTCTTGTAACCTTAGACACTACTTAGGCCCTTCTTTTATTTTTATAAGACTACCAATGGCTACCTCATCCTCTTGCAGTACTCCGCTCCAACTAAAACTTGTCTCACTAAACGTCAAAGGGCTTTACATACCTGAAAAACGCTCTCAATTACTCTTAAATATGCAAAAAAAAAAAGCCGATATACTGTTTATACAAGAAACACATTTTCGATCTAACGCAATACCGAAGCTACATAATCACTATTTTTCCACCGCCTTTCATTCATCAAACAAACTTGCTAAATCCAAAGGCGTCTCTATTATCTTTGCTAAAAGATGCCCGTTTCAGTTGTTCGATACATTATCTGACGAACTGGGTAGGTTCCTCTTCATTAAAGGATCCCTAAAGGGAAAGAAATTTACGCTAGCAAACATATACGCTCCGAATTCCTGCCAGGTTACCTTCTTCCGTAATATCATTAATTCATTAACCAATTTTTCTGAAGGCACATTGATTCTAGGGGGGGATTTTAACGTGCCCCTCAATCCTCTACTAGACACGTCCAATGGCAACTCGTCCCTTCCGTATGCCGCACTCAGATCCATCAAAACTCAACTCCACACTCTTCTTCTTCACGACACTTGGCGAACCTTGAACCCCACTGGCAAAGACTTCACGTTTTTCTCTTACCCGCACAATAAATACTCAAGAATAGATTACTTCTTTATCACCCAACCAGATCTTCCTTTCCTTCTACACACTTCTATTGACCCTATGTTTCTATCTGACCATCATCCCATCTCACTCAGTATTTCACTCCCTGACACGACTAACTGCACACAAATCTGGAGACTGGATCCATCTTTACTCACAGACTCGTCCGTTACAGAAAAGGTCAGACTGCGTTTGACACAATACTTTGCAGAAAACAAAGCATCTGATACCTCCCCATTGCTTAATTGGGAAGCGCACAAATGTGTCATAAGGGGTACCTCTATAGCCGCTATGGCTGCTCGTAAAAAGGAGAAGCAAAAAACATGTAACAACCTCACTAATCGCATTCACATATTAGAAAAGGCCCACAAACACACCCAGGCTTTGTCTACCCTAAACAAACTAACTCAAGCTAGAAACGAAATGCTTGAGTTATTAGGTAAACAAATTTGCCGCAAATACATCCTTTCTCAGAAGTTCTTCTATGAATACGGTAACAAGGCCAGTAAAGGCCTTGCTAGGGCGTTACAACAGAAAAAGGCAGACGCGACAATCCACTCCATCTCCGACACACTGGGCCGAAAGCTCAACTCGACCCCTGATATTGCTTCCCAATTTGCCCGGTACTACTCCCATTTGTACAACCTACCCAAATCGGACTTAAACCTCTCCGACACAAATAGGAAACAACTGATCACAGATTTTTTATTACAACACAGCCCCACTCCCATTTCGGAAGCGGACTACCTTGACAAACCTCTGACTACAGAAGAGGCTGTCCTAGCCTTGAAGCAAATGAAAGCAGGCAAAAGCCCGGGTCCTGATGGACTGACAACTAGCTACTACAAGGCATTTACAGATATCCTGCTTCCCAACTTCATCTCAACCTTTGATGCATGCTCCTTACAGACTACCCCCCCACGTGACTTATTAACGGCCCACATTTCTGTTATACCTAAACCCGGTAAAGACCGCACCCAGGTAACAAACTATAGGCCTATCTCTCTATTAAATGTCGACCTTAAGTGGTTCGCAAAAATATTAGCTAACAGACTCCTCCCCATACTACCAGAGAGGATTAACCTAGACCAGGTGGGGTTCATCCCAGGCAGAGAAGCAAGGGACAACACCCTAAAAGCCCTGAACATTCATCATTGGCTGACAATCAACAAACAGCAAGGATTTTTTCTATCCCTCGACGCGGAGAAGGCGTTTGACAGAGTGGCCTGGGATTATATGTCGGATACTCTTAAATTTTTAGGCCTCCCTCCTCGCATGTTGAATCTTATACTCACACTTTATGCCTCACCCACGGCAAGGGTAAGGGTCAATGGACATTTGTCAAACGCCTTCTCCATCTCGAACGGCACACGCCAGGGATGCCTCCTATCCCCTTTGATTTTTATTCTTACATTAGAACCTCTGCTTAACTGTATTAGAACAAACCCAAATATTAAAGGAGTGCATATAGGTGACCGTCAATACAAAATAGCCGCTTTTGCCGATGACCTACTTCTCTTTCTGACAGAACCCCTGACGACTCTCCCTACCTTACTACAAACCCTTGCCCAGTTTAAAACACTCTCCAACCTCCAAATTAATTATTCAAAGTCCAACGCCTTGAACATCACGCTAACGCGTGATTTACGCACCCGATGTGAGCAGAACTTCCCCTTTACGTGGAATGCTCACAAAATTACCTATCTGGGTATACAACTCCCTACCACCCTTTCGGATCTTTACTCTACGAATTACTTGCCACTTTTACATACCATACTACAAGATTTGAAGAGATGGTCTTCAGGACACTTCTCATGGTTTGGAAGAGCGGCCATCATGAAAATGAACATCCTCCCCCGAATTTTATATATCCTGCAGACCGTCCCCATCAAAATACCACCTGCATTTTTTTCTTCATACCGTAAGGCTTGTACAGAGTTTATCTGGAATAACTCCAGACCTAGATTGAGTTATTCGAAACTTACCAACCCTAAACTTAAGGGAGGCCTAGGTCTACCTGATTTACAAAAATACCAACGTGCTAGCCATTTAGCGAGGATCATTGACTGGAACGTCCACACCAAAACCAAAGACTGGGTTCTTCTGGAAGATTCTTTCACTCCCACTCCGTTGGCTGTATCCCCCTGGATATCTCGAAAACATGTCCCCTCAGATCTACGCACTCACCCTTTGATATCTCCAATGTTGGACTCTTTTCATGCATCTTGTCACAAACACAAAATATCCTCTCAGCTAGGCCCGATGACCCCACTCGAGGGCAACCCAGCCTTTTCCCCAGGAACCCAAACATCATTCTTAACCAACGTCTGGCCTCACTCACATGTGCGAACGGGACAATTCTTTGACGGCAACAGACTCCTCTCTTATGATGAGGTTTCGGCAAAGTCTCCCTTAGGCCTATTCCCATTCTGGACATATGTACAGATTCGTAACTTCCTCCTTACCGCCACACTGGACACAAAATGGTCTAGACCCCTTACCCCCTTCGAAACACTGTGCCTACAGACAGAACCTCGACGACACCTTATCTCATATACGTACACTCTTTTATTCTCAACGACAGATCCCGCTCTGGATTGGAGCAGGCTTGAATGGGAAAGGGATACCTCCTTGACTCTCACCCAATCTGATTGGGAATCAATTTATACTTTCATACACAAAGGGTCCATCAATACAACAGCTCAGGAAAATGCTTACAAAATAACAACCAGATGGTATAGGACCCCTTTGAAACTACATCACATGTTCCCTGACTCCCCCCCGCAATGTTGGAGATGTAATGCGGACCTCGGTACATTCATCCATATTTGGTGGACATGTCCCAAATTACAACCGTTTTGGCTGGAAGTCCACAGGTTGATCAAACACGTTACCACCTATGAGTTAGCTTTCACACCGACTCAATTCCTACTCAACCTTCCCTCTATCTCTAGGAAGACATACTTTCGTTCCCTTTCCATGCACATGGTTAATGCAGCGAAAATGTGTATCCCAACGAAATGGCGTTCCCCAGACCCCCCTACAATTGCTGACTGGTTTCGCAGAATAGGCAAAACAGCGGAACTAGAAAATCTGATCCACCAAGCACGAGACACACAGACCAAATTCACCAACACCTGGGCCTGCTGGCATCACTTTCTCACGACTACTGAATACCAAAGTTTCATGTAATATACAATAATCGGATGCGGTGTTGGTCGACAGACAATGCCCCTTCCCCCTCCCCTCCCTTCCCGATTTCTTTTACTTTTTTACCCCCGTCCCTTCCCTACCGCCCACTCCTCTCCCCTTTGACACATTATATTCCCTCGCAGTTAGATGTCTCTTATTGGACATATCAGTTTTTGTCTTTTTAGGCTGGTAACATACACTCAAATAAGAATATTCCCTAGCATGACGCTTGAAGTACTTCATACGATTCCTACAGACTCATTCCTACTCGAATACTTCCACCGGATATCAATACAAGTCATTTCATTCAATAGACAACGTCAATGCTCTCTAATGCACTATCTTTGACGTTCATTGTTCTGTTTATTTTATACTGGACTTTACCATGTTTACTTACGTTGTTACAACACCTCAGAACTTTTCCCTAGTTGCATATACAACTAATGCTTACCTAGATAATAGGGGTAACCAGTGCGCTCAACCAAAAACTATTAAATCAAATAAGGAGAAAAATGGAAAAGGAAAGCAGCCAACATATAAGTGATCTCACACTTGTAAAGGTAAAATTGAATGAAGAGGGTATGTGGCGCTAACCCTTATGTAAATCAATAAATAATCTAAAAATAATCTAAAATGACCAGTTTGCAAAGCTCAGAGTATCCGAAAGATGAGTGACCTTTCACATAAATAGATATATAAAAACATAAAATAATGAACTAAATAGATAAAATTCCTTAATAGCAATACACATAAAATATTGAATATATATAAGACGTGTGTAAAAAATGAAAACATATACAATAAAAGTGATGGTGCTAAAATAACCGTGCTGAAAATAAATATATGTGCTGGGGTAAAAATGATGATGGAGTTGGGTTAAAAATAGTGAACACGAAATCTTCTAGCAATAAAAGGTGCACAGTGCAACGTGCAAAATATGTGAATAAAGAACCAATAGAGAACCGATAAATTGGTTCTGAAAGTGCAAGGGAATTGCAAGGAAATTGCAAGGGAAATTAATGATTGAATGTGCAGAAATATCCAAAATAATGACAAAGTGACCATACAGATGAAAAGAGTGTGTCACTGTAGGTAAGGTATAATCAGATGATACCAAAACAATAATATCGCTGAAAAAAATTATTAAAAAATAAAAGTAAAATTTGGTGCACTACAAGTCCCAGCTTGTAGAGAAAAAAATGGCGGAAAATAAACGATAAAGTCCACAATCTGGAACAATGAAGAGCATAATGCTCTGGAATAAGTGAAGGTGAGTAGAAATATTCAGGAATCTTTGTGTTGATCACAGTGATGATCCGTGCAGGCAGTGCTCTGTGCTGACTTCAGGGGTGCACCCTACTAGTTCCCCAGCCTCTCACCTCTATTTGCGGCCCCTACAGGCCTAGTGGAGCAGATAGCCTCTAAAGTGGCAAGCCTGGTCACTTTCCGGGTCCTCTTTCTTATGGGCTCCTATGGGCTCCTATAGGCTTCTATGGGCTCCTATGGACTCCTACTCCGATCCGAAAAGGCACTCCAGGGGTAAGGGGTCACTCACGGGTTAGATCAGCATGTAGGGGTTAAAGGTACAAAGAAGCGCTCCAATGTGTAGTAAAAAACAGGTTTATTGAAAAAAAATAATATCCACTCACATTTAAAGTTTTCTTGCATCAGCATAGATGAACTTCCGGTCGCGGCCGCAAACCGGAAGTAGAGCGATAGGCACCTGACTTCCTTCCTCCCTCACTAGTATCATGCTTACCTGTATTCATTCTTTTGATGCCATATGTTGCGGCTGCGACCGCATTTACACAGTTTATACGACTCTTTGTATTATCCTTTGTATTTCTGTATGCAATGTTAAACAAAATAAAAATCCTTTTGAAAAAAAAAAAAAATATACAATTAATTGGCGTGATATCATGTTTCATTACAAAAAAATTATAGCAACAAACTACATGCTCTTATATTTACAAAACTTCAAATTAAGAAACCCTCGCCCATCAGAGCATCATTAAAAATGATAATGTTCACCATGGCATCCTGAACTGTGGTGGATGGCGATGTTGTCTGGGGGTATATGGGTGATCACATGAAAGGTTGAGTCCCAGAAAAAAACACATAATGCAATATATGTTCAGCTGAACTGTGCTGCTGTCTAATGGCAAAGGATCAGATGCTGCAATGCTGAATACAAAAAGGGTTGACAGTGCTAAGGAACTGAACTGGAATTGATAGATAATGATGCAATGAACCACATGTATACTCAAAAAGGTTGCTGGCGAGGGACGATGGTATCACTGACACTGACAATGTGATTTGAGCCAAGCAGATGACTGTGTCCAGGGGAAAAAGCTCCACGGTGAGCGTCGAAGGGAGGGGGCGTACCAAAGACAAGCCGGCTCTGAGGTGTCGGAAGAGGAACCAGCCATGGCCAAGGTGGAGCAGGGCTTCTCTGTTGTTATGACTACCGGGCCCATCTCTATACACAATCTGTATAGCACAATGGATCTAGGGATTTGGTTTCAGAGTGAGCTAGAATTTGATCTGAATTTTGCCTGTTCAATGTTTGACGAATCGGAAAACTAAATGGGATCAGCTGAAACTCTGGCTATGGTGGAAATTATACATTTAGCAGAAGCATTTCTACAATTGATTCAGGATGATTGTTAGGTAGCTGGAGGCCACCATCAGGCACCTTTGATTACATTAACCTGTCCGCTGTGAATGTAATTTTGTAAAAAGTAATGTATGGCAGCCAGTGTGATTCATGATGGATTTTCATTGCTAGATTTATTTTTATTAAGAACTTGTAAAAGGGTGTGGTGTGCTTAAATTAAGGTTTACATTTTTTTTGTGAATGAGTAGGGTACTTATTAATTGAGGTTGGTATCTGGGCACCCCTTAATTTTAATCTTCCAATAAGCCCCCTGTCCACATATCTCCCCCCTCCATCTGGGGAGGCTATATTCTGCCAATAGGGATTCCATGGGTTTTAGTTTATTGACGTGAAAGAGATGATCCACCCAGTGGATTCCAGCTTCTTCCCATTGTTTTAGCGAAATATAGGGTAAAAGGAGATCCAGGGTTCTCAATGGGTAATGGATATGATGTTGTGAAGGTTCCTGGAGGGGTTAGGTTATGGGTTTCCTCCATTCTAAGATGGAAGCATGGGAGGGATTTAATATTCTGTAGGATCCAGGAATCTGCCAACAGAAGGTGGTATAATTTAACCTAGCGTGTGAGTGCAGTTTCAATGTCTTTCCATAGAATGTCTTGCAGAGTTTGGACCCAGTGGCATAGGGGTGCAAGTTGAGAGGCATAGAAGTTGTCCTCTAGGTCAAGTAAATTGAAACCCACCTATCTATGTTTAACAAGGTGGTGATAGGCTCACCTAGCTCTCCTACTCTTCCATATGAAGGTTTTCAATATCAATTTTAATGAAGATGGGTAAGAAGAGGTTAATGGGATCTGTAGTGTGCGGAAAATGTACAAAGTTTTGGTAAGGACTTGCATTTTAAATGCTGCCAATCTCCCAGCCCAAGACATCATAATTTTGGCAAGTCGTTGTGCATCTCCTCATAGTGTATGAATCAGAGTTATAAGATTGGCATCTGTTAATTTTGTGGCAGAGGAAGTCAAAACGATTCCCAGGTATGGGATGCTCTCGTCAGCCCATGAGTATGGCAGTTGGGATGAGAGGTGTTTTCAGGTTTTGGTGTGGACACCTAGGTATAGAATTAAGGATTTTGAGAAATTTACACTGCTAAAATCTTGTAAGACTTGGTGAGCAAATTGGAGTAAAGTCAGGGGTTTAGCCAGGATAATAATTACATTGTCTGCAAATATATTTATCGTGTGTGGTCTGCATTTGAAACTGTAAATATAGCGACCAGATAGATTCTGTCAATGGCTCAATCATTAGACATGTGCGCCGTCAATAAATTTGTTTTGTTTCGTTCCGTTTCGTATTAGCTGTTAATTCATATTTCGTAATTCGTGTCTAAAATTCAATTTGGATTCGTACGAAATACGAATTTTCGTTAGGTTCATTAACTTTTCAGAACAATTACGTTTGTTCGTTATGATGAATTTAAAAAAGCAAAAAATACCTCTCAATATGGCAGTCATCGACTCATTATGAGGGGCTCTAAACATCCCTGTGCTGTGCCGACTTCCTGGGTTTGTACCCCTGCTGTGCTCATTATGAGGGACTCCCACCATCCCTGCGCTGTGCTCATTATGAGGGGCTCCCACCATCCCTGCGCTGTGCTCATTATGAGGGGCTCCCACCATCCCTGCGCTGTGCTCATTATGGAGGGGCTCCCACCATCCCTGTGCTGACTTCCTCCTGGGTTTGTACCCCTGCTGTGCTCATTATGAGGGACTCCCACCATCCCTGTGCTGTGCTGACTTCCTGGGTTTTTAAATTCATCATAACAAATAATCGTAATTATTATGACAATAATAAAACTATATTAACAAACATTCTTATTTTTGTCTGATTCTGAATCTCCCATCGACTACCAGTACCAGTCTTCCACTCCCATATTAAAAAAGGTAATTTTCCCAACCCTCACTCAGCAGCAGAAGAAAACCTCCAATTGGTCAACTAAACACCAGTCACCTTTCCCTTGTAACGGTATTTGGATGCAAAATTTGTCAATGAAATTTTGTATTTCGTGTACAATTCGGAAGCATAGAAATTCATATTTTGGATGCTTCCGAATGTATGAATTTTCGGAAATTCATACAAATTTAAGATTGAAAATTGACAGAGATAAGAGGCATTCAAACACATTCTCTGCGCCAAAGCAGCAGAGGAGGAGTTCAACTCAGCTCCATGTGGTGAATGAGATTGATCAGTTGAATGGTGGTGTCAGGTGCTTGTCTGCCTCTGATAAACCCTGATAAACCCTAATAATATGGTGGCTAGAAGTTTGGCATATATATCTGAATTTGGGGGGGGGAAGAAAAGAGGTAACAAACCTTGGGACTTTTAAACGGTATCAAATGTCTAGATCAAAATCCCCAAAAAAAGAGATGTAAGAAAATTTTTCTTATCACAAAATGTTAAAAACATGGAAAAAAAAGGACAACAATAATACATCCATAAAAGAGGATATATGAGTTATTCAGACATGATATATATATATATATATATATATATATATATATATATATATATATATATATATATATATATATACACACACACACACAGTGCTACCACTCTCGACATGTTTCACTCATTAGAGTTTCTTCAGGAGGTTTGCTGGTATAGCTCTTTTGTATGCTGAAATAACAAAGTACAGTAAGAAACATCCTTTTGAGTGCATATAGTGTACGTCCATTTAAATAGAGCAAGTCAGCTTAGGTAATACATCAACAGCTAAGCGAAATATATCAAGAATAGCATAATGTCAAAAATACAAAGGACATAGAAGCAGAAGGCCAAAATTAGGAAACAGGTCTCACCATATGCTCAAATTCCAAAAATAAGGATATACAAAACGTATCTGAGCATTAAAAGTTTGAAGTAATCAGTTAGCCAAATGAGCCGTGTATTCTTTCTTGCAGAGAGGGACACTGGAAAGTAATAAAAAAAAATTCATATTGAGATTTCTATATTGGATAATATAGTCTCAAAAGGAAAACATAATTGCTTCCCAGGAGAAAGAACAATAGAAATTACCTTTGTATTTTGTTGGTAAAGATTGAATCAATACATGGGGAATTAGCTGGCTTGCTGGTAGAGGGTTAACAGGTAGCCAGATAACACAGGCAACAGCATCTGAGAAAAAGATCCAGGTGCTGGCTGCTACAGGCATCTAAATGAAAATAAATCAAGATATAAGCCAAAAAGGTACCATACATAAGAATGGAGTACAGACAGCTAGATCAATTACCACAAGGTATATTGAGGCTGTGTATTTGGTTGGTGAAAAATGTCTTACCCAGACACAGGATCCATATAAAGAAAGCCCAGGAAGGGGGGGGGGGACACTTAGCCTGTCCCTCTTCTGCTCAGCTCTGACAGAGGGTGAAGGCAAGGAGTGACTGCCTTAAGTACCCCTCTCCGACTTAGCGGCGTCTGACATCACCGCCAAGTCGCGGGCGCATTTGATACCGTTTAAAAGTCCCGAGGTTTGTTACCTCTTTTCTTGTCCGCCATTTAATATATACTCTTATTGTTGGGATGTGGTATCTTTAGTTTGACTACTCCATCTTGCATCTTATTATACTAGAAATTGATGGATATCTACTTCTGATGGTTGAGGTGTATTGGAGTCACGGTTCAAGTTATAAAGGGATTTGTAAGCAAAGCCATCTGCTATTGCCTGGGGGTTGAAGAGACTTTCTTTGGTGTGTGGGTGGAAGGTAAATTAGTTGGTTCTATGGGCTTTCAGTCTGTTTGCTAGGAACTTACCCAGCCTATTGTTAAGTGCATAATAGTTCAGTTTCATATGATGCAGATTAGGGATGAGCTGAACACCCCCGGGTTCGGTTCGCACCAGAACCTTCGAACGGACCTAAAGTTTGCGCGAATTTTCGAACCCTATTCGTTACAATGGACGCGAACGTTCAAAATCAAAATTGCTAATTACAATGGCCAATATGCCTGTTAATGTCATAAAACAGGTTTGGGGACCCGGGTCCTGCCCCAGGGGACATATATCAATGCAAAAAGAACTTTTAAAAACTAACGTTTTTTCGGGAGCAGTCATTTTAATGATGCATAAAGTGAAAAAAAAAAAGGGAAATTTTCCTTTAAATATGGAACCTGGGGGGTGTCTAATGTATGCCTGGGAAGTGGCATGTGTTTCCCGTGTTTAGAACTGTCCTTGCACAAAATGACATTTGTAAAGGAAAAAAAGAAGCCATTTAAAACCACTTGCGGCTTTAATGTCATGTCTTGTCCTGGCCATATGGCTGAAAATCCTTGAGAAAAATGGCATGGCTACCCCATCACCCCTCCCCCCCAGCCCATTTGGGTCTTGTGTGGATATTAAGGGGGACCCCGCACCGAAAATAAAACCCTATACCTACAACCCTATATACTCTGAACAGCAGTATATAGGCGGTGCAAACAAGACAGGGACTGTAGGTTTGTTCTTAAGTAGAATCTGAACAGGTACATTATGAAGTGTAGCTCCATCCCAAAAAAATCTATTTTTAAGCTTTTTGGAGAACATAGGGAGGGGTTATCACCCCTGTAACATTTGCTGTCTTTGCACATCTGTTCAGAACATGTCACCTCACTTTCCGTCCCAATGACAAATGTTTTTGGAAAAGTGGGGTTTTAATTGAAACAAGGATTGGTGATAAAGCATCAGTAGAGAGGAGATACCTTTTCCCAAATTAAATGTAACCGGATAGAATTTCCCTTCCTAGGGGTAGATTTCCTCTCACTTCCTGTTTTCTCCTTCCGTTTGCAAGTAGGAGTCGTTTGTAAGTTGGATGTTTGAAAGTAGGGGCCTGCCGTATATACTCTGCAGAAATTTGCCCCATTAGATGTTAGACATGGGAACTGTCAAAAAATTTGTTTCGTTTCGTTTCGTCCCGTTTCGTATATAAAAAAATTTGTAATTCGTAATTCGTGTACGAAATTCCGTTCAAATTCGTACGAAATACGAAATTCGGACGAATCGTAAAAAAAGTAAAGTTACGAATCGTTACGAATTGTTACGAATCGTTAACGCGGCTAATGAATTGTCGGTTCTCATAACACAGAGAACAATTCTAATCCAACTACAAATATCGAATTTCAATTTCAAGTTACGAATCGTTACGAATCGTTACGAATCGTTAGTAAATCCAACTACAAATATCGAATTTCAACTAATATGAAAGAAATTATAATAGCGGATATAACGAATGCTTTGAATGCTTCGAATGAATTTGAGATTCAGTATATCTAATATAGAGAACTGTTCCTGCACAAAGTGTCATTTTTGCAGGAAAAAAAGTCGGCTACGTAACACAGAGAACAGTCATTCATTGATTAAAAAAAAAAAAAAAAAGCGTGGGGGTCCCCCCCAATTCAATAACCAGGCCCTTCAAGTCTGGGATGGATATTAAGGGGGACCCCAAAAAAAAAAAAAAAAAATGGCGTGGGGTCCCCCCCAAATATCCATACCAGACCCTTCAGGTCTGGGATGGATTTTAAGGGGAACCCCGGCCAAAAAAAAAAATGGCGTGGGGTCCCCCTCAAAAACCATACCAGACCCTTTATCCGAGCACGCAACCTGGCAGGCCACAGGAAAGGAGGGGGGGACGAGAGCGCTCCCGCCTGAACCGTACCAGGCCACATGCCCTCAACATTGGGAGGGTGCTTTGGGGTCCCCCCCAAAGCACCTTGTCCCCATGTTGATGAGGACAAGGGCCTCTTCCCCACAACCCTGGCCGGTGGTTGTGGGGGTCTGCGGGCGGGGGGCTTATCGGAATCTGGAAGCCCCCTTTAACAAGGGGACCCCCAGATCCCGCCCCCCCCCTGTGTGAAATGGTAAGGGGGTACAAAAGTACCCCTACCATTTCACCAAAAAAGTGGCAAAAATGGTAAAAATGATAGGAGACGGTCTTTGACAATTCCTTTATTAAAATCTTCTTTCTTCTTTCTTCATCCTTCGGTTTCTTCATCTTCTCCTTCCGTCTTCTCCTTCCGTCATCTTCTTCCATCTTCTTCTTCCTTCGATTCGCTTCTTCTTGCTCCGGTCTTCTCGTCCTTCTCGTCCGGCATCGGCGTCTCTTCTCGCAGGCCGCTCCTCGCAATGGGAGGCTCCCGCTCTGTGAGGCTTCGCTCCGGCTGACAGGTCTTTTATAACGGAGGGCACCTGGTGACCCCGCCCCCTCTGACGTAATGGGGAAAGCCATAGGGAAGTCCCCATGACGTCCCCGTGCGTCAGAGGGGGCGGGGTCACCAGGTGCCCTCCGTTATAAAAGACCTGTCAGCCGGAGCGAAGCCTCACAGAGCGGGAGCCTCCCATTGCGAGGAGCGGCCTGCGAGAAGAGACGCCGATGCCGGACGAGAAGGACGAGAAGACCTAAGCAAGAAGAAGCGAATTGAGGGAAGAAGAAGATGGAAAAAGATGGAAGAAGATGACGGAAGGAGAAGATGAAGAAACCGAAGGATGAAGAAAGAAGAAAGAAGATTTTAATAAAGGAATTGTCAAAGACCGTCTCCTGTCATTTTTACAATTTTTGACACTTTTTTGGTGAAATGGTAGGGGTACTTTTGTACCCCCTTACCATTTCACACAGGGGGGGGCGGGATCTGGGGGTCCCCTTGTTAAAGGGGGCTTCCAGATTCCGATAAGCCCCCCGCCCGCAGACCCCCACAACCACCGGCCAGGGTTGTGGGGATGAGGCCCTTGTCCTCATCAACATGGGGACAAGGTGCTTTGGGGGGGACCCCAAAGCATCCTCCCAATGTTGAGGGCATGTGGCCTGGTACGGTTCAGGAGGGAGGGGGGGCCGCTCTCGTCCCCCCCTCTTTTCCTGCGGCCTGCCAGGTTGCGTGCTCGGATAAGGGTCTGGTATGGATTTTATGGGGGACCCCACGCCATTTTTTTTGGCTAGGGTTCCCCTTAAAATCCATCCCAGACCTCAAGGGTCTGGTATGGATTTTGAGGAGGACCCTACGCCATTTATTTTTTTTTTTTTTTGGCTGGGGTCCCCCTTAATATCCATCCCAGACCTAAAGGGCCTGGTTATTGAATTTGAATTGTTCTCTGTATTACGGGAATCTGCAATTAGCCGCGAGTGATTTTAAATGTCTTTTTTTTTTCTGAAAAAAATGACACATTGTACAGAGAGAGTTCTAAGCACAGGAAACATGCCCCCCCTTCATAGGCATACTATAGAGTATATAGTATATAGAAGGGGTCATGTTTCCCGTGCTTAGAACTCTCTCTGTACAATGTGTCATTTTTGCAGGAAAAAAAAAAAGACATTTAAAATCACTCGCGGCTAATTGCCGATTCCCGTAATACAGAGAACAATTCGAATACAACTACTAACAAATATCTAATTTCAACTAATATGAAAGAAATTATAATAGCGTATATAACGAATGCTTCGAATGATTCGAGATTCAGTATATCTAATATAGAGAACTGTTCCTGCCGTGTCATTTTTGCAGGAAAAAAAGGCTATTTAAAATCACTTGCGGCTATTGCCGGCAAATGAATTGTCGGATCCGTAATACAGAGAACTGTCATTCATTGAAGTCATTGATAAAAAAAATGCGTAGGGGTCCCCCCAAATTCAATAACCAGGCCCTTCAGGTCTGGGATGGATATAAAGGGGAACCCCAGCCAAAAAAAATAAAATGGCGTAGGGTCCCCCTCAAAATCCATATCAGACCCTTGAGGTCTGGGATGGATTTTAAGGGGAACCCCAGCCAAAAAAAATGGCGTGGGGTCCCCCTCAAAATCCATACCAGACCCTTATCCGAGCACGCAACCTGGCAGGCCGCAGGAAAAGAGGGGGGGACGAGAGCGGCCCCCCCTCCCGCCTGAACCGTACCAGGCCACATGCCCTCAACATTGGGAGGGTGCTTTGGGGGTCTGAGACCCCTAAAGCACCTTGTCCCCATGTTGATGAGGACAAGGGCCTCTTCCCCACAACCCTGGCCATTGGTTGTGGGGGTCTGCGGGCGGGGGCTTATCGGAATCTGGAAGCCCCCTTTAACAAAGAGGACCCCCAGATCCCGCCCCCCCCCTGTGTGAAATGGTAAGGGGGTACAAAAGTACCCCTACCATTTCACCAAAAAAGTGATTCGCTTCTTCTTGCTCCGGTCTTCTCGTCCTTCTCGTCCGGCATCGGCGTCTCTTCCCGCAGGCCGCTCCTCGCAATGGGAGGCTCCCGCTCTGTGAGGCTTCGCTCCGGCTGACAGGTCTTTTATAACGAAGGCACCTGGTGACCCCGCCCCCTCTGACGTAATGGGGAAAGCCATAGGGAAGTCCCCATGACGTCCCCGTGCGTCAGAGGGGGCGGGGTTACCAGGTGCCCTCCGTTATAAAAGACCTGTCAGCCGGAGCGAAGCCTCACACAGCGGGAGCCTCCCATTGCGAGGAGCGGCCTGCAAGAAGAGACGCCGATGCCGGACGAGAAGGACGAGAAGACCGGAGCAAGAAGAAGCGAATCGAAGGAAGAAGAAGATGGAAGAAGATGACGGAAGGAGAAGATGAAGAAACCGAAGGATGAAGAAAGGAAGAGCAGAAGAAAGAAGATTTTAATAAAGGAATTGTCAAAGACCGTCTCCTGTCATTTTTACCATTTTTGTCACTTTTTTGGTGAAATGGTAGGGGTACATTTGTACCCCCTTACCATTTCACACAGGGGGGGGGGCCGGGATCTGGGGGTCCCCTTGTTAAAGGGGGCTTCCAGATTCCGATAAGCCCCCCGCCCGCAGACCCCCACAACCACCGGCCAGGGTTGTAGGGATGAGGCCCTTGTCCTCATCAACATGGGGACAAGGTGCTTTGGGGGGGACCCCAAAGCACCCTCCCAATGTTGAGGGCATGTGGCCTGGTACGGTTCAGGGGGGGGGGGGGGCGCTCTCGTCCCCCCTCTTTTCCTGCGGCCTGCCAGGTTGCGTGCTCGGATAAAGGGTCTGGTATGGATTTTGAGGGGGACCCTACGCCATTTTTTTTTATTTTTTTGGCGGGGTTCCCCTTAAAATCCATCCCAGACCTGAAGGGTCTGGTATGGATATTTGGGGGGGACCCAACGCCATTTTTTTTTTTTTTTGGCTGGGGTCCCCCTTAATATCCATACCAGACCTGAAGGGCCTGGTTATTGAATTTGGGGGGACCCCTAAGCTTTTTTTTTTTATATCAATGAATGACTGTTCTCTGTGTTATGGAGCCGACAATTCATTTGCCGGCAATAGCCGCAAGTGATTTTAAATAGCTTTTTTTTCTGCAAAAATTACACTTTGTCATTCGAATCATTCGAATTCATTCAAATTCATTCAAATTCATTCAAATTCATTCGTTATATCTGCTATAATAATTTCGTTTAAATTAGTTGAAATTTGATATTGGTAGTTGGATTCGAATAATTTGGAGCTGAAATTCGTAAACGGAATTTTTCCTGTAAAAATGACACTTTGTCATTCGAATTCATTCGAATCCATTCGAATTCATTCAAATTCATTCGAATCATTCGGCGACGAAATTCGTAAACGGAATTTCGTATTCCATACGGAATTGGTAAAAAAAAAAATTCGTACTACAGATTCGTAAATTCATACGAATTTCAAAAAATTCGTACGAATTGCGAATTCGTACGAAACGAATCGCACATGTCTATTAGATGTTGGTGTAGCCACAAGACTGTAAGCCCTCACAGTTACTCTTGGTGGGCAAAAGAAAGGGCCCTGCTGTGAGTTATTAGATCAAGATTTGTAATTGCATGCACCTGTTGAACAGGGCAGAAAAATTGGGCCTTTGGTGGTGGTGGTGGACGGTGTTGCCACAAGACTGTAAGCCCTCACAGTTACTCTTGGTGGGCACAGGAATGGGCCCTGCTGTGAACTATTAGATCAAGATTTGTAATTACACGCCCCTGTTAAACAGGGGCTGAAAAATTGTGCCTTAGGCATTGGTGCTGGTGCCACAACACTGCAACCCCTCACAGATACTGTACTCTGAGTACAGCAATGAGACCTGTTGCAAAGCATTGCCTAAAAATTGTAATTACACGCCCAATAGGGGCTGAAAAATTGTGCCTTAGGCACTGGTGCTGGTGCCACAACACTGCAACCCCTAACAGATACTGTACTTGGAGCACAGCAGTCACACCTGTTGCGAAGCATTTCTTTAAAGAATTGTAATTACACGCCCCTGTTATACAGGGGCTGAAAAATTGTGCCTTAGGCATTGGTGCTGGTGCCACAACACTGCAACCCCTCACAGATACTGTACTTGGAGCACAGCAGTCACACCTGTTGCGAAGCATTTTTTAAAAAAATTGTAATTACACGCCCATGTTATACAGGGGCTGAAAAATTGTGCCTTAGGCACTGGTGTGGTGGCACCCAGAAACAAAAATGTTCTTCCAAGCTATCAAGGAATGGATCATTGAGGAGGAGGAAGAGGATAGTCAGTGAACATAACAGGACAGTCACTCAGCATCAGCATAGGCAGTCTTGAAGGGATGTGACATTATAAATTATTCAGTTATATCCACTTCAGGTGCCTGGTAGCTGGTGGTGATCCAAGACTGATTCATTTTTATGAAGGTCAGTCGATCAACCGAGTCGGTGGACAGGCGCACCCTGTGATCGGTGAAAAATCCTCCAGCAGCACTGAATGTGCGTTCGGAAAGAACGCTGGATGCAGGACAGGCCAGTAGCTCAATTGCATACTGTGCAAGATCTGGCCAGTGATCCATCCTCAAGACCCAGTAAGCCAGAGGATTTTCGGTGGGAAAGGTGTCCAAGTCTGACCTTGCCCCTAGGTATTCCTGCACCATGTATATCAGACGCTGCCGATGGTTGCTGGAACCGATCATACCTTGGGGCTGCGGACTAAAAAATTGTCTGAACGCATCGGTCAGACGTCCACCTTCCCCACCGCTCCTTCTGCTACTGACCGAAGCCTCAGCAACTCGTCGTCCAGGACCAGGAGTTTGTAACCTCCCAGTTTCTGGGAACGCGTTGCACAGACCTTTCTGCAAGGCCTCCCTGAGATGTCTCATCCTCTGCTCCCTCTGTGAAGGCAAGATAAGGTCTGCAACCTTACCCTTGTACCGTGGATCAAGGAGAGTGGCCAGCCAGTAATGGTCCCTCTCCTTGATCCGAAGAATACGAGGATCCTTCCGCAGGCTTTGCAGGATCAGGGAGGCCATGCAACGTAGGTTAGCTAAGACATTCGGTCCGGAGTCTTCTGGGTCACTGAGGACGACATGATCGCCAGCCACCTCCTCCCAGCCACGTACAAGTCCACTGGTTTGTTGGGACTGTACATCATCCCTAAAAGACTGCTGCTGCTGATGCTGAGTGCCAGGCTCCACCTCCATGCTCACACAATCCTCCTCCTCCTCCTCCTCTTCCTGTGTGATGGGTGGGACAGAAGGAACACTGTCTGGATAAAGGGGGCCTTGAGAGGCAAGGAAGTCCTCCTCTTCCTGCCTCTGTTCTGCCTCAAGTGCCCTGTCCATTATCCCATGCAGCGTATGCTCCAACAGGTGGACAAGAGGTACAGTGTCACTGATGCATGCACTGTCACTGCTCACCATCCTCGTGGCCTCCTCAAATGGTGAGAGGACAGTGCATGCATCCCTGATCATGCTCCACTGGCGTGGGAAAAAAAAGCCAAGCTCCCCTGGCCCTGTCCTGGTGCCGTAGTCGCAAAGGTACTCATTGATGGCCCTCTGCTGCGTGTGCAGTCGCTGCAGCATGGCCAACGTTGAGTTCCACCTGGTGGGCATGTCACATATTAGGTGGTTTTTGGGCAGGTTCAGCTCCTTTTGCAGCTCAACCAGCCCAGCACTGGCATTATAAGATCGGCGGAAATGCACACAGACTTTCCTGGCCTGCCTCAGGACATCCTGTAAGCCTGGGTACCTGCCCAAGAACCGCTGCACCACCAGGTTGAGGACGTGAGCCATACAGGGCACATGGGTCAGCTGCCCCTGTCGCAGGGCGGAGAGGAGGTTGGTGCCATTGTCAGAAACCACCATTCCTGGCTTAAGCTGGCGTGGCGTCAACCACCTCTCGGCCTGCCCCTGCAGAGCTGCCAGAACCTCTGCCCCAGTGTGGCTCCTGTCCCCCAAACACACCAGTGCAAGCACGTTATGGCATCTTTTTGCCTGCGTACTCGCGTAGCCCCTTGTACGCCTACGGAGCACCGCTGGTTCCGAGGACAGAGCACTCGAAGAGGCCATGGAGGAAGAAGAAGAGGAGGGGGTGGAGGAGAGAGGTGTGTCACAACCAGTAGTAGCATTTTGGAGGCGTGGTGGCGGAACAACCTCCAACACTACTGCACCTTGTCCTACCAGCTGCCAATAGAGTGAACCAATGGGCCGTGAAAGACAGATAACGTCCCTGTCCATGCCTGCTGGACCATGAGTCAGCGGTAATATGCACCTTACCGCTGACCGCCCTGTCCGGCGAGGCATGGACATTGCCTTCCACATGCCGGTAGAGAGACGGAATCGCCTTCCGTGAGAAAAAGTGGCGTTTGGGAACCTGCCACTGAGGAACCGCACATTGAACAAACTCACGGAATGGGGCCGAGTCTACCAACTGAAAAGGCAGCAGTTGAAGTGCTAGCAATTTAACCAAGCTAGCATTCAACCGCTGGGCATGTGGATGGCTGGGAGTATACTTCTTTCGACGGTCCAGCAGCTGGGGCAGGGAAATTTGCCTGCTACAATCGGACGTCGGTGTACTGCAAGTACTTGGTTGTGACACACCTAATTCTACACCTTCAGTCCTCTCAGAGCAGCTTTCAGAGAGGACTGAAGATATAGTGGGGATGGAGATCCCAGCTGATGAGGAGCAAGGAGAGGTCCGCTTTGTTCTTTGGTGTGGGTCTTTAATGTGCGCTTGCCAACGAGCTGCATGGCAGGTCAACATATGTCTGCTCATGCTTGTGGTGCCCAAGCGGCTGATGTTTTGGCCACGCGAGATACGCTTGAGACAAATATTGCAAATAGCAGTGGTGCGATCTGATGCACTCGTCTCAAAAAAGGCCCACACCAAAGAACTTTTGTGATAACGTGCAGAGGCAGCGCCCTGCACAGGCGGAGCTCTGCGGTGTGATTCAGTTGGTGTGCTGGCCTCTAGCTGGCCTCCAGGGGGCACCCTGCCTCGTTGGACATGTGCCGCCGCATCCTCCTCCTCTCTCCCTTCAGGCACCCACGTGGAGTCAGTGACCTCATCATCCCCTCCCTCTTCACCACTAGAGCAAACCTGGCAGTAAGCTGCAGCTGGTGGATTCAGTTGGTGTGCTGGCCTCTAGCTGGCCTCCAGGGGGCATCCTGCCTCGTTGGACATGTGCCGCCGCATCCTCCTCCTCCTCCTCTCTCCCTTCAGGCACCCACGTGGAGTCAGTGACCTCATCATCCCCTGCCTCTTCACCACTAGAGCAAACCTGGCAGTAAGCTGCAGCTGGTGGAACATTACTGCCAGATTGCTGTCCTTCAGCATCCCCTCTCTCTGCGCACACACTACTGCCTTCCTCAAGCTGGGTATCATCATCCGAGCCTGCAATTCGTTGGGCATCCTCCTGGAGCATGTACCCAACACTGTGCTCAAACAGTTCGGGGGACTCCTCAGGAGGACATGGTGGGTCTAGGGAAGGGGTGGCATGTCCAGCTGCCGAAAACAAAGACAAGCCCGTCCCATGGCTACATGCTGATGACGATGCACGACCACGTCCACGACCAGCACTGTTGTCTCTAGAAACAGAGCCTGCTTGCCCTGTGTTCTTGCCTTGGGACGGTCTCCCTCTCCTTGGCGTTCTTCCAGCCATTGTAGTGGGTAGTGTATATTGTATAAAAAATAGAGCTCCTATGTGTGCTCACAACACACTGTAGGTCCTATGGGTGCTGCCACAAACACACTATAAGTCCTATGGGTGCTGACACAAACACACTATAGGTACTATGTGTGCTGACAAGAAAATATAGGTCCTATGTGTGCTGCCACAAACACACTATAGGTACTATGTGTGCTGACAAGAAAATATAGGTCCTATGTGTGCTGCCACAAACACACTATAAGTCCTATGGGTGCTGACACAAACACACTATAAGTACTATGTGTGCTGACAAGAAAATATAGGTCATATGTGTGCTGCCACAAACACACTATAAGTCCTATGGGTGCTGACACAAACACACTATAGGTACTATGTGTGCTGACAAGAAAATATAGGTCCTATGTGTACTCACAACACACTATAAGTCCTATGGGTGCTGACACAAACACAATATGGCTCCTATAAATCCCTGCCTGGGATGGGACAGAAGGTTGGGACAGAAGTTGGGGTGCAATACTGTTCTAACAGCACTGCGATTGGTGCTACTGCAATGCTGTACTAACAGCACGCACACACCAGACTAATCCCCAGCAGCAGATAATATCACACTCTGTGCAATCAGCAGCAATGATCAGTAATGATTTGAATGACTCAGGCCAGGAGTTAGCAATGGTTTAGCAAAGAAGAAAATCAATCAGCAGACTGCTCTTCTAAAAGCCGGAACACATGTGCCCTGGGCCGACGGCGTGACGGCCTTTTATAGAGTGGGGCGTGTACTAAAGCCCCTGAGCTTTAATTGGCTACAGGTGTCCTGCCTGTAGCCAATTATTGCTCTCCTAGTTTCCGGCGCTGTGATTGGCCAAGCATGCGGAGTCACAGTGCATGCTTGGCCAATCATCAGCCAGCAATGCACTGAGCCGGCCGCAATGCATTGCGGGCCGCTCGCATCACACGAATGTGATGCGAACGGCCCAAATAGTTCTGGGCTCGCCGAGCGGGTGAACGCCCGGTGCTCAATTCGAACGTGGGTTCGAATCGAGCACCAGGCCCATCCCTAATGCAGATATTTGTCATGGCTCTCGCACAATTGCCTTCTAATGCCCCGTACACACGGTCGGAAAATCCGACCACAAAATCCATCGGATTTTTTCCGACGGATTTTGTCCGACACTGGTGTTGCATACACATGGTCGGACAAAGTTGTCGGAAAATACGATCATTCTGAACGTGGTGACGTTTGTTGCCTACGACGGGACTACGTAGAGGCTAGTAGCCAATAGCTTTGGTCTTGTAATGTGATCTGAGCATGCGTTGGAATTCGCTACACACGATCGGAAAAAGTCCGATAGGACTTTGTTGTCGGAAAATTTGAGAGCAGGAGATAAAATTTGTCCGTCGGAAAATCCGACGGAAAAAGTCAGATGGAGCCTACACACGGTCGGAATTTCCGACAACATTGTCCGATAGGACATTTTCCGTCGGAAAATCCGACCGTGTGTACGGGGCATTAGATTAAGCCTCAGTTGTGTTAGTGAGGTTGCCGTAGTAATGGATAGACAGGCTTTATTTAGAGCATCTAAGGAGTGGATTTTAGAGATAATAGTATACATTTTAACAGAACTGGAGCAGAGTCAAATCAGAAAACCTCTTATATAGGCCTTGTGTGCATTCCACAAGGTGAATGGATTAGTGTCAGGAAGGCTATTGTGTGCAAAAAAAAACTCCTGCAGGTGTTTGAATTATGGAATTGTTACACCACCAGACATAAACATATGAGCCGTTGTCCACCACCACCAAGGGCATAAATATAGCAGCATTGTCTGACCATGTCATGTCGGAGATGGTGAATGAGGACACCTTCTTACTAACCGTTGCCGAAGCTAAGCACAAAATGAACAGAGCACTCATATATGCTAAAATGACAGCTATTGAAGAGAATAAGATCAATACATTTTGCAAGATTTGGCAACCATGGATTAAACACTACTTCTCCATTGATTTTGACCAAACTTTGTTGCTACCCCACTAGGTTACATATAATATTTACCAATTAAATGTGTTTATCTACCATGAGCCAGAACACCACCTTCCTTCTATCTTTTCCTTTTCTCCTTCTTTGTTATTTTCTTTTGATTTTTTTTAAGCTTTTCTTTCATTTGGCTGGTATATTATAATGTGATATACCAGGGATGTATCCCTTTCTTTTTCTATGCAATATATAATATAGGGATACTATTTTTTTATCTTTTTTATCTCCTTTTTAAGTTGCATATCTTACCTTATAACTGGACAATGATATTAAGTCTGACTGTTTTGATCATTATCTCTTTTCTTGCGTCTTTAATTTACAGTGTATATAAAGTAAACACAATGGTAAGATAGTTCTAAATTTACTATTATAATGTTAAACATTTTGATTGTATGCTGTGTATCCATTCATTAAATTATTTTACTTTTTCTTGTAAAAACTCAATAAATATTTAACAAGAGGACACTTCTATAATAATAACTTATCAACCAGAAACATATCAATACGCGTGAAAGGTACTCCTTATGACTCCAGAGTTCCCCTCTGGGAACCGGGCTAGGTTTTAGAGAAGAGGCCTCTAGGTGATTCACGAGAAAATGAATTTCCTGGACACAACTTGCCATTCAGAATGCACATGTTTAGACGGCTGGTGTGGAGAACCATTAGGAGATGGTTGTGTTTCTGGTATGATTGCCTAGTTCTTGAGGAGTTTGAGACCTTCGTCCAGTGGGGTGATTATGTATGATTTCCTGTTGTAAGTCACACTCAATTTTGCAGGGTACTTCTATTTGTATATGCGTTTGTTATTTCACAGGATTTTGGTTATGGATTTCAGGTTGCGGGCGAAGTTGCAGGATGTACTGGGATAAGTCCGGAAGGACCTGAAGGTTCACAGCTTGTGCTGGTAACTGACCAACACAGCGGAAGTCCTCTAGTAGTTTTTATTTCACTTGAAAAAATGTATCCTTAGTAGAACGTTGTATGGCACTTCTGAAGGGAGGAATGATGGTTTTGTTATATGATGTATTCTATCAATAGTTAGACTTGCGGATGTAAGATTAGGCAGCACCTTTTTGAATAGATTGTGAACAAAATTAGGTAATTGAGGAGTCTGTACTGATTTGGGAATACCCCTGATTTTTAGATTGTTGCGGCATGATCTATCCTCAAGGTCAGCCACTTTTTCTTTCATAGAGCTCAGTTTGTCCTGGTGAATTGCATGGGAGTCTACTAAGGCATTAAAAAAAGTAGTGACTTCACACATTTAGTCTTCCATGTGGCCCACTTTTCCCCCTATCTTCTTCAGTTCAAGCTTGTATTGGTTAAGAGAGGAGAAAATATCAGATTGCAGTGAGGTTCGGAGGGAGAGTAGCATTTCTTTCAAGGTAGTGTCAGTCACTGACTACCCTGTTGTAGGAAAGGCTGCAATTGGGTCAGGCCATGGGATGTCAGCCTGCAGTTTTGACTGATTGTTACTCACTTCCATTAGTGTCTCTTCCTCCTTCATCCTGCACAGCCGATGCTAGAGGTCTGTGACCAGTACTGGAGCTTTTGTCTCTGCCACCATTTTGGCTGAGTCAGATGCATTTAGAAGGGAAGAAGCTGGGGAGTGTTTTAACCAGCACGTGTGCTGTCGGCGCTGCCACATAGCGATGGATGCAGCAATTACTTAGCTGTCTAGAGGAGCCCAGGAGACAGCTGACAATGGGCTAGAGGCAGCAGTAGATGTAAGAATTCCTCGGAGCAGAGCGGAGCTAATTAATCAAGGGGCCATCTTACTGAACAAATCACCATGCTCTGCTGAAACATATTTTTTTAGTTATTTGGGATGATGTGAACTATTATCATGTTTCATAGATTATGTCATTTTTTTGGTAGTACTAGGATCAGTAACTTTATTTGAAAAAGACCTTCACTATATTGATTTATTATGTTACCTCCGACTTCTCATAATCCTGATATGTGTCTGTTGTGTCCGTATGTTAAATTGTATTCTCTTCTCTTTGCATTGCTTTCTTTGTGCAAAATACTTTCCTATGGCAAAAAAAAAAAAAAAAAAACACGCTAGACATGAGAGCACACCCATCCCAGTGTGGTCAGTTTTCTGGTTGTGCTGGGAGAACAGTCTGCCTGTCCTACAATGACCAAGACTTTTGCTGACATGCCCCCTCGCCCTCTTCACAGCTCTTCACTGGGAAGGAGCATATCCCTCTATAGTGTGTACTTGTCTCAATCCAGAGCACCAAGTTTAATTTCTGTCTGCTGCCTCCTTCCTCTGCTATATGTATGAGTCACTTCTGACACATTTTCCTGACCCCAAGATAAAATGGTGACAGGGGAGGGAGCTCCAGCAGATTGTCAGCCTCAGCTCTGTTCCTGTCTGCTGTGTGAAGGGGGGTCCCTTCCCTTCAATCAGCTCCCAGAGCTCTCCTTGCTGAGTTCTGAAGAGTGTATCTTCAGCTCCAGACCTTTTTTTTCTAAACTCTCAGACAAGCTTATAAAGTCAGCACTTTGAATTGATGTAGAGAAGGGAATACTGGGGGTAAACAGGTACATCTTATGTAGAAGGATTTTTTTTCATCTCTGTATCGCCTGAGGCCAGCCACTTCACTGGGTATATGGAATGCAGTGTGTACTCTAATAAACGTAGATCACTATGAATAAAAATTGTGACAATTACTTATTTTTGTTAGAACAGAAACAATAAATATGATAAAGAGATCTTTGTGTGCCATTTATATATTACATTTCTCATATTTCATTGCTTGAAAAACAGGGCAGCACAGTGGTTAATAGGGATGAGCCAAACACCCCTCTGTTCGGTTCGCACCAGAACCTGCGAACAGACCTAAAGTTTGTGTGAACTTTCGAACCCTATTAAAGTCTATGGGACCCGAACGTTCAAAATCAAAAGTGCAAATTTTTAAGGCTTATATGCAAGTTATTGTCATAAAAAGTGTTTGGGGACCTGGGTCCTGCCCCAGGGGACATGTATCAATGCAAAAAAAAGTTTTAAAAACTGAAGTTTTTTTTCAAGAGCAGTGATTTTAATAATGCTTAAAGTGAAACAATAAAAGTGTAATATTCCTTTAAATTTCGTACCTTGGGGGTGTGTATAGTATGCATGTAAAGGGGCGCATGTTTCCCGTGCTTAGAACTGTCCCTGCACAAAGTCTAATTTTTGCAGGAAAAAAAAGTATTTTAAAATCACTCTCGGCTATAATGAATTGTCAGCTCCCGTAATACAGAGAACAGTCATTGAAAGTCATTGATAAAAAAAAAAAAAAAAAAATATGCCTGGGGTTCCCCCCAAATTCAATTAACAGGCCCTTCAGGTCTGGTATGGATATTAAGGGGAACCCCGGGTCAAATAAAAAAAAAACGACGTGGGGTTCCCCCTAAATATCCATACCAGACCCTTTATCCGAGCACGCAACCTGGCAGGCCACAGGAAAAGAGGGGGGACGAGAGAGCTCCCCCCCATCCTGACCTGTACCAGGCCACATGCCCTCAACATTGGGAGGATTCTTTGGGGGTCTGGGACCCCTCAAAGTACCATGTCCCCATGTTGATGAGGACAAGGGCCTCATCCCCACAACCCTGGCCGGTGGTTGTGGGGGTCTGCGGGCGGGGGGCTTATCAGAATCTGGAAGCCCCCTTTAACAACGGGACCCCCAGATCCAGTCCCCCCTGTTTTAAATGGTAAGGGGGTACAAAAGTACCCCTACCATTTCACAAAGAAAGTGTAAAAAATTGTTAAAAAACACACAGATACCGTTGGGAAAAGTCCTTTATTTAAAAAATAAAAAAAGGATTCCAGCGGTGGTAATCCACTCTTGCTATCCAACGATGGGTGATCTCTTCTATGAGGTCCAGCGATGGCTGATCTCTTCCGAAGACATCCAGCGCAGCGCATCCTGTCTCCACGGAGACACTGCGGAAATCCCGTCTTAGCTGAGGAGGACCGGGCCACTTGTCACCTGTCCCCGCCCCCTCTGATGCAACGCAAGAGGGAAGCCGGGCTTCGCCAGTGACGTACGGGTGACCCCGCCCCCTCTGATGTAACAGAAACCTGCGTTACATCAGAGGGGAGCGGGGTCACTCGTACATCACTGGGGAAGCCCGGCTTCCCTCTAGCGTTGCATCAGAGGGGGCGGGGACAGGTGACAAGTGGCCCGGCCCAACTTTTCCCAACTTTTCCCTTGCGTCAGAGGGGGGCGGGGTCAGGGGATGGGTGGCCCGGTCCTCTTCACCTGTCACCTGACCCCGCCCCTCTCTGACGCAAGGGAAAAGCTGGGCTTCCCCAGTGATGTACGGGTGACCCCGGCCCCCTCTGATGTAGCTCAGGTTTCCGTTACATCAGAGGGGGCAGGGTCACCCGTACGTCACTGGGGAAGCCCGACCTCCCCCTTGCGTTGCGTCAGAGGGGGGCAGGGTCAGGTGACGTGTGGCCCGGTCCTTTTACGGGAGCCAACAATTCATTATAGCCGCAAGGACATTTTCACTTAGGGGTGTACTCACTTTTGTTGCCGGCGGTTTAGACAGTAATGGCTGTGTGTTGAGTTTTGAGGGGACAGCAAATTTACACTGTTATACAAGCTGTACACTCACTACTTTACATTGTAGCAAAGTGCAATTTCTTCAGTGTTGTCACACGAAAAGATATAGAGAAAAGGGTAAAGAAACTGTGCTAAGCGGATAAAAAACACAAAATTCCAAAATATAATACAAGCTGCAATTCTCCTGTATAACATAAACACAGTAGGCATAAATCAGAAGAAAAATATAATCACTCTAAACCTATAAGCAATCAGTAGTTAGTAATTGCATAAATACAAAATCAGTGAAAAAGTCCACCACTACTCAAATAATGATATAGTCCATCAATGTGTACAATGGCGTCTCCAAACGCTGTCAAATCATGTGCTGAATCCACCACCAGATAGAATAAATCACTTCTTACCAGCTAACCATGATCCCCCGTTACAGAGGAGCGAGAAAAACATTTGTAGTTTAACCACAGCCTGGTTCCAGCACACAGTAAGCACGTTCAGTTATCCTCAAGCCGTCTCTCATAGGCTCAGACATGACGGTGGATGGATGGACGTGGTACCTAAAAAAAAAAAGAGGCTCCAAATAGTATAAAACCTTTTACTTTCATTAAAACTTTAAAATACAAAGTATTGCACTTACAAAGTTAGCGTGATATAAGCCTTAAGTCTGATGTGCCGGGCGGCGCACAAACAGACAAACCCGTCCTTCCGGGAAACGAGATGTAAACACAAGGTGACGTTAGCGCATCGCTCCGCCCTACGCGTTTTGTAAAACTATTTACAAAAATGTGAGGGGTGTAATTACTTTTGTGTGATACTGTATAAATGTGAGTTATGGACCTTAGATTGTAAGCCTGTTGAGGGTGAGGGACTGATGGAAATGTACAATATACTGTATATATGTGAAGTGATGCGTAAATTGATGGCGCTATATAAGTACCAATAATAAATAACATCACATTAAAATATTTCCCAACATATTATCCAGATCACTTACCGAGTCACTCACACTGGTCTGAAAGATGGAAACAGGTATCCAACTTTATTCCATATGACACCAGAAGATCGGGTCCGTTTTAAAGCTATTATTACATTTTTGCAGCATTTTGGGTGGAACTTGGTTGGAATAATAACATCAGACGATGGCAGCGGTGATGAGGAGGCCCAAGATCTGAGCAAGATGATGAGAGAACATGGGATCTGCACAGATTATATCATTCAACTCAAACGAAGTACAGTTTATAATTATTACACACCAGGATTAATTACTGAATCAAAAGCAAAGGTCGTCATAGTGTGCGGAACTTCCATAACTCAGTTTTATTATTTTGCTTTCAGTTTACACTCTGGTGCAGAAAATATCACATTTATTTTCCCACCATCATGGACTAAGTTAACTGATTTACATTATTTGAAGTATACATCCCTTAGCTACAGCTTCATATTTGTGTGGCCACGAGAACAAAAACTAAACCTGGATGTTTATACCAAAGGTGTCACCTTCTCCAGCTGCTTAAATGACCCCATACTGGAAGATATTTGGATTGTACGGTTTCACTGCCTTTCCCCAAACCCACACAAAAATCTCTATTTTCAAGAAAACGATAATTTTCAAGCAAAACCTTGTACAGGTGTAAAAGATATTTCACCCTTCTTGTCTTCTCATACAACTCATCCCTCCTTTATATACACGGCTGTATATGTTCTGGCCCATGCTCTACATAGAATGTTCATGAAGAAAAATAAATCTGAACAAAATGGATTCCAGCACAGAGTAAGTTGGATAATGATTGTTTATATTACTTTGATATACCAAAATAACAAAAAAACAAAAAAAAGATCTGTATAGACAACTAATAGATAACTCCTTATAATTTATTAGACAAATACAAAATTGTAAACAGCACTTAAAAGGAGTTGTAAAGGCAGACGGGTTTTTTATCTTAATGTATTTTATGCTTTAAGATAAAAAACCTTCTGTGTGTAGCAGCCCCCCTCAGCCCCCCCAAATACTTACCTGAGCCCCATCTCTATGCAGCGATGTACATGACCAGTGTAGTCTAAATGTCCCCATTTTATGCCTATACCAGCATGGCCAAAATACCCCAACCTTATAACCCCCCTTTTATAAAGGATGAGACCACACCTTGCTCTTGGAGTAAAATGGCCACGACAGCCTTTATTAACCAATTAAATACACTCCAACCAAAATATAAATATATATAAATAATATATATAAATATAAATAACCATAACCATAAACATAAACATCACAAGATATAACTGTACAACCCAGTCTGGTGATCTCTGACGGTGAACAAACTTGTTGCAAGCAACAAGGTCACTGCGGTACAAATTAACCTTTTACCAGGCCTCCAAATGAGAACTCTCGGAGACAACCATCCGTCAGTGAACAAACCAGTATTCCCTCCAACGTTCAGGAATACCCAGGAGGGGCAGTTACACTATGAGCCCCCCACCCATTTACGATCACCTCTGATACACCGTCAGAGGGGGAGCTGTCGGACTATCACGGTACGTAAGATGTGGTTTACTAATGTTCATACACCAATAGATAAATAAAATTTAACGATTTATTGTAATGGTTCTTCATATATTAGTACATTGGACAAATATTCATAAAATCAGACAGATGTGCAATATGCATTTCTACTAGTTTCGCTTTACAGCTTCATCAGGAAATACATGGTTTTTAACATCTGTAAAAAGGGACAAAAGGGAAACAAAAAGATAACATTTGTGAGCGGAGAACCTTACATATTTAAAGTTAGAGAGTCAGTGCTGTAAGTCAGCACAGTAAGTAATTTCTCATGATGGAGATAGGATATATAGAGAGTATAAAATAAGCGAATTCTTACCCCATTTTAGGATGCGTTGTGGAGGCACGGAAACGCCCTCCAGTGCCTAGCACGGCGACTGGGGAGGGTTAAATGTGTCTCGCAGGTTTGTTCAATGGTACCTAAGGGTAATGGCAATATTATAGATGGGATAATGAGTCTACAATCATGGGACAGTGTGAACCGAGTGGATAAACCGGTGCCCGACGTTAAATTCCATAGGTGTGGTGACCCAGGGAAAGGAATAGGGGGGATTTGGGGGAGAGGAGAGGTTGTTTGGAAAAAGAGAACGGGAAGGAAAGAAAGAAAAAGGAAAAAAAAGGGGGACCGAAAGGGGGGGAGAAAAGAAAGGGAAAAAAAAGAGGAAAGGGGGTGGGGGTTGAGTGAGTAGGAAGCTATAAAAGGACAAAGAAAGGGGGGGGGGAAAGAGGGGAAGGGGAAAGAGATGGGTGAGGGGAAGGAAAAAGTGGAAGGGGGGGGGGGGGTTTGAAAAGGGGGGGGGGGGGGGGGGGGGAAACGGGGCCGTGAGAGGGAAAAAGGAAAGAGGGGGGGGGGGAGAGAAAGGGAAAAGGGTTGGTGGGTAAAAAATGTGAAAAAGGGACAGGAGGGAGGGGAAAAAACAAAAAAGACAGGGAAAAAGGTAATGTGTGGGTGATAGTGATAGGGGGTGTGAAAAGGGGTGTGAAACCAAAAGGGGGAAAGGAAGGAAAGGAGAAAGGGGAAGAGGGGGGATAAAAGGAGAAAAATAGGGGGGGAGGGGGGGAAAAAAGAAAGGGGAAAGATTTAAAACAGTAGGGATAAGAGAGGAACAGGGAAAGAGGAAGGAGGGGTGAAGAAAGTGACAGTGTAGGAAGTGAAGTGGGTGGATGGGGAGGCCTCATTGTTGAACAAATACATAAGCAAGGCTATTGAGAACTGAAAGGAGAAGTGCTGTGTAGCCAGTAAAGAAATAAAAGTTGCAGGAGTGAAGTGATGGGTATAGTGTTACACTAGGTGCCGCGTTTGAGGGAGGACATTACCAATAAGTGGTGAGGTGAACCGAAAAGTGAGTGGGACTTGATGAAATATAAATAAAATAAAATAGAATGAGATAAACTACAAGGGGTGAGTGTGTGTGATGAGACAATTGATAAAGTGTGGGGGTGTGTGGGGCGGTGTTCGGGGTGCCTGTGGTGGCGATTGGGAAGGGTGGTGGCTAAATTGGAAAGTGAGAGGAAAAGGGAAGGATGAGAGTTACCTGGGAGCCAGCAGATGGTATATACGGCCACGGCCGGGGGCTGCTGCTTGTCACTGAGATGGTATAAGTGACATGCAGTGACCGGGAAACACCAAGGAGGCAGCGGACTCTAATAGTTTGGGAGCATTCAATTCCCAAGGGTAGAATATAGCGGGTAGCCTGGTAAGTCTAGAAAGGTAAGGCATGGGGTTAATCTAAACAATTAGAGTATTAGGAATTGTGAACAATTGAGGTATAGTCAAGGTTCCTATTCGATTTCTCAAGGTTAGAAGTTGCGGGGACTTACCGCTGAGCCTCTTGGTGTATCGTGTCCCGGGAGGTGAATGAACCTACTAGATAGGCGGCCATGGCCGCCTATAAATAGCCCTCCAACCTCCTTGTCAGGCCGGCGTAATGACGGCCTGAACGTCAGGAGGTCAAAGGTCCCGCAGTGCGCGCGCATCCGGCCATGCGCATGCGCAGTACCCAACTCCGCCTGCGCAAGCGCAGACGGGTGGAACTGGATCAACCCGATGGTTGGGGGACAAAACAAGTGCGTGCGCAGTGTCAGGCACGCGCACCGCGCTCGTACCCAAAGGCCCAGGATCCCTAGGCCAAGGCACGAGCAAGGACGTGGCGTGGAGCGCACCCGTCCTGCATGTATGGGCGGGGTCTCCACGACGTCCCAGGGACCCTACCAATCGCTGGACAGGGACGAGGGGCGCAACCATAGGCTCCAATACGCATACAGAAATGGGTGTAGTATATACAACCTGGGGCGTCAGTATGTTGCCCAGGTGTGGAATCGCCCAGGTGTGGAATCTCACTTTCCAATTTAGCCACCACCCTTCCCAATCGCCACCACAGGCACCCCGAACACCGCCCCACACACCCCCACACTTTATCAATTGTCTCATCACACACACTCACCCCTTGTAGTTTATCTCATTCTATTTTATTTTATTTATATTTCATCAAGTCCCACTCACTTTTCGGTTCACCTCACCACTTATTGGTAATGTCCTCCCTCAAACGCGGCACCTAGTGTAACACTATACCCATCACTTCACTCCTGCAACTTTTATTTCTTTACTGGCTACACAGCACTTCTCCTTTCAGTTCTCAATAGCCTTGCTTATGTATTTGTTCAACAATGAGGCCTCCCCATCCACCCACTTCACTTCCTACACTGTCACTTTCTTCACCCCTCCTTCCTCTTTCCCTGTTCCTCTCTTATCCCTACTGTTTTAAATCTTTCCCCTTTCTTTTTTCCCCCCCTCCCCCCCTATTTTTCTCCTTTTATCTCCCCTCTTCCCCTTTCTCCTTTCCTTCCTTTCCCCCTTTTGGTTTCACACCCCTTTTCACACCCCCTATCACTATCACCCACACATTACCTTTTTCCCTGTCTTTTTTGTTTTTTCCCCTCCCTCCTGTCCCTTTTTCACATTTTTTACCCACCAACCCTTTTCCCTTTCTCTCCCCCCCCCCTCTTTCCTTTTTCCCTCTCACGGCCCCGTTTCCCCCCCCCTTCCCCCCCCCTTTTCAAACCCCCCCCCCCCTTCCACTTTTTCCTTCCCCTCACCCATCTCTTTCCCCTTCCCCTCTTTCCCCCCCCCCCCCTTTCTTTGTCCTTTTATAGCTTCCTACTCACTCAACCCCCACCCCCTTTCCTCTTTTTTTTTTTCCCTTTCTTTTCTCCCCCCCTTTCGGTCCCCCTTTTTTTTCCTTTTTCTTTCTTTCCTTCCCGTTCTCTTTTTCCAAACAACCTCTCCTCTCCCCCAAATCCCCCCTATTCCTTTCCCTGGGTCACCACACCTACGGAATTTAACGTCGGGCACCGGTTTATCCACTCGGTTCACACTGTCCCATGATTGTAGACTCATTATCCCATCTATAATATTGCCATTACCCTTAGGTACCATTGAACAAACCTGCGAGACACATTTAACCCTCCCCAGTCGCCGTGCTAGGCACTGGAGGGCGTTTCCGTGCCTCCACAACGCATCCTAAAATGGGGTAAGAATTCGCTTATTTTATACTCTCTATATATCCTATCTCCATCATGAGAAATTACTTACTGTGCTGACTTACAGCACTGACTCTCTAACTTTAAATATGTAAGGTTCTCCGCTCACAAATGTTATCTTTTTGTTTCCCTTTTGTCCCTTTTTACAGATGTTAAAAACCATGTATTTCCTGATGAAGCTGTAAAGCGAAACTAGTAGAAATGCATATTGCACATCTGTCTGATTTTATGAATATTTGTCCAATGTACTAATATATGAAGAACCATTACAATAAATCGTTAAATTTTATTTATCTATTGGTGTATGAACATCAGTAAACCACATCTTACGTACCGTGATAGTCCGACAGCTCCCCCTCTTTTGGAGAACTCTGGCTGGAGACCAGATTCTCTCCAATAAACTTTTTCTCATATTCCACGGATGATGGTACACATGTTAACCCTCTATGCTTTTGTTTAAATTAGAAAGTTAGGCCACAACCTTTTCATATTCTGATACACCGTCACCGTCAAAGACCACCAAAACACCGCCACAGCCTGAAAGGGGGACTACCTCTACCTTGAGGGCCACCCCACCCTAAGAGCTGTTTGTATCCCCTCCTGGAAACCCATGGACCACAGATCAATTCCAACATCAGTAAGGTGAACACCATCGCGCCTCAAATAGAGACCAATGTTGATCTCCAACTCCCGGTGCCTAATAACAATCCCCCCATTCCTGACCACAAACCTCCCAATCACCTTATTGACACAAATCCTTGTTTTATTAATACTGACCACTGACCTTGCCCATCTCCACACTGTCCTGGCCACAATGTCGGACCAAACCAACATGGTGTTCGGGAAACGTGCCCGCAGCTGCATAAAGTCCTCCTTTATGTCTGCCAGTATGTCCCTGACCTTGCGTAATCCCAAGTCATTCCCCCCCGCATGGATAACCAAAACATCCGGGGGCCTATCCCTGAAAGCAAACCTCTCTGCCTCCCGCTTAACTCTTTCCCACTTCAAACCCGGGAAGCCCAACCATCTAATATCAGCCTCCCGCCTGGAAATACCCAGCTGTCTGCCGTTCGGTCTTGCATCTCCTCTCCTGGCCCTCCAACACACATAGGAGTGCCCTAAGATCCAGACAAGGCGTGGATAACCTGCATCTGGAATGAGAAATAACAACATAACTGGCATCCGTACAACACTAACCATCACAAATACGGCACCCCAAAACCCTGGTAACCTCCAACCTTAGCATACAATGCCCCTTTCCTTTTTTTTTTTTTTTTTTAAACCGCCGCCAACTGCGGCCTGACATAAGTACGAAACCTCCTCGACTCCCATCTCCCAATTCTCCGTACTGCCTGCTCGTCCAACCCACACCTGGCAGCCTCCGTGGCTGCCCCAATACGGAAGGAATGAGACGCAAACTCCCATTTGTTGAGACCTATGGCCTCCAAGCATTTTCTAAACACTGCCACAAATTGGAACCTAGAAAGGTATGCCCCATCTGCATGAACCAAGAAGGGGCCCTCTTCCCTGCCCCTTACCTTTCCGAATTGCCCCACCGCTGCCACCGGGCACACACTAGAACCCGGCAACTCAAACAAGGTCACCATTCTGCCCCTGCCTTGTTGATCCGTTTTTGACCTTCGCAGCAAAATACTCACCCGATCCTGCTTCCATTGCACATCCTGCTGCAACAACCCACCCGCCACTGTCCTGGCGGGGCTGACCAGTTCACCCACCCTAAATGCCCCATAAAAGGCCAAAGAAAACGCAGCCTTAAACAGCAAAGTCTCGTAATCGGTGACACACACCGAGCGCAACTGCTCACATATCGCCTGAAGATTGGCGAACGTCACCGGACGCCTGTTGTCCCTTCTCTTATGTTGCCTGCGATACCCCCGCAATGCCTGCCTGACCCAAAAATCTTTTGTCCAGTCTTCCTCCCCTTGCAATTTGAAAAGAAATGCCAAACCTGCCAATTTCTTGTCAATCGCCGATGCCGATAAACCCTTTTCCATGCCTAAAGAAACCCAGTACAAAACCAGCAGGCGCGTGTCAGAGCCCTGGCCACTTGCCCCGGATACCCTTATTAACTCCCACCAATCCTTCCAGACCTTGGAGTATGCCCCCCATGTGGCCTGGCTCACTGACCGGCGTATCCAGCCTGCGACTAATCCAAGGGCAGCTCCCACATCCATGCCGGGCAGCGGGTCCCTGTTTCCACGGCTCCCGGTGCCAACTCCCTGAACTTCTCCCACTGAAAACGAGATAGGGCATCCGCCAGTGAGTTCTCCACCCCAGGTATATGTACCGCATAAATAAAGACATTCCACTGTAAGCACCGAAAAACCAACTGTCGCAACAGGCGAATGACAGGAGGGGAAGAGGCCGACATTTTGTTGACCACCTGCACTACCCCCATGTTATCACAGTTTATGCGCAGTTTCAGGTTCCGAAACTCCTCCCCCCACAATTCCAGCGCCACGACGACTGGGAACAGCTCAAGCAGCACTAAGTTCCCCAGCAGCCCCGCTGTATCCCATGACTGCGGCCAACGCTCTGCACTCCATTTGCCCTTAAAATATGCCCGTAGCCCGTTGAGCCTGCTGCATCAGTGGCCAAATCCACATCAAAATTGCTCACCGGGCCCGCCCTCCACATAGCCCGTCCGTTATAACTAGATAGAACATCATGCCATACCCGCGAATCCTCCCTGTGTTCCCGATTCAAACGAATGAAGTGGGTCGGAACATTTTCCCCCGCCGTAGCTGCCGACAGCCTTCGGCAAAACACCCTCCCCATCGGGATGATTCTACAGGCAAAATTAAGTTTTCCCAACAGAGATTGCAGCGTACGCAACTGAACCTTATGCCTTCCCTGTATTTCCCTGATCTCCCTCTGCAAGTCGTCCAGCTTATCCCTGGGCAACCGACACTCCATTGCTTTGGAATCAATGACGATTCCCAAAAAACTCAGCTCCTCAGTCGGGCCCTCAGTTTTATCCGCCGCCAGGGGAACCCCGAACCTGCCTGCGATGTGCTGCAACGTTGACAAGATAATCGCACACACAGCGGAGGCAGGCGGGCCCACACACAGAAAGTCGTCCAAGTAATGGATGACTGACTCCAGGCCCGACACATCCCTCACCACCCATTCCAAAAAGGAACTAAATGTCTCAAAGAATGCACATGATATAGAGCAACCCATGGGCAGACACTTGTCTACGTAAAACTGATCCCGCCAGTGACACCCCAACAGCCTGAAGCTGTCTGGGTGCACCGGCAGCAACCTGAACGCCGATTCCACGTCTGCCTTCGCCATAAGTGCCCCTTGCCCATATTTCCTCACCCAACGAACCGCTGCGTCAAAGGACGTGTACGACACTGTGCATGCATCCGGTTCAATGAAATCATTGACCGACCCCCTTTGGGAAAAGACAAGTGATGAATCAGGCGGAATTTGCCCGCCTCCTTCTTGGGAACCACCCCCAACGGAGAGACAACCAAATCCGGCCACGGTTTGTGCGGGAATGGACCCCCCATCCGCCCCATGGCCACCTCTTTTCCCAGCTTTTCGTCCACCACCCCCGGGTGTAACAAGGCTGACTTCAAGTTCCTTGCCACTGGCGGTATTACCGCTAATGAACAAGGAATCCGAAACCCGTCCCTAAATCCCCGCGCCAGCAACAGAGCTGCCGCCCTGTCCGGATACTTACTTAGAAAAGGAAGCATCCTTTCCACCATCACCGGCGTCCTCCCTCTTGTGACCAGCGTCGCCAGTTCGCTTACCTCTCTTAAAGCATCTGGACAGCATGTGGGCTCCGCCACATCCTGAACATTCATGCTTGAACTTGCATGTACCCCCATACTTACACGCTCCTTCGTTGAACTGCCAACACACTCCCCACTTCTTTCCGGCCGGCAGTCCTTGGGACGTTGCACCCCGCCCCCCCCCTGAAGAAACTGAGGCGGGGGCCGTGCTGAAGACATGAGCCTCATCCAGAGGCTAATGTCCTTGTGATCCCACCTCAATTCAGACCTGACCGCCTTACGCTGCCTAAATTGCTCATCGTAACGCAGCCAGGCCACCCCCCCATATATCCTGTGTGCCTCCCCAATAGCGTCCATGTAGCAAAACAACGCCGAGCAATGCTCGGGGTTCTTTTCCCCAATGACACTGGCCAGAATGGCAAACGCCTGGAGCCAATTTGAGAAAGTGCGCGGAATCAACCGATACCTGCGCTTCTCCTCATCGTCCTTCTTGGAGCTATCCGGTTTTACCCTGTCCAAGTTACATTTTTCTAGCGGCAGGAGGGAAAAAATTTCAACATACTCACCCTTGCCAATCCTGTCTCGGACTTCCTGTTTCAAATGTGCTCCCAGCGGACCCTCAAAACACACATACACCTCGCATTTTGCCGCATCTGCCATCCTAACCACATCCGCCCGGACTACCGTCTCCTTCTCCACCACCCCGTCAGGGCCCACCTCAGCAACAACCTGCCCAACCTCTTCCACAGCAGTGGGTTCCACCCCCTTGTTGACCACCGGCCCCTTTTCAGGCGAACTAACCCCCCCCACTGTCCATGGCGCCACCTGTGCATGTTGACCCAGATTGTCCCCAAATTTCCCAACCAGTGCCCGTAATCCGTCCAATAAATCTGACATTTGAGCCGCGGGCTCAGCCCTGCCGGGGATGACCCCCGGCAGGGGCCGGTCCCCTGTTTTTCCCTGCGCCCCAGACTCCAATGTGTTTTTCCTGACCACCCCCAACAAACCCTGCAATGCATTAGTTAAAGACAATGAACATGTAGGCTCACCCGATCTGCTGCTCTCCCTCGCTGGCACCTGTAGTTCCTCCTCCTCCGATATCTCGCCCTCCGATCGTTCTTCCCTCTCCCGGTCAGGTGATAACGACAGCCCCCCGGGTGATTGAACCACGGCAGCTGGGTCCAAAGATGGCGAAGACTCCCGGCTGGCAGCTGTTGTCCCATCAACCCCAGACCGGCGTTCAGAACCGGACCTGGGAGACGCTCAACTTATCGGTCGCTGGCTGCCCCCCCCACCCACCGAACGTCCTTCTGGCAAGCCCCGCCCCCTCGCAGTCCCAACCGGACCTCTGCCCCTGCTACTTGCCGCTTTGGGCCGTGCATTCCGCCGTTGTCCCCCCCACCCCCCCTGCGTCCAGTCCTGCACCCGCACCTGACCTCCTGTTGCTGCGGGTTCCAAGCGGTGAAGCCGCGCCATTCCGGCCGGTGGCTCCGCCCCCCGCGACGTCCATGGCGGTGCTGGGCCCCCCCAATGACCCCCTGCCCCTGGTGAAGCTGCGGGTTCCAGGCGGCGAAACCGCGCCGATCTGGCCGGTGGCCCCGCCCCCCGCGATGTCGATCGCTGTGCCAGGCCTCACTGGAGCTCTCCCCCTCTGGTGTTGTGGGTCCCGGGCGATGCAGCCGCGCCGTCTGGTGGCCCCGCCCCCTGCGATCGGTACCGCTCGCTCCAACTGTCCCTGGCCCGCTCCCTCACGCAGCGTGCGCTTCGCTGGGGGGTTAGATCTGTCCTCCCCCGGGCTCCAGGTGACACGAGGTGGCCGAGAAGAGGGCCCAGGCGAATAACGCTCCGGAGGCCTGGGCCTCCGCGCACGCTGCTGCCTCCCACCGTCCTGCGATCCCCCCCCGTCCACCCCTGCCAGAGATCCCACTTGCCTTCTAAGCCAAGCCGCCCCTTTCACCGCCGCAGCCCTCAGCCAGCATTTCTTCCACGTCTGCCATGCTGCTGGGAGAAGAGGAGCAGTTGAAAAAAAACTGCCTCCTCTGTTGGTCACACAACTGAAAGTGATCACATGACTCCACCCATCCCCTTTATATCAGACCTCCCCTTCCTTCCAAAAATTACCACACAGCCAACCCCTTCCTGTTCATCTCTTTTCATTTACCAGTTAACCCTTTGTAGCCCTTAGTCACCACTGTCATGCCCGGCCCTGCATTACATTCCCTGCAGTCATACATTCCGTGCCTCACTAGAGTGCACGACTCTCTCTCCTCTTTGGCTGAGACACAGCAGCGGTTCCATTGGCTTCCGCTGCTGTCAAAGTCAGTTAGCCAATGAGGAGAGAGAGGAGGTGGGGTGAAAATGGACACACGGAGCTGCAGCTCAGCTCGGGTGCCCCTATAGCAAGCTGCTTGACAGGAGGGAGGGGCCAGAGCACTGAAGAGCGACCCTAGAAGAGGAGGATTCAGACTGCTCTGTGCAAAACCAACTGCACAGAGCAGGTAAGTATGACATGTTTGTTATTTTTAAAGAAAATTATGTTTCAATGATTTCTATTAAAGTTTTTCATAGAACAATTAACAAAGATCTCAAAATTTCTTTGAGCATTGCACAGTGGCCATTATACATACAAAATGCACAGGGAATCCACCTCATGTGTTCACAAGAGCAGTTATCATTTTTGCTATAGACTGTATTTTATTTATTTTTTTTCCCCCACATTTATGGTGCCTGTAACATATCCTACTGTGGTTCCTCTACCGTACCCTTCTTATCATAGCCTATGACCAAGTGCAGGCTCTATCTTATGGGTCTCTGAGTACTTATGGGTCCCTCCTATCATTGGGGGAGTCTGGCCTCTAGGTCTCGGGGAGGCCCCCTCCGGACCTCGTAAAATCCATGTCTTGTCGAGAGAAGGGAGGGAGTAGATCATAGAAGAAAGGAAAGGGGGGAGGGATCAGAGTTAGTGGGGGTAGAGTTGGGAAAAGGGGTTAGGGAGGGAAGGGGGGGCTTCACGCTCTGTACGTCATTCAAGAAGGGTCCTGGTTTGTGATTGTCCGGGGATCATTTGTCAAATAACTCATCCATGGTTCCCATACTTTATTAAACAGTTTATTTTATCCTGCTGTTAGTCTTTCATTTAGCATAAGCCGTGACATTTTGTCTTTGAGTTGTAAGTCCAGGGTAGGTAGGTTCCCCATTGGTGACACCCGGCCTGGAATCACAGGCCCCAGGGGTATCTTGCTATCCCCCCTGGGGGGGGGCGGGCACAGCTCTCCGCCATCCCTTAATAAAATGAATGGCAGGTAATGATCAACAAACTTTTATCTTTCAAGTTATTTAAATGGGCTGTGCGACAAACTGCACTGTTCCCATGCAACCGGGGTGACTGAGTGTAGTCTTCCGTCATTTGTAGACCTCAACCAGTCCGACATAGAAGAATTTTAGCATTCCCCATTCAGGGGCAGTGGTGGCTATCACGTTCAGGTAGTTTGAGGAAATTTTCTGGCCTGCGCGTTCTTTTTCGGTCCTGCCACAACGGCGAGAGGGGGTGATTCCCCTGGTGGAGGGGGTGGGAGCGTGTGAGTCCCGTGAGATGATCCCCAGGTTCAGCAATAGATCTTCCCCATCTTGAAATGTTTTGAAAGAGTGGGATCTCCCTTTTGTAGGTGAATTACAACTTGAAGGGAAATTCCCATCTGTATTTTATCTGTTTGTTCACAAAGTGTTTTAGTAGAGAGCTTCAGATTTCTTTGTTTTTGTACTGTGCAAGGAGCTAGAAGATCTGTGAAGAGCTGTATAGGTGCTCCGAATAAGGATAAGTCTTGTCTATTGCGTGCTGCAAACATCAACTTCTCCTTTATACGATAATAGTGCGGCTTGACTATGATATCTCATGATAGGCCATCCTGTCTCGGGGCTGTTACGGCTCAGTGAATTTGATCGATCTCCATATGGTGTGCGTTTATGTCGGGGATCAGTTCTTTCATTAGCTCCCTCATGGCTCCTTCTAAGTCAGTATGGGTTTCAGGGAGGCATCGTAAACGCACATTATATCTGCGAGATCTGTTTTCCAAATCTCCAATTTTAGTGTTTGCCTCTTCCAGCCTATCCTGGAGGTCAGTGATCATATTAGATTTCTGATTGACCTTTTTGACTGTGCCTTCCATCTTAGTTTCATTCATCTCAAATCTTTTGCCTATACTTTGAATGTCCTGTTTGAGCTCAGTAGTAATTATAGCACATGCTTTAGATAGCTCCTGTTGCAGCATTGTACAAAAGCGTGCAAGTAACACTGTATCCCCAGCATAGTGAGTTGGCTGTGGTGCAGAAATGACAGGGCTGGGTTGGCTAAACATAACATCAGTCATTTCTGCCATGTTCCTGTCCACAGAGGACATTGGAGAGTCTGCAGGCTCTTGTATGTCCCTTTATATGGCCAGTGATGGGGGCTGTAATAGGGAATCTACCTGCAGGTCTACATCTAAGTCTCAGGATGATCGGGAGGAGAAGGGGTCCCTGATTTGCTCAGGCTGGAACCGTTTGGCCTCTTCCATCTGGGGTTTGTCCATACCTGGTTCTGTGTCTGTGTTGCCTCGTGCTGTCCGCCGTGACGGTGCCATCTTTGATTGCGGCCTGTGTCCATGGGAGGGCCCAGCTGCTCCGTTAGTCTTATGCCCAGTACACACGGTCGGAAAATCCGACCACAAAATCCATCGGATTTTTTCCGACGGATTTAGTCCGACACTAATGTTGCATACACACGGTCGGACAAAGTTGTCGGAAAATCCGATCATTCTGAACGTGGTGACGTTTGTTGCCTACGACGGGACTACGTAGAGGCTAGTAGCCAATAGCTTTGGTCTTGTAATGTGATCTGAGCATGCGTGGCACTTTGTCCGTCGGAATTCGCTACACACGTTCGGAAAAAATCCTATAGGACTTTGTTGTCGGAAAATTTGAGAGCAGGAGATAAAACTTTGTCCGTCGGAAAATCCGATGGAAAATGTCCGATGGAGCCTACACACGGTCGGAATTTCCGACAACATTGTCCGATAGGACATTTTCCGATCGTGTGTATGGGGCTTTAGGCTGTTTGTGTTGCAGTTTTTTGGGCCTACCTGTTGCCCGCCGGTTCATTACCGCCTCAGTGTCCGATTTCCCATGGTTTTTCCCCGTTGCCTGTGCTAATTACAGCTCTATAGGGTCGGAGCGTGTCCTTCTCCAAGATCCCGCGCATGTGCACTTTAAACAAAATTATAAAACAACTCCCCTATTCCCACGAACCCACCCCACAATGAAATCCCCATATTCAGATCACTCAATGTCCCCCATAAAGCAAAGTGATCCTCCCACCTGGATCTGGGACAGACAACCCTAAAAAGATCCCCCTAGATCAGTGGTTCTCAATCTTTCTAGTGCCGTGACCCCTTGATAAATTTCCCAAGTTGTGGGAACCCTTAACAGTAAAATTATTTTCATAGCGTGGGTTGTCAGCACCCAAGACAAGACAAGTAATTTGTGCCACTAACCCATGGACATTTAGCGCTCCCCGAGTCCCTTCCACTCGTACAGTATTAAAACCCCTGATGGTACATTTTAGGATGTACCCATCTTTCTCTCTGTTCTCCTTTCTTTCCCTTTTATCTCTCTCTATCCCAATTTCTATATTTATTTCCTCATCCCTCTCTCTAGCCGTCTTTCTTGTTCTTTCTCTTATTTTTTTCTCTCACTTTTTCTTTGTTCCTCCCCCTCTTTTCCTCTCCCCTCCATGTATTCTCTATTTTTATTCCTTCTCTTACTCCTTGGTGGTGGGGAGTTGGGATGAGTGGCAGTGCTGGGGGGAGTTCTGATCAGTCAACTTAGGTGCTCTTGATCAAGGTCATCTGGTGATCTGAGAACTGTTGTGGGGATTTTTAATGGCAACTGTAATCACAGGTAGTGTTACTCACTGTGTCTCCGGCGTCACTATGTCTCCGGCTTCACTATGTCTCTGACTTTGTGGTGTCTTGTAGCAGTGACACCTATGCCGAAATCAGGAGATAGAGTCTCCTCCAGCCCCTCCCACTTGGCATTCCCCACCAGTCAGCTGACCTCTAGTCTCTGCTCCCCCCCCAGCCATGCTGTGAAATGAATGGGGGGCTGTGAAGAGGCTCCAGGGGCAGCTCTGCTGGGCGGCTGCAAAAAGGCTGGGAGAGCGGTGCGGGCTTCAGGAACAACCCAGGATTCAGGGACCCCTGGCAAATCATCATTCAACCACTGAGGGTGTCCCGACCCCCAGGTTGAGGACCACTGCCCTAGATGGACCCTAACTAAAGCACCTGCATGTTCATAGGGCATGAACCCCCTGTGAGTCACAGTACCGGATAACCTCCCAGGGGATCAGACATCTGGTCCACACTGCACCTTAAAAAGCTTAATGGGCATGTACAGTGCAAAACCCTAATGCCAGGAGTCCCTGATAGAAATCCGATTCGGTATACACTGCTGGTGACAGCACTGAGACAATAAAGGCTGACTAGATCCGTTCAATGAATACAAACTGCCGGCCGACTCATATAGTGTATATAGTATATGATAAATCCCAGGAAAACAACAGAAATCAAAGCCGCTATGACACCATAGGCATAGGTTGATCACAAGATGCCAGGAATTGTAGTTCACACATGACATGCAAAACTATCATGGTAAGTACATACTGTATATACTGCAATTAGTGTGGTCATGATTCAGACTCCCACCTGTGTTTCTGGTCTGGCCCGTGCTGCTGGATACATCCCAGTATATGGGTAATGTCCTAGCATGGCAGCTAGGACCAGTATAAAGGCACAATTGGGTCAATTACTCACTGTCCCACCACGATGGATCAGATTCCGAGTCATCTGGCATCCAGATAGATCCTCCAAAATTGGAGAGAGTATAATGTTGTCTCGCTGGCAATGGCAGATGTAATATCAGTCTGCAATACATGTGGCGGCTCCATAGTTTCATGTATCTCAGGGTTCAAGCAAGTGCTGTAAAAGGTCCTGCTTGATAACCGAACCATGCAGTGCAGCAGGATATGGGGGATCAGTCCCCATGTCTACATGTATCGCTCCACCCCTGGTAACTTTGTCAGGACATATAGAGCATTAAGCTGCTGCTGAGTTAAAGGAGTTGTAAAGTCTCAAGGTTTTTCACCTTAAAGTGGACTCCCCACCTAGCTCTACACTCCCCTTTGGCCAGGCAGTGTCGCAAAGGAAGCAGAGCGCGCTCACGGCCCCCTGTGAGGAAGTTTATTCATATAAATGCACATGGGACATGGTACATAGCAGATATGACGAGCTGATGGGCATATCATAGACATAAAATAAAAATTAAATTATTGCACATGATACATAAAATCAAAAAACAGAGTATGATGTAAACGCATGATTGAATTAAAAAAGTGCATTCAAAAGCTTGACGCGTTTCGTGGATGATGTTCCACTTCTTCAGAAGCAAGTACAGAGTGCGTATCTATAAAAAATATTCCAAATTACTCAAATAAAATTAAATGTGGATGTAAGGGGAGGAGAAAACCAAATACCCCAGAGTTACTTACATATCAGCTCTAAAGTTGGTCATAGGATGCTAAAACCTGATGGTTGAGGAAAGCTGCGGGCAGCCAAGGCGGAAATCACCAAAATTGAGGGGAAAGATGGGAGGTGTCCATGATGAGTTCCATAAAGATGCCCGCAAACAGTTCCAATTAGTATGAATGTAAAATTTAGGTGGTCAATGGAAAGCATAAGGTTTGACTAACAAGGGGCATGGAGCCTGTAGTAGTGCGGTCTATGTGAGAGTGAAGGGACAGAAAGAAGGGTATATATATATTTTTGCACATTTTTTTGAGATGACATTTTTTGCTATTTGCACATTAATTGCCTTGCTGCTTAGACTGCACATATTTTGATTGGAAACATGGATTTGCATAGTTTGCACATTTTATGAGCTCAGCGAAGCTGGCCCCCCTACAATCAGCACAAATAAAAACTCAAGTGTGTTTCTCTAGTGCTATGTTTGTGCTGTTTTGTGCCATAAAAATTTACATTTGTGCTGCTTTTATTTTTAAGATATTAGCAATTGTTTTTTCCAAACTATGACATCACCTAGCCCCCCTACAACAGCCAAATGGCACGAAACTGGTCTCATTGGTTAGTGCTACGTTTGTGCTGTTTTGTGCTGCTAACATTTCTGTTCTATCTTTTGTCGTTTTTGCGTTATTAATGATTTATTAAAGGTCACGTAGCCCCCCTACAACACCCAAATCACAAAAAACTGGTCTCGTTGGTTAGTGCTACGTTTGTGCTGGTTTGTGCTGCTAAAATTTTTATTTGTGCTGTTATAGTTTTTAAGTTATAACAGTTTATTTATTTTTTTTCAAACCCCACTCACTACAATCACTACAATCAGCACAAATAAAAACAACTCAAGTGTGTTTCTTTAGTGCTATGTTTGTGCTGTTTTTTGCCGTAAAAATTTACATTTGTGCTGCTTTTATTTTTAATATATTAGCAATTGTTTTTTCCAGACTATGACATCACCTAGCCCCCCTACAACAGCCAAATGGCACAAAACTGGTCTCATTGGTTAGTGCTACGTTTGTGCTGTTTTGTGCTGCTAAAATTTCCGTTCTATCTTTTGTCGTTTTTGCATTATTAATGATTTATTAAAGGTCACCAAAGTTCACTCAGCCCCCCTAAAACACCCAAATCACACGAAACTGGTCTCGTTGGTTAGTGTTATGTTTGTGCTGGTTTGTGCTGCTAAAATATCCGTTCTATCTTTTATCATTTTTGCGTTATTAATTATTTATTAACCACTTAAGCCCCAGACCAATTTGCAGCCAAAGGACCAGGCCCCTTTTTGAGATTCGGCACTGCGTCGCTTTAACTGACAATTGTGCGGTCGTGCGACGTGGTTCCCAAACAAAATTGGCGTCCTTTTTTCCCACAAATAGAGCTTTCTTCTGGTGGTATTTGATCACCTCTGTGGTTTTTATTTTTTGCGCTATAAACAAAAAACACATTATTTTTTACTTTTTACTATAATAAATATTTCCAAAAAATGTATAAAAAAACTTTTTTTTTCCTCAGTTTAGGCCGATATGTATTGTTCTACATACTGGTAAAAAAAAATTGCAATAAGCGATTATTGATTGGTTTGCACAAAAGTTATAGCGTTTACAAAATAGGTGATAGTTTTATGGCATTTTTTTTACTAGTAATGGGGGTGATCTGCAATTTTTATCGTGACTGCAACATTATGGCGGACACGTCGGACAATTTTGACACATTTTTGGGACCATTGTCATTTTTACAGCGATCGGTGCGATTAAATTGCACTGATTACTGTAAAAATGACACTGGCAGTGAAGGGGTTAACCACTAGGGGGCTAGGGAAGGGTTAATGGGCTGTGTGTAACACTACACTACACTGATCAGCTCTCCCGATTATAGGGAGAGCTGATCAGTGACACTGTCACTAGGCAGAACGGGAGATGCTTGTTTACTTTAGCATCTCCCCGTTCGTCCTCTCCGTGAGACGATCGCGGGTATCCCCGTGGCAATCGAGTCCGCAGGACCCTCGACCCGACTTGCGGAGCTTGCGACGGACACGCACGCGAATGGCACGGCAAATTCAAAGGGACGTACCTGTACGCCCATATGCCTGTCCGTGCCATTCTGCCGACGAATATGTACATGCGGCGGTGGTAATGTAGTTAATGTTTTTTACGGTTTATGTTCATTTAACTTTATTTGTTAATAACTTTATTTGTTAATAAAGATGCTCCTACAGACAATTTTTTACTCCATTTATGGTGTGGTCTCCATTAATGGGATTTAATGGTACGGGCGGGAGGGAGTATGGGGTTGGTCTGGGAATTATTGGCTAAGGATGGAACATCTGTTCTACAATGGTCATGCCTTTTCCAGGGTACAGTATGAAGTGCAGTGCCCGTTACAGTGGGAGGAGCATTACCGTATATACTCGAGTATAAGCCGAGTTTTTCAGCACATTTTTGTGTGCTGAAAGTGCCCCCCTCGGCTTATACTTGAGTCAAGCACTTTTCTGCAGCAAAAAAAAAATATTTCCGACACGACTTTGGGGCCCCATATCTCGGGGCCACTAGGAGTCCCAGATTTGGTGTGCCAACCCAGTGGACCTAGCACTATAACATATCCAAATATGGGGTTCCTAGCACTAAATGGCCCCGAGATACAGGGCCCCAAAGTCGGTTCGGAAAATGTCATTCTCTGCTGCAGAAAAGTGCTTGACATTTTCTGACCCGAATTTGGGGCCCATATCTCGGGAACACTTGGAGCTAGGAACCCCAAATTTGGCATTCACACCCAGTTGAACTAGCACTACAACATATCCAAAGATGGGGTTCCTAGCACTAAGTGGCCCCGAGATACAGGGCCCCAAAGTCGGTTCAGAAAATGTCATTCTCTGCTGCAGAAAAGTGCTTGAGATTTTCTGACCCGAATTTGGGGCCACATATCTCGGGGACACTTGGTGCTAGGAACCCCAAATGTTGTATTCCAACCCAGTGGAATTAGCACTACAACATATCTAAAGATGGGGTTCCTAGCACTAAGTGACCCTGAGATACAGGGCCCCAAATCGGTCAACTGTGTCCATCTGCATGGGCACAGTGAGGCTGGAAAATGGCATCGTTGACCCTCTTTTCCACTTACAGTAGCTGCGCATTTCTCACCCTAGGCTTATACTCGAGTCAATAAGTTTTCCCAGTTGTTTGTGGTAAAATTAGGTGCCTCGGCTTATATTCGGGTCGGCCTATACTTGAGTATATACGGTACATTAAGGAAACCCAAGCTGAGTATAGGATCTGTATGTAAGATTTAATAACGTGGTGTAAAGTCAGTGTGGTTTGGCAACATATAATGCACAATATCTCCGAAACCAAAGCGGCAGAAAAGTTTATTTTTGCGGCACAAACCAGCACACATGCGGCACAAACGAATGGCGCGTTTTTTTTTAAAATTCAACAACATGGGTTGCAAAGTGCGCAGGTTTAAGCAACTATAACGCACAATATCTCCGAAACTAAAGCGGCACAAACGTTTATTTTTGCAGCACAAACGAATGGCATGTTTGTTTGTTTTTAAAATTCAGCAACATGGGGTGTAAAGTGGGCGGGGTTTCAGCAACTATAACGCACAATATCTCAGAAACTGAACCGGCACAAAAGCTAATTTTTGCGGCACAAATCAGCACAAATGCGGCACAAACTAATATGGGGGTGCCAACTTCACACAGCTAGTGCCAGCTCATCTGCCACCAGCCAGTTCTGCTGCCACATCCACCTGCTGACTGCTGCCACCACCTAGTCTACTGGACTGATCACAGGCACTCATACCTCGCTGTGCTCCCATGGCTGCTGTCTAACCAGGAGCTCACTAACCAGGTACGTGACAGAAGGGCGGGGTGATGTCATCGTCTGGAAAAAAACTAATTGCCATTATCTTAAAAATAAAAGCAGCACAATGTTTTTTTTTTTTTTTATGACACAAAAAAGCACAAACGTAGTACTAACAAATTGTATGTTTGTTTTTAAGATTTAATAACATTGGGTGCAAAATGGGTGGGGTGTTATCAAATATAAACAAGCTGTTATAACTTAACCACTAGGCGCCCGCGCTATAGCCGAAAGACGGCTGCAGCGCGGACGCTCCCTGCCGGGAGGACGTCCCTGGACGTCCTCCTGTTTACTTCCCTAATGCACGCTCCTGAGAGCGCGCATTGGGGAAGTTCTGTGCTGGCCGTGTCCGTCGGACACAGCCAGTCACAGATCGCTGTAAAAGGCCAATCACAGTGACCGTTTATAGCGAGATCGGCGTGTCCAATGAGAGATGATCTCATATGTAAACATATGAGATCATCTCTCAGCTCCACTCTCTCTCCTCACACAGACAGCGTGTGAGAAGAGAGAGATGAACGGCCGAGCGGCCGTAATTAAAAAAAAAAAAAATGAAATGTGCGATCTGTGCCCGCTGCCAATGGCGCTCCCTGCATGTTGGGCCTCTCTAAGTGGCCAGGCTGTGGAAAAGTCCCACACATGTGGTATTGTAATACTCAGGAGGAGTAGCAGAATGTATTTTGGCGTGTCATTTGTGGTATACACATGCCATGTGAGAGAAATAACCTATTACAATGACAATTTTGTGGAAAAAAATAAAAAATAAAAAAATAATTAATTTTGCAAAGAATTGTGGGAAAAAAATGACAACATCAAAAAGCTCACCATGCCTCTTACTAAATGTAGTGATCTAATCTTATAATCGTTCCTCGTAGATGGTATATAGTTATTGAAAAGTATTGTCTTCCCGCAGCAAAACCCGATTCTCCCAGAGAGAAACACTTTATTGGCTTCCAAAACAGAACATTCTTACAGACGACAAAAATCCAACAGAGTTCATGATAACGAATATTTCCTCTTGTACCTATGCCTTCATGGATACAGAACCTTCTCTCAGACCATCTTTCTCTAGACTAGTTGACAACCTGCCTGTCTTCTCATATACTGATCTGACACTGGGGGGGGGGGGGTCAACCAAATGTTTTCCATCAAAACCCCCCCCCCCCCCGGGTTAGACCTCAAGGTCTAATTACCATCAATAAATACTAGGTTAAAAGGCTATTCCTCACACACACAACTTGCATAAGATTTACACATCAAAGGGTAACAGATAACATTGTCAACTTATATCTGGCCTGGTCTTTCAGAGTGACAGGAGACAACCCCAAGCTGTGAATAGTTGTAATTATAAAGCTGCCCCAATTTACATTCTTGCATATTCCCCCTTTGACATGTGTGAATACTGATTAGATTAAGATAATCATTATCTGTTCCCCTTTGATATGTGGCAACAAACCCTCTTTTAATATGCGCAATTAGATTAACAGCTACCAAAGTGGCATGCCTAGAATAAACTTGTCTTTAGAATGCCTAAATAAAAAACACTACATATAATAAATATGTATATATATAATATATATATATGTATACATATATATATATTAGATATAATATACTACACTAAATACCTTGGAATGTCTACTTTAAAAAAAGGGGTCATTTGGGGGGTATTTGTACTTTCCTGGCTTGTTAGGGTCACAAGAAATGAGATTTGCACCACAGCTTGTAGAGTCTCTAACTTTCACAAAGACCAAATAATATCCACTAATTTGGGTTATTTTTAGGGTTGAGCAAACCCGAACTGTAAAGTTCGGGTTCCGTACCGGACTTTTGGGTGTCCGGGGCCCAGACCCGAACCTGAACTATTGGCTGTAAGTTCGGGTTCGGGTCCGGTGTTCGGCGATGTATTGGCGCCTTTTACAAGCTGCAGGGCAGCCAATCAACGCTAGTTTCACTAGTGTGCCCTTAGAAGCCATCACAGCCATGCCTACTAATGGCATGGCTGTGATTGGGCAGTGCAGCATGTGACCCAGCCTCTATATATAGTACACACACAGCACACAGCGTCATTCTGCTATAGACAGGTTCCTGTGCTGCCGAGAGAGAGGATTTTAGGAGTTAGTGTGATAAAGTCAGTCAGTCAGTCAGTCCACATTCCTTTAATTTTCTTCAAATTAGTTAGATCAGTGAGCGATCTAAATAGCTAGAGTAGAGTAGGGAGTTTCTTTATTAAGGAAAAGAAAGAGGCAGAGAGAATTATTGAAGAGATTCCTAAATCAATTGTACCCTGGCTGGGGTGCAGTGCACAGTCTTTTAACAGTGCCATGAGGCCAGTGCCAGACAAAATATAAAAGTTTTACCTGCAAGCTCAGTGCACCATCACTGATATTGGAAAAACATTGCAAAAAAATGTAATTTTGCAGTGTTTTTTTTTTCCCAATAGCATTTTCTGCATTTTCATAAATGCTTTAGACACTATCCGTGTATTCTGATATTGGAAAAACATTGCAAAAAATTTAATTTTGCAGTGTTTTTTTTTTTTTTTCCCAATAGCATTTTCTGCGTGTTCATAAACGCTTTAGACACTATCCGTGTATTCTGATATTGGAAAAACATTGCAAAAAAATTTAATTTTGCAGTGTTTTTTTTTTTCCCCAATAGCATTTTCTGCGTGTTCATAAATGCTTTAGACACTATCCGTGTATTCTGATATTGGAAAAACATTGCAAAAAAATTTAATTTTGCAGTGTTTTTTTTTTTTCCCAATAGCATTTTCTGCGTTTTCATAAACGCTTTAGACACTATCCGTGTATTCTGATATTGGAAAAACATTGCAAAAAAATTACATTAAAACGCTTTAGACACTGTACGTGTATTCGGCTATTGACAAAAACACCCATTTAGGGCGAGATCATACATTTTAAAAATATGAGGAGATCATCAAAAAGGGGACGTGGCCCGGGTCGTGGTGCTGCTGGTGGCACTCCTGTTGCAGGGAGAGGACGTGGTCGATCTGTGCCAGCTACACGCACTAGTGAAACACCTTCCTCAGGTGCGAGTAGGTGACAGAGACTGCAGCGGTATTTTGGCGCGCCTAATGAGGCTCTATAAATGTTGAGGCAAGGACAAGTACAGGCGATAGTAGATTGGGTTGCTGACAGTGCCTCTGGTTCCTTCACATTGTCTCCCAACCAGTCTCCTGATGAAAGTTCAGAGTTGGCACCTGCAGCCGATGTCCATCAGTCTTTCACCTCACCCCCTTGCAAATCAGCCAATCAGTCTGAGCCCCAAATCATGCAGCAGTCTCTTCTGCTTTTTGATGACTCTGTTAGCAGGGTTTCCCAGGGCCATCCACCTAGCCCTGCCCCAAAAGTGGAAGAGATTGTGTGCACCGATGCCCAACCACTTATGTTTCATGATGAGTACATGGGAGGACCATCGCAGCACGTCTCGGATGATGACGAAACACAGGTGCCAACTGCTGCTGCTCTCGCCATTGTGCAGACCGACAAGGAAGGCAGGGGTGAAGACTGGGTGGAAGATGATGTGGAGGACGATGAGGTCCTTGACCCCACATGGAATCAACATCAACGCCAGTGTAGTTCGGAGGAAGAGGCGGTGGTCGCACAGAGCCACCAGCACAGCAGAAGAGGGAGCAAAAGCGGAGCGTCCGTCGCCTAGACAGCACGTCTGCTACTGCCCAACGCAGCAAGGGACCGAGCACACCAAAGCCAGGTCCAAGGAGTTCCCTAGCGTGGCAGTTCTTCAGACAATGTGCTGATGACAAGACACGAGTGGTTTGCACGCTGTGCAATCAGAGCTTGAAGCGAGGCATAAACGTTCTCAACCTGAGCACAACCTGCATGACCAGGCATCTAAGTGCAAAGCACGAGATGCAGTGGAGTAGACACCTCAAAAACCAAGAAAGGTCTCTGGCTCCTCCTGCTTCCTCTTCTGCTGCAGTCTCGGCCTCTTCATCCACCTCTGTAGTAACAGTGACACCTGCCAACCTGCAAACAGAGGATCTGCCAGCAACACTACCACATGGGTCACCAACCATCTCCACAATGTCCCATGGAAGCGTTCAGCTCTCTATTTCCCAAACACTGGAGCGGAAGAGGAAGTACCCCCTAGCCACCCGCGATCCCTGGCCCTGAATGCCAGCATTTCAAAATTCCTCGCCTTTGAAATGCTGTCATTCCGTCTGGTGGAGAGGCAGAGTTTTAAAAGGCTGATGTCATTGGCTGTCCCACAGTACGTCGTGCCCAGCCACTACTACTTTACCAGACGAGCTATCCCTTCCCTGCACAACCAAGTGGGGGACAAAATCAGGTGTGCACTGCGCAACGCCATCTGTGGCAAGGTCCACCTAACTACGGATGCGTGGACCAGTAAGCACAGTCAGGGACGTTATATCTCCCTAACAGCACACTGGGTAAATGTAGTGGCGGCTGGGCCTGAGGCGGATAGCACTTTGGCGCATGTCCTTCCACCACCGAGGATTGCAGGGCACTTCAGTTTGCCTCCTGTTGCTAACTCCTCCTACTCCGCCTCCTCATCCTCTACCGCCTCCTCATCCAGTCAGCGTAACACCTTCACCACCAACTTCAGCACAGCCAGGGCTAAACGACAGCAGGCAGTTTTAAAACGTTCCTGTTTGGGAGGGGCATGGAACAACAGACCGATGAGTGGTTGGTGGCAGTGAGCCTCAAGCCCAGCCTGGTGGTGTGCGATAATGGGCAAAATCTCGTAGCAGCTCTGGGCCTAGGCGGTTTGACGCACATCCCTTGCCTGGCGCAAGTGCTGAAATTGGTGGTCCAGAGGTTCCTTAAGAATTACCCCGATATGCCAGAGCTGCTGCAGAAAGTGCGGGCCGTCTGTGCGCACTTTCGGCGTTCTCACCCTGCTTCTGCTCGCCTGTCAGCGCTGCAGCGTAACTTCGGCCTTCCCGCTCACCGTCTCATATGTGATGTGCCCACAAAGTGGAACTCCACCTTGCACATGCTTGCCAGACTGTGCGAGCAGCAGCAGGCGATAGTGGAGTTTCAGCTGCAGCACGCACGCGTGAGTCGCTCTGCGGAACAGCACCACTTCACCGCCAATAACTGGGCCTCCATGCGAGACCTGTGTGCCTTGTTGCACTGTTTCGAGTACTCCACCAACATGGCCAGTGCCGATGACGCCGTTCTCAGCGTTACTATCCCAGTTCTATGCCTCCTTGAAAAAACGCTTCAGGCGATGATGGTAGAGGATGTGGCACAGGAGGAGGAGGAGGAGGAGGAAGAGGGTTCATTTCCAAGGCTTTCAGGGCAGTCATTTACAAGTGGCTACGAGGGTGGGTTCCTGCACCAACAAGCACCAGGTACACAATTGTCCGGCAGCAAGGGCACAGTTCTGGAGGATGACGAGGTGGAGGATGAGGAGGAGATGGAGGAGGAGGAACCATGTTCACAGCAGGGTGGCACCGCCAGCACCTCGGAAGGCAGGGTTAGCATGGCCGAAATGTGGAAAAGCTTTGTCAGCACGCCACAACAACCAGCACCACCAGCTGAGATGGAACGTCTTAGCAGGAGGCAGCATTTCACCAACATGGTGGAGCAGTATGTGTGCACACGCCTACACGTACTGAATGACGGGTCTGCCCCCTTCAACTTCTGGGTCTCTAAATTGGACACATGGCCTGAGCTTGGCCTTTTCGCCTTGGAGGTGCTGGCCTGCCCTGCCGCCAGTGTATTATCTGAACGTGTATTTAGCACGGCAGGGGGCGTTATCACAGACAAGCGCAGCCGCCTGTCCAGAGCCAATGTGGACAAGCTCACGTTCATTAAAATGAACCAGGCATGGATCCCACAGGACTTGGCCGTACCTTGTGCAGAATAGACACATATACCGGTGTTCTGACGAAAACTGTCTTGCTATCGGATAGTGTCCGGGCACTTACTGCGCAGGTGCAGTGCTTGCGCAGTACCGAGGACAAGGAGATTCACAAAATCTCCAAAGATGAACGTCGCCTGCGCAGTGAGTGCAGGTTCAAGCCCCACCATCCAAGTGGACATACGGTAGCACATAGTAACAGGGCCCCTCACGGGCTGGAGTCACCGCGCATCGTCTTCGGAGAGTTTCAAAATCCCCTTGTCCTACGTACTGAGCAAGCGCAGTACAGGGCGGACACTATGCGACGGGGGACAGAATTCGACACATCATTCACCACTAGCCTTACACAGCCATTGTTGTATTTTTGAACCAGTGTTGGCTACCTCGTCGTCCTCCACCGCCGCTTTCACCTACACCACCACATCCACCGCCACTTCAACCTCCTACTTCATTTGAACCTCGTCCTCCTAGGTCAAGATTATAATTTTTTCATTTTTTTAATTTCCAAGTATTTTATTTTCCCACTATGTTATCCATTAAATTGAATATTTTTTTCCATAAAGTGCGTATTCTGGGGAATTCCCACCATATGTGCGGCATCGTGCCGTTGAGTTTCTGAGGTTCTTAATGACTTCCTGTACCTCTTCTGCTGAGAAGGGGGCCTCCAGCATTTTATTTTTATTTTTTATTTTTTTTATTGTATTTTAAGTTATTTTTCCACATTTGTTTGCAGATCACTTGCCATGCTCTTAACAACATTTTGTTGCCATTTGCAACCCTCTAGCCCTTTCCATGACTTTTTTACAGCCATTTTAGTGTTCAAAAGTTCGGGTCCCCATTGACTTCAATGGGGTTCGGAGTTCGGGGTCAAGTTCGGCCCCGAACCCGGACTTTTTTCCGAAGTTCGGCCGAACTCGAACATCCAGGTGTCCGCTCAACTCTAGTTATTTTTACCAAAGATATGTGGCAGTATAAATTGTGGCCAAAATTTATGAAGAAAAATTAATAATTTGCTAAATTTTATCACAGAAACAAAGAAAATTCGTTTTTTTTCAAAGTTTTCGGTCTTTTTTCATTTATAACGCAAAAAAAATAAAAAACCCAGAGGTGATCAAATACCACCAAAAGAAAGCTCTATTTGTGGGAAAAAAATTAATTTGGCTACAGTGTTGCATGACTGAGTAATTGTCATTCAAAGTGTGACAGCACCGAAAGCTTAAAATTGGTCTGGGCAGGAAGGGTGTTTAAGTGCCCAGTAAGCAAGTGGTTAAAAACCATAACAGCACAAATAAAAATGTTAGCAGCACAAAACAGCACAAACGTAGCACTAACCAACGAGACCAGTTTCGTGTGATTTGGGTGTTGTAGGGGGGCTGAGTGACCTTTGGTGACCTTTAATAAATCATTAATAACGCAAAAACGACAAAAGATAGAATGGAAATTTTAGCAGCACAAAACAACACAAACGTAGCACTAACCCATGAGACCAGTTTTGTGTCATTTGGGTGTTGTAGGGGGGCTGAGTGACCTTTGGTGACCTTTAATAAATCATTAATAACGCAAAAAAAAAAAAACGACAAAAGATAGAACGGAAATTTTAGCAGCACAAAACAGCACAAACGTAGCACTAACCAACGAGACCAGTTTCGTGTGATTTGGGTGTTGTAGGGGGCTGAGTGACCTTTGGTGACCTTTAATAAATCATTAATAACGCAAAAACGACAAAAGATAGAACATAAATTTTAGCAGCACAAAACAGCACAAACGTAGCACTAACCAATGAGACCGGTTTTGTGTCATTTGGGTGTTGTAGGGGGGCTGGGTGACCTTTGGTGACCTTTAATAAATCACTAATAACGCAAAAACGACAAAAGATAGAACGGAAATTTTAGCAGCACAAAACAGCACAAACGTAGCACTAACCAACGAGACCAGTTTCGTGTGATTTGGGTGTTGTAGGGGGGCTGAGTGACCTTTGGTGACCTTTAATAAATCATTAATAATGCAAAAACGACAAAAGATAGAACGGAAATTTTAGCAGCACAAAACAGCACAAACGTAGCACTAACCAATGAGACCAGTTTCGTGCCATTTGGCTGTTGTAGGGGGGCTAGGTGATGTCATAGTCTGGAAAAAAAAAAAAAAACAATTTCTAATATCTTAAAAATAAAAGCAGCACAAATGTAAATTTTTACGGCACAAAACAGCACAAACGTAGCACTAAAGAAACACACTTGAGTTTTTATTTGTGCTGATTGTAGGGGGGCCAGCTTCACTGAGCTCATTTTATGCACTTTATTTTATTATATATGTGATGTTCTAATTATTCTCATATTGCCATTTTTGCATTGGAATCACGTTCATTTATATCTACTTATTTTGCTTATTTGCACATTGATTAGTATTTATCCATCACTCTATGTGAGGTACATTTATTTTCAGTAAGCGCCACATTATTATAAATCTTTAATCTTCTTAGTGTGTGAACACCATTGATGTTGGCAGCTACTTGCTAGGTTATTTTAGAGTCATTGGTTTGCGCATTAGTACCCCCCTTTAGGCTACTTTCACACCGAGGCGCTGGGTGCGCTGGCGGTAAAGCGGCGCTATATTTAGCGCCGCTTTACCGTCGTTTTAGCGGCGCATTTCGGCCACTAGGAGAATGACATATTGTGGTATAAGTTATAGTGCAAAAACAAACATCCATTTCCCATGTTTTGACCATCCACAAAGTGGATGCAAATGCCCTGCTGAGTGCGCCTCACCGCACTCAAAAGCCTGCTGCTCTTTAGGACTATATGCCAGACATCTCAAGTCTCCCGCATTTCTTGAGCGGCTCCCGAACACACCCAAGCGGCTCCAGATCTCCCGGGAATGATCGGTGCGGCAGGGAACAGCTGTGAAGACAAAATCTGTCCCCGCAGACGTCTCTGCAAACAGCTTCCACTCCTAGCATTCCCATCAACACTAAACAATCTGTCCTTGTAATTAGGGCTCCGGCTGGCGGCCAGTTAATGGTGGACCAAATTGCATTGATTTTAATGGGAGAATTCTCAAAAGCTAGAGAACAAACGTTCTTCTTGTGTTGAGTCTCCGGCCACCATTTTCCTAAGAAAAACACCTCCTTACAGCATAGGACAATATATATATATACACGCATATATAGACGCTGTTTGTTTATTTGTTATGTTTTTTACTTTTTTTCAGAGCAGATATATATATATAATCTGCTTTGAAGTAAAAAAACATAACAAGTGTATATGCTGACATCTCACCAAAGCTCCCCAAAAAATATAAAAAAAAATGTTAAAAAGTTCTAAAAAATTAAAAAGTGTAAAAAAAAATTATAAAAAAAACTACTGACACCACTCTCCCCTGCCCTACCAACACTGTCCACTGCCCCAACCCCCTCCCCCCAAAAAGCCTTGTGGAAAAAAAAAAGAAACAAATTAAACTGTAAAAAAATCAACTATTAAAAATAAAAAAAATACTGACACCGTCCACTGCCACATAACACCCACTCCCTTCCCCAGAAACACTGTGGAAAAATATTAAAAGGGTGATTTAAAATATATTTTGCCGTGAGGGGGGGTTGGTTTGCAAGCGCCACCTCCCTGAAATTAGTTTTTGCAGGTTGGGATGTCTGATATGCACACTTTGTCCAATCCAATCTCTACTGTCCAATCTCATCAGGCATCCTCTAAAAGTATATTACAGGTAACCATGGTAACCTAGTGTAGCAATTCAAATAGCAAAACATTTATTTCCATGTCTATATGCTTACATGTAGGAAAATGTGTAAAATGAACTGCACAGAGCAGGTAAGTATACCATGTTTGTTATTTTTATTGAAAAAAAAGGAAACATTACAATCACTTTAATATACTGGTACCGGGGTCCAAAGACTGGTAACGAAACCGGCTCGGGTGAGGACATCGCTGGGTCCTGGGAGTGTCTGTTAATTAAAAGTCACCAACTACAGTTTTTGTGGCTACTGACTTAATTTTTAAACAAGTGACTGAAGATCCTCTTTAACCGCTTTCCGACCGCCTCCTGCACATTTACGTTGGCAGAATGAGACGGCTAGGCAAAAGCACGTACAGGTACGTCCCCTATAATTGCAAAGCCGTGGGGTCCCAGTCGGGAGCTCCGTGACCATGGCTGCGGGACCAGTGGACCCGATCGCCGCTGGTGTCCCGTGATCGGGTCACAGAGCTGAAGAACGGGGAGAGGTCTGTGTAAACAAACCTCTCCCCGTGCTTCCTACACTGCCTGTCACTGATCGGCTGTTCCCTGTCATCGGGAAAGCCGATCAGTGACATCAGACATCAGCCACACCCCCTACTGTGAAAAGAAAAGACACACACGTCACACTAACTCCTCCCCGCCCCCTAGTGGTTAACTCCTTCACTGCCACTGTCATTTACATAGGAATCAGTGCATTTAACCACTTTCAGACCGGACCAATTTGCAGCCAAAGGACCAGGCCCCTTTTTGTGATTCGGCACTGCGTCGCTTTAACTGACAATTGCGCGGTCGTGCGACGTGGCTCCCAAACAAAATTGACGTCCTTTTTTTCCCACAAATAGAGCTTTCTTTTGGTGGTATTTGATCACCCCTGCGTTTTTTTTTTTTTTTTTTGCGCTATAAACAAAAATAGAGCCACAATTTTGAAAAAAATGCATTATTTTTTACTTTTTGTTATAATAAATATCCCCAAAAAATATATAAAAAAACATTTTTTTTCCTCAGTTTAGACCGATACGTATTCTTCTACATATTTTTGGTAAAAAAAATCACAATAAGCGATTATTGATCGGTTTGCGCAGAAGTTATAGCGTTTTAAAGATAGGGGATAGTTTTATAGCATTTTTATTAATATTTTTTTTTTATTAGTAATGGCGGAGATCTGCGATTTTTTTTTGTGACTGCGGACACATCAGACATTTTTGACACATTTTTGGGACCATTGTCATTTTTACAGCAATTAATGCTATTTAAATGCATTAATTCCTGTATAAATGACACTGGCAGTGAAAGGGTTAACCACAAGGGGGCAGTGTAAGGGTTAAGTATGCCTAGGAGTGTGTTTCTTACTGTGGGGGGGCGTGGCTGTCAGCTAGTGAATGCTGATCTCTGCTCCAATCACAGGGAGCAGAGATCGGCGTCACTAGTTGCTAGGCAGAACGGGGAGATGCTGTTTATCTCGGCATCTCCCCGTTCAGCCTTCCCGTGAGACGATCGCGGGGGTCCCGATGGCTCCCAATGGCACGGACAGGCTAAAGGAGGGTATTATATATACGCCCTCCTGCCTGTACGTGCCATTCTGTCGACATATATCGTCGTGCGCCGGTCGGCAAGTGTTAAATAGCACTGATTTCTGTATAAATGACAATGGTCCCAAAAATGTGTCAAAAATGTCCGATGTGTCCGCCATAATGTCGCAGTCACAATAAAAATCGCTGATCGCCGCCATTACTAGTAAAAAAAAAATATTAATAAGAATGCTATAAAACTATCCCCTATTTTGTAAACGCTATAACTTTTGCGCAAACCAATCAATAATCGCTAATTGCAATTTTTTTTACCAAAAATATGTAGAAGAAAACGCATCGGCCTAAACTGAGGAAAAAAATAGTTTTTTTATATATTTTTTGGGGATATTTATTATAGCAAAAATTAAAAAATATTGAATTTTTTTCAAAATGTCGCTCTATTTTTGTTTATAGCGCAAAAAATAAAAACCGAAGGGGCGATCAAATACCACCAAAAGAAAGCTCTATTTGTGGGAAAAAAAGGACGCCAATTTTGTTTGGGAGCCACCTCGCACGACCGCGCAATTGTCAGTTAAAACGACGCAGTGCCGAATCGCAAAAAGGGGCCTGGTCCTTTGGCTGCAAATTGGTCCGGGGCTTAAGTGGTTAAGGAGGACCCACAGACGCACAGCTGTGAGAATATGGAAGGATTAATTACAGAGCTACAGGCTCATTATGTGATATATATGACAATGTAATCTCCTATAGGTAATGATGTATTTGTTGTGCTTGTATACATGGACTCTTTATTAGAACCAAAAATACAAGTCTTTATATACAGTTATAGAGGAGGTTCCCCCTCTCCTGCACATATTACTCTAACAATACACCTGTAACCAGAAACCTAATTAACATGAGCTAGTTTACTAAATCATTTACCCAGACTAGATGACTCAGAGACATGACTTTTAGGACAGACTTGTGGTCACCGAGCTTCACACATTAGTATAAACACAGGGCACCTTCTCAGAATAGCAGGAGCTTATTACAATTAACAATACAAACAGTGATCTCCTCCCCTCCTCAGCCTAGTAGGCAACAAACTATAGTAGGAGTAGACTATCCAGCTCCTACCCAGTTCTAGAGGCCAATGTGATCAGCTCTCTCAACTAACATGTTGAGTTCAGAATCAAACAAACCAAGAATAGTCTTTACATATATCCTGGGAGATATTGTGGATAAATATTACTGTCCTATTTTAATCAATCCAAGACATACCCTCCCAGTCACCATTTCCAATATGGCATTCACAGAATTCATTCTTTTCTTGTCCACCCTGCACCCAACCGTGACTCCCGTCACAGGAACCCCACGCATTTTTTTTTTTTTTGAGATTCCCCTAAAATGCATGCCAGACCGGCTGACAGCTTATGTTGATGGGGACAAGGGTCTCTTCCCCACAACCATGGATTGTGGTTGTGGGGGTCTGCGGGCAGGGGGCTTATCAGAATCTGGAACACCCCTTTAACAAGGGGCCCCCCAGATTGTGCCACCCCATGTGAATGAGTATGGGGCGGATATGTACCTCTACCCATTCACCAAAATAGCGTTTAAAAGTAATAAAAACACAGGGACAGTTTTTGACAATTCCTTTATTAAAAAATAAAAAAACGTTGCCCCCAATGTATAACCATTGTCAATCACACCGCCCCCCACAACCGAAAAAGGACAAAAAAAAACAGCTCCACCCTCCATTGATGGCCAACCACCGAATGCCTCCTCCGCCACTTGACAGTTCTTATATAGGTAAGGGAAGGGACACCTGGTGACGTCACTTGGGGCACTGCCCCCTTGTGACATCACTAACCCTGCATGCACCGATCCGTGATGTCACAATAATTTTTTTTGTTCTTTTTCGGGTGCGGCGGGTGGTGTATGCACGATGGATTTACATCCGGTAGACAGTTTTTTTTTTTAATAAAGGAAATGTCAAAAACTGTCTCTGTGTTTTTTTTAGTTATTGACAGAACCCCCCCCCCACCCCCCCAATGTTGAGGGCAAGTGGCCTGGTATGATTCAGGAGAGGGGGGCACTCGCTCGTCCCCCTCCTTTCCTGACCTGCCAGGCTGCGTGCTTGGATAAGGGTCTGGTATGGATTGACCGAAAGTCAATTGAAATGTGATTTGACTAATTTTTTTTTCTTTAGAAATTAAATTTTTTGCTGCAGCATGTTCTATACATGCTACAGATGTGACACTTTAAAGGCAAACTAAAGGGACGCTCCAGGCACTATATTTAAAGGATTTTTTTTAATTTTTATTGTTGCACTTTAAGCATCATTAAAATCACTGCACCTGAAAATACGATTATTTAAAAAAAAAATTGTCTGCATTGATACATGTCCTCCCAGGGCAGTTCCCGGGCCTCCATACCACTTTTATGGTCAATTAATTGCATATAAGCCTTCAAAATGGGCCCTTCTTTTTTTGCTGTTCCGCTCCCTTAGACTTCAATGGGGTTCGCCGTTCAGGTTAGAACTTTTTCCCTGTTTGGGAGTTCTGCTGCGAACCGAACAAGGGGGTGTTCGGCCCATTTCTAATGGTAATGTGTGTTCTTCTGTTTTCCATGAAAAGCTGCACAAGTATGTGAGAAATGTTCATTACACCGACCCAGATGAAGGCGAGATCTTCTTTAATGAGAGAAGAGAAATTCCAACCAATCTTAGTTTACAAAGCTGGATTTCTTTTACCAACAATGCACCTTCTTCATTTAAAACAATCGCCACCATTCAAAGCCCAGATTATGTTCCTGAACAATTTCCCAATATGAGTGATCCCATCTTCTGGAGACGAGGCAAAGTAAGAAATCACTTTATTTTCTGTTTATATTGTTTGCTGACGAGGTTCATGATTCAGATTTATAGAGATTCTCTGGTCTTACTTTCAGATATGCTAGACAATGTGCCTCTCCATTTATGGGGTCATTTTTGGAGCCATTGAAGATTTTTGATTGTAAAAAAATGCTGTACATAAAGTTTCTTTATTTATTTTCTATGTGAATATGTATGTGTTTTGGAATCAAGTTGTCAGAGGTACCGGAAGGGTTGTAAAACCCAAAGCTCAAACACATATGTGTGCATGTATATATATACTGACAGTGTCAGTAGTGCAATGGACAGTGTAAGTAGGGTAGAGTTTGATGTCAGTAAGGCAGTGGGTGATGTTAGTAGTTTTTATTTTTGTTATTTTATTTTTTATTATTTTTTACAATTTAAAAAAAAAAAGAATTGGGAGCCCTGTTAAGGTTTTTTTTTATGTGAAATATCAGGGGTTTAAACTGGGAATCTGCTCCACACGGGGTGATCAGGGGGTGCCCAGGCACACCTGTGACACCCTGTGTGCACGCTTATAGACGTGGAATCTAATTATTACAGGAAATAGCAGCACTGAAATCAGCAGAATAATAAATAAACATCCAATGGTGGAATCGAGAAGTTCAGGATGTCCTTATAACATGTCCTCAGCACTCCATGAAAAGTATTAAAGATATGTAGTTCTGAAACTTTTTTAAAGTGTGCGCTATTCTTGTAAATTTGTTTTTCCCAGAACTGTAACTGAGTTCTGGGGGTTAATTGTTCTAGGTTACACTTTGGCATCAGTTTGGCTGGGCTGTACTGGAGTTCTGCCTGGTCATAGGTGAGGTGAGCCCCTGTGACCGGCTGAGAACGCAGTCTGGTTGGACGCATTAGGTACCAATCTTTTCCCGGAGCCAATCAGTGGGCGCGTCTGGCCCCGCTGTGTTTTCCGGGAATGGGTACTTAAGGTGCTGAAGTCACGTGTTCAGGGTTCCGCTCTCAACTCCTTGTTCTGGTTCCAGTCCAGACCAGCCCCGTGAGGGGTCCCGGTCCAGGAGTGTCTACTGACCCCGTCAGCATGGTCATCCTGACCAGCCCCAGAGGCCCTCATGGTCTGGGGTGGGGATCCATCCATTTCCGAGCCTCGAAACTGGCTAGTTCGAGGCGCAGTAACTGAAGGAGGATTCTGAAGTGTTCCAGGGCCGTCTCAAGATTGGAGAAGCCCAGCAACTCCACATGCAACCAGGGGGGGGACTCTTCCAAGGAGGGCCATGCACAAGGCTGGCTGCTCGGTAAGAGCCTGGAAGCTGAGCTGTATGGACACTAGTTGAATCCGCATTTTCTTACGGTATCGGCGGATCGGCTGAAAGATTCTGGTACCATAGAAAACGTTCCTAACCTATCCTTCGGTTACAACCAAGTCTGTTCACTTGAAGTTTCACAACCTAGTCTGTGGCAGAGACTTTTACATGTTCACTTAAAGTTTCACAATCAAGTCTGTGGCAGAGACTTTGCTAAGTCTGAATCACTTGTTGGATGCTAGATCTACAAAACAAGGGTTTATCCAACAGTGAAGTGTCCAGTTGCGAGTGGCTACTCCCTGGATCATCTAGAGAGACATTTATCTACATGTCAGCAGTTCTAAAGTGCCTGAGCTTTTTCACCCATGCCTTCAATTCCCAACTGAGAGACTGTGTTTTGTTTCAATGGTTTTTTGCAAATAAAAATCCTCAAAAGGACTTGGAGTGTCAGTCTCAGCAATTACTGGGTACTAACCCTGGGAACCCCTAGACATGAACGGCGAGCTACAAGGAGGAGGTAATCGGTAAGGCCAGAAAATCCATAGCCACCCTGCACAGGGTTATTGGCGCTACAGATATATAGAAAGAAACAAAAGGTATCTATCTGGTTGCCTCTTTGTGTTTTCCATGTTATTGCTGAAAGTAAATCCCATGAGAACATTCAGAGCTTCTAGAGGTGTCTCCTGAATAAATGGTGTTTAAACTAATGTGACCAAGCAGGAACACCTCTGATAATTGATGACAGATTATATACAGTGACATTAGTAGATGTGACAGTTTTGGGATATTATTAGGTGTGACAACTGTCAGATATTATTAGAAGTGACAGTTGTGGAGTATTAGGAGTGACAGTTGTGGGATATTATTTGGAGTGACAGTTGGTGGATATTTTTATGTGTGACAGTTGTGAGATATTATTAGGTGTGACAGTTGTGGGATATTATTAAGTGTGACAGTTGTGAGATATTATTAGGTGTGACAGTTGTGGGATATTATTAGGTGTGCCAGTTGTGAGATATTATCAGGTGTGACAGTTGTGGCATATTATTAGGTGTGACAGTTGTGAGATATTATTAGGTGTGACAGTTGTGAGAACTTATTATTTATTTATTTTTTCAAAAGAATTGTATTCATTTTATGCAAACAGTACAGGTAATATCAACAGTAAAGGCAGAGCATATTACAAGTACATACAGGATGCAAACAGGACATTGGGATACATTCAGCCATAAAAGTTGGAGTATTAGCAGTAAACTATACTAACATAAGGAAGGTGTCATACCGTTAGTAAACAATGTTTTTGTGAGATATTATTAGGTGTGAAACTGCTGAGAGCCAACCGGAGAACTTAATGAACCAGCAGTGGGAGACCTTGAGATGGTTGTGTGCAGAATATCGAGCTGTAGGAAGATCAGACAGAACAGCTGCAGAGAAACTTGAGCTGGGCAAGGCCAGTGAGAACCGCACATTTACTGCCCTCTCTTTCATGGTCACCCAGGCTGAATGCCGAGATAAGGTTCTATTATGAATTATTTATGGGGACACCATGCCATTATGTTCTTGTTTTTTCTTAAAGGAGCAGTATACTTTGTTTACCCAATATATGTACTGTACCATAAAAAACAGTATGCCCCCCACCCCTAGAACCTTATCAAGGCATGCAGTCTAGGTGGCCAGGAAAAGGGGACGCAACAAGCATGCAGCCCACCTTTTGAACTATACTGTACCAGACTACATATGCCCCCCTTACAAGGCACCAAAGGGAGACAATGATCTCATTGGAGGGATAAGGACCTCATCTCCACATCCATTGCCCTCTCTTTGGAATAAGTATGTCCCCAGACTCCCTGGGTCAATTACTGCAGATTATATAGTATCCCTCTTTACAAAAAAACTTACAAAGTAAATCAAAACTAAAAATATAAAAAAAAAAAACAATGTTTTCTGATGAAAATCCAATTTTAATGATATTGTCCAGCAGCTACCTGCTACCACCATGACCCACCAATAGGGATGAGCCGAACACCCCCCTGTTCGGTTCGCACCAGAACCTGCGAACAGACCTAAACTTTGCGTGAACTTTAGAACCCTATTAAAGTCTATGGGACTCGAACGTTCAAAATCAAAAGTGCTAATTTTAAAGGCTAATATGCAAGTTATTGTCTAAAAAGTGTTTGGGGACCCGGGTCCTGCCCCAGGGGACATGTATCAATGCAAAAAAAAACTTTTAAAAACTGAAGTTTTTTCAGGAGCAGTGATTTTAATAATGCTTAAAGTGAAACAATAAAAGTGTAATATTCCTTTAAATTTCGTACCTGGGGGGGTGTGTATAGTATGCCTGTAAAGGGGCGCATGTTTCCCGTGCTTAGAACTGTCCCTGCACAAAGTGTCATTTCTGAAGGAAAAAAAGTCATTTATAATTACTCTGCTATAATGAATTGTCGGCTCCCCGTAATACAGAGAACAGTCATTGAAAGTCATTGATAAAAAAAAAAAAAAAAAAAAAAATGCGTGGGGTTCCCCCCAAATTCAATTACCAGGCCCTTCAGGTCTGGTATGGATATTAAGGGGAACCCCACGTCAAAATTAAAAAAAAAATTACGTGGGGTTCCCCCCAAAATCCATACCAGACCCTTCAGGTCTGGTATGGATTTTAAGGGGAACTCCACGCCAAATTTTAAAAAAAAATGGCGTGGAGTTCCCCCCAAAAATCCATACCAGACCCTTTATCCGAGCACGCAACCTGGCAGGCCGCAGGAAAAGAGGGGGGACGAGAGAGCGCCCCCCCTCCTGAACCATACCAGGCCACATGCCCTCAACATTGGGAGGATGCTTTGGGGGTCTGTGACCCCTCAAAGCACCATGTCCCCATGTTGATGGGGACAAGGGCCTCATCCCCACAACCCTGGCGGGTGGTTGTGGGGGGTCCCCCCCCCCCTGTTTGAAATGGTAAGGGGGTACAAAAGTACCCCTACCATTTCACAAAGAAAGTGTAAAAAATTGTTAAAAAACACACAGACACCATTTGGATAAGTCCTTTATTAAAAAAAAAAAAAAAAAAGATCCCAGCGGTGGTAATCCACTCTTGGTATCCTGCGATGGGTGATTATCTCTCTGGGGTCCAGCGATGGATGATCTCTCCCGATGGTCCAGCGCAGCGCATCCTGTCTCCCCCGGAGACACTGCAGGTTTCCGTTACATCAGAGGGGGGCTGGGGCACCCGCACGTCACTGGGGATGCCCGGGTTTCCCCTTTGCATGAGAGGGGGGCGGAGTCAGGTGACAGGTTGCCCCATCCTCCTCAGCTAAGACCTGTCAGGCCATCACCGGGATTCCCGCGGTATCTCCAGTGGAGACAGGATGCGCTGCGCTGGACCTTTGGGAGAGATCAGCCATCGCTGGACCCCAGAGAAGAGATCACCCATCGCTGGACCCCGGAGAAGAGATCAGCCATCGCTGGATAGCAAGAGTGGATTACCACCGCTGGAATCTTTTTTTATTTTTTTTTTTTTTAATAAAGGACTTTTCCCAACGGTGTCTGTGTGTTTTTTAACAATTTTTTACACTTTCTTTGTGAAATGGTAGGGGTACTTTTGTACCCCCTTACCATTTCAAACAGGGGGGGGGGGGGGGGGGCTGGGATCTGGAGGTCCCCTTGTTAAAGGGGGCTTCCAGATTCTGATAAGCCCCCCGCCCGCAGACCCCCACAACCACCGGCCAGGGTTGTGGGGATGAGGCCCTTGTCCCCATCAACATGGGGACATGGTGCTTTGAGGGGTCACAGACCCCCATAGCATCCTCCCAATGTTGAGGGCATGTGGCCTGGTATGGTTCAGGAGGGGGGGGCGCTCTCTCGTCCCCCCTCTTTTCCTGCGGCCTGCCAGGTTGCGTGCTCGGATAAAGGGTCTGGTATGGATTTTTGGGGGGAACTTCCCGCCATTTTTTTTTATTTGATGTGGAGTTCCCCTAAAATCCATACCAGCCCTGAAGGGCCTGGTATGGATATTTGGGGGGAACCCCACATCATTTTATTTTAAATTTGACCCGGGGTTCCCCTTAATATCCATACAAGACCTGAAGGCCCTGGTAATTGAATTTGCGGGGAACCCCACGCATTTTTTTTTTTTTTTTATCAATGACTTTCAATGACTGTTCTCTGTATTATGGGGAGCCGACAATTCATTATAGCCGCGAGTGCTTTTAAATTACTTTTTTTCCTGCAGAAATGACACTTTGTGCAGGGACAGTTCTAAGCACGGGAAACATGCGCCCCTTTACAGGCATACTATACACACCCCCCAGGTACGAAATTTAAAGGAATATTACACTTTTATTGTTTCACTTTAAGCATTATTAAAATCACTGCTCCCGAAAAAACATAATTTTTTTTAAAACTTTTTTTTTTGCATTGATACATGTCCCCTGGGGCAGGACCCAGGTCCCCAAACACTTTTTATGACAATAACTTGCATATAAGCCTTTAAAATTAGCACTTTAGATTTCTCCCATAGACTTTTACAGGGTGTTCCGCGGCTTTTCGAGATTGCCGCAAACACCCCAAATTGTTCGCTGTTCAGTGAACAGGCGAACAGGCAATGTTGGAGTCGAACATGAGTTTGACTCGAACTCGAAGCTCATCCCTACCCACCAACATGATAACCCATCACCTCATGATGTTAACCCATTGCCATGCCACTGCAAAATTACTAATTCCAGCCAGCTGCTGTATTTAAACCAACTGACCAGAGATAATGATCAGAGACAGCAGAGAGCATTCAGATTTCATCTGGATTTACCCACTTCCTGACCATTTTTTGCGATACGGCACTGAGTTGCTTTAACTGACAACTGTGCGGTGGTGCGATGCTGTACCCAAACAAAATTGACGTCCTTTTTTTTCCACAAATAAAGCTTTCCTTTAGTGGTATTTGATCACCTCTGTGGTTTTTATTTTTTGCACTGTAAAAAAAAAAAAGAGCAACAATTTTGAAAAAAAAAAACAATATTTTTTACTTTTTGCTATAATAAATATCCCCAAAAAAATGTTTTTAAAAATCAAATTTCTTCATCAGTTTTGACCAATATATATTCTTCTACATATTTTTGGTAAAAAAATCACAATAAGCATATATTGATTGGTTTGCACAAAAGTTATAGCATCTAGCATTTTTTAATGGCGTTTTTATTATTATTATTTTTTTTACTAGAATGGTGGTGATCTGCAATTTTTATCAGGACCACAACATTGTGGCAGACAGATCGGACACTTTTTACACATTTTTGGGACCACTGACATTTATACAGCGATCAGTGCTATAAAAATGCACTGATTATTTTGTTAATGTCACTGGCAGGGAAGGGGTTAACACTAGGGGGCAATCAAGGGGTTAACTGTGTTCCCTCAGTGTGTGTTCTAACTGTAGGGAGATGGAACTGACTAGAAGAGAAGACAGATGATTGTTCCTAGCTAGTAGGAACACACAATCTGTCTCTCCTCTCCTCACAGAACAGGGATTTGTGTGTTTACACACACACACACGTCCCTGTTCTGGCTTTCGTGCCCACGATCGCACATCGGTTCCCTCTGGTGGTGCACGTGTGCTTGCTATCCCTGCTTAAAGGGCCAACCTACAGCTATGATGGCTTGCGGGAATGTGCTGACATGCCGCAGTATAATGACGGCAGCTGGTTGCCAAGTGGTTAAAATAAAACAGAACAATTTTGCTAATTTGTTGCACAGTATGTAGTTACTTTTACTAGGATGTAATTCCAGAGGAAGAGAGTGTTCTTTTTTTCTGGAAATTAAAGATTTGTTTGATGACCAAAAAAATTGTTCAGGTTTTTTTTTTCTAGCATGAAATTTCAGGGGCAGAGATTAAGCAGATTTTGTATAGAAATATTTGCAGAAAAATTGTCCAAATTGGTAGCACAGCTTTTAGTCATTTTTGATAATCCAGGGATGTAGGGAAGAGGTGCTTTACCAGAGGGTCCACTTGGGAAGGTTTTCTCCCCATGTTGAGGGCGTGTGGCCTGGTATGGTTTCTGAGGGGTGCACACACTCATCGTTCTCTTTTTCTGACCAACCAGGCTTCATGCTCCGCTAAGGGTCTGGTATGGATATTGTGGGAACCTTACTATAACACTCATCAAAACCCTCTCATCCAAAGCTTTTCTGCCCTTAATTCCTTACTTCACCACCCTCCACCAACCAACTTGCTTACTGCCCAGGAGATTGCCAATCATTTAAAAAACAAAATCAACACAATTTGTGATGAGACATCTAGCGTCCAGCTTTCTCCCCCAGCCAACACACCAGGTCCAACACCACACTCAATACTTTCCACCTTTAACCCTGTTACCACTGAGGAAATTTCTAAACTCCTTTCCATGGCCCACTTCACCACCAGCTGGACCTTGTCCCCTCACAATTAACCATTTCAATACCGGGCACTTAGACACCTTCCTGTCCAAGCCAATTTTCAGCTTTCAGTGCTGTCGCACTTTGAATGACAATTGCGGGGTCATACAACACTGTACCCAAACAGAATTTTTATAATTTTGTTCCCACAAATAGAGCTTTCTTTTGGTGGTATTTGATCACCTCTGTGATTTTTTTTTATTTTTTGCGCACCAAATAAAAAAAGACCAATTTAAAAAAAACAAAAAAAAAGTTTTTCTTTGTTTCTGTTAATTTTTTTTGTAAATAAGTATGTTTTCTTCTTCAATGACGGGCACTGATATGGCTGCACTGACGGGCACTGATAAGGCGGCACTGATGGGCACCGATGAGGTGGCACCAATGAGGTGGCACTGACGGTCATTGATGATGGGCACTGATAGGCGGCACTGATGGGCACTGATAGGTGGCACTGGTATGCAGCACTGATGGGCACTCATAGGTGGCACTGATGGACACTCATAGGCGGCACTAATGGTCACTCATAGGCAGCACTGATGGGTACTTATGGGTGGCACTGATGGGTACTTAGGGGTGGCACGGATAGGTGGCATGGATGGGCACTGATAGGTGGGCACTGATGGGCATGGATGGGCACTGATAGGTGGTACTGCTGGACACTGATGGGTGGCACTGATGACACTGATGGGTGGCATTGCTGGGCATCACTTATTTTATTTGGTACATGATGGTGCCAGTCAGTGCCCATTTGTGGGCACTGACTGGCACAGATTGGGCATAATTTGCACATGTGGATGGCCATGGGGTACATACCTGGCCATCCACATGTTGCCCACTTCCCTGGTGGTCCTAGTGGAGTCCCTGGTGGTCCAGTGTGGGCATCTGAGGGGGGGGGGGCTGCACTGATAAACAATCAGTGCAGACCCCCCTGTCAGGAGAGCCACCGATCGGCTCTCCTCTACTCGCGCCTGTCAGACACGAGTGAGGAAAAGCCGATCACCGGCTTTTCCTGTTGACATCATGATCAGTCGTGATTGGACACGGCTGATCACGTGGTAAAGAGCCTCCACCAGAGGCTCTTTACCGAGATCAGTGTAGCGGTGTGTCAGACTGACACACCGCTCCACCGATCGCAGTGATGCACGCCCCCACGGCCGTTCGTCGGCATGTTATCCTGAAGGACGTCATATGACGCCCAGTCAGGATAACAGAACCACCGCCGGCCGTCATTCTGCTATAGGCCGGGCGGGAAGTGGTTAATGCACCAACCTTCCTACTCCTAAACTCTGTAACCCACATCTTCAACCTCTCCCTCTCCTCCGGCACCTTTCCCTCTCCGCTCAAACGTGCACTGGTTACCCCCATACTTAAAAAACCCTCACTGGACCCCACCTATATGAATAACTTAAGACCCATCTCCCTGCTCCCATTTGCCTCCAAGCTTCATGAATGCCTTGTCCACAACCTTATGAGTTGCTACCTCACTGACAACAACCTTCTCAATCCCCTACATTCCGGCTTCCGCCCACAACATTCCACTGAAACTGCCCTACTAAAACTCACCAATGACCTACCAAATGCTAAAATAAACGACCAGTACTCCATACTCATACTTTTGGACCTTTCTGCTGCCTTTGACACAGTTGACTACCCATTCCTCCTCAATAAACTACACTCCCTCTGCCTTCGTGACTACTTTTTCCATCTCTCACCATTATCTACCATCTCTACCAACTCTCACCATCTCCACCAACTTTCACCATCTTCCCCACTCCTCTTTATTTTTCTGTTGGGGTATCCTAAGGATCCGTCCTTAGGCCCCTCTTATTCTCTCTATACATTTAACCTGAGTTAGTTACCAACCTTCCATGGCTTCCAATACCACCTCTATGCTGATGACAACCAGATCTATATCTCGACTCCTCAACTCCCCCCCTCAATCTTCTCATGTATCACAAATTTGCTGAGCAAAATATCAATATGGATGTCACACCACTTCTTGAAATATTTCCTCCTCCCTGATGCCCCACCCGCTGGGCACCAGGGGAGCCATGAAAGCTGGAAGTCTCCACCGTAGGATGAGTGCGGACCTGGGGGAGCCCACCCGCACCGCCACTGGATATCCCTAAATATTTAATGCCTACCATTTCCTAGACATACGGGTAGTGGGTTCAGAGACATTCTGCTGTGGGGAAATGTTTAGACCTGTGATATGTGATTTAGTTTCATTGAATTTATAATAGGAAATGTCACAAAAAACACAGAGCATACAGTACATTGGACAGTTGTGAAGGTAACATCTAGATAGCATGGAGATCCCATCATCAGCAAACAAGCGCATGTTTATGTTCCCTATCCCCCATTTTTATTTCTAATAAGCCTGATAACTGAAGATAATGGTTCCATTATTATAGCAAATGTAATATGTGAGAGGGGTAACAGAGAGCAGGACAATTTGACTTTCTTTGGGCTGCTGACACACCACGTGGATGCCATTTTTAATTTGTTACTTGCACCACAGGTCCTTATACAGCCTTATATACATTTTTGTCCTGTCTTACTGGATCCCCCTGTGTGCCCCTGCTGAATGTCCCATCTTACCTTCAGCTCCCAGACTGAGCATGTCCTTTGGTGCCCCTCTATGTCATTGGCCTATTTGTGAACATTCTTCTGGTTTCTGTTGCTCTTTAGACTTCTATGTTGGTGTATACATTGGATGTTATTGTCTCCTGATGAAGTATACATTGGATGTTATTGTCTCCTGATGAAGTGAACATTGTTTCACGAAATGTGTTGAGATATATTCCAACATTTACCTATCTGTCTTTATGTGTAATGTTGCCTAAATGTGGAAATATACATCAACGTTGATATGTGTTTTTTCATTTTTTATACCATGATATACTGTATGTACTGCTCATATTGTCTATTTTTAACTTGAATATGACATGAGGTATTAACTTTTTTTCTCGGGGAAACTTTAACAAAAGTCCCATGGGCTTTTTTTTCTTTAAATTAAACAATGTAGCCATCTGCTGTGAAAAAAAAAGCAGCCCCAAGTACAGATCAGGTCAAAAATAGATCAGGTCAGAAAGAAGTGAATGTTGTGGTTTGAGAACCCTATACCTAACACCCTACCAAAACAAAAAAAAAAATAAGAAAAAAATTAGGAAAACCCTAAAACACCCTCGAACCAAAGCCATCTAATTTTAAAGAAAAGCCTTGCAAAAAAGTAGAGGCCCTAACAGCATGCAATATAAATCAATAAACACCCCAAATGAATGAAAATCCTGAAAAACTGACCCCTGAATGGATCTCAGACCTGAAGAAATCACAGTGAACTCATGGTAGAGGCAAACATGAACCTCATTGTAGCACCTAGTGTGTATAGCCTCGTGAGATATTGTGGACCTTTAAAAAATAAAAAATTAAATAATAATAATAATAATAATAATAATAATATCTGATTTCAGATTCCGATATCTCGATGTTCAGATCCCTGTTTACCTGGCAGCAGAAAAAAGTTTGGATCTTCGATTCATAAATGTTGCTATGAGTGTGCCCCATGTCCAGAAGGAGAGATCTCCAACATTTCCGGTAGAGTTTGTATTTGTTAGTAAGTTATAGTTGGACTGGGCAGAGGGTATCACGGTGGGTAAAGTGTATGTCAGTGAATAAGATATATTAAGAACATCTCTGCAATGTGTGCACATTTCCCCAAGTTTTATCATTTTAAAGACCCTGCAATTGCCAGCAATGCACTCAGCTCATAATTGTTGTTGTAAGCTGACACACACAGGAGTTTTTGAACTGAAATCACAAGAAATGGTGTCAGCCCTGTCCGGCTCTATTTTGCTACTACTATATACACATTATATTTAAAGTTGACCTCTCCTAGTCCTACAATTCTTCATGAATCAGTTCCTAAAATGTACAGAAAAAAAATTTTTTTCAAAATTTCCACATTCATCATAAACAAGCCATCCTTGAGCTCCACTCAGCAACTTTGCTTAGGTTAAGATGCTGTCATCAGTCTGCCTCAGGCAGGAGGAAGCATTTCCTCAGTCTCCTCTCCACAAATGATCAAACTGCAACATTGTAACTTTGTAACTTCAGCTCTTAATTCCATCCTCTATAACAGGGGTCTCCAAACTTTTGGAACAAAGGGCCAGTGTACTGTACTTCAGACTTTAGGGGGCTGTATTGTGGCCATTGGGAGTAGAAAATGTCCTGACGGGAGTGGAAAAAAAACCCCATCATTGGTGTCATTGGGAGGAATTGTGTCCGATCATTGGTGTCATTGGGAAAAATTTGACCCATCATTGGTGTCATTGGGAGCAATTGTGCTCCATCATTGGCGGAGTTGGGAGGAATTGGGCCACTTCAGTGATGTCAGTGAGGGGAATTATGCCCCATTGTTGGTATCAGTGGATGAAATAGTGCCCCAAGGGCTCGATAAAAGCAAGCAAAGGGCCACATCTGGCCCCTGGGCCACAGTTTGGAGACCACAGCTCTATAACATTAATAAAGGTAATGACACTTTCACTTTAATCCTTTTGCTGCCAGGTCTGTATGCCGTACGGACATCATTCCTCATTCTGCTATACGCTCATGGTCACTTCAGTGACCATAAACCTATCGCAGAATTGTTCAGCAGACTTTGCTGAATGATCCTATAGCTCAGATCAGTGGATTACAAACTGCCGATTAGAGTTATTCATGTCAAATATGACCCGCTCCCATGCTGCCCCCGTCTAAAGCCTCTCCACCTCCCGCCACTCCTCTTCCTCTAAAAATAATTCCCACCCCTTCTTTTCTATGTTCTTTATCTCCCTTCCTCCCCCTTGCATCGATTTCTTCTCCCCACACCGATCTGACAGCCTCCCCGCAAACCCGATCCCCTGCGGCTACCCTCAAGAATCCGGCTTCCCTCCTCTGCCATTCCCGCCAGCTTCAGGGGCTGCAGGGGCTTAGAGGGGATCACACTATGTCCCCCCATCACTCTGATCACCCTCTCCCGCAATGGCCCCCACATCTCTGAGCCCCCTCTGCTCTTGGCATCATTCCTTCCTTCCCCCTCTGCCGCCTGTAGCTGCTGACCAGTGGCTGTGGTTGGTGGGTGAGGTTGGGGCTGGGGGAGGCTTGGTAAACAAGTGTTTACCAGCCCCCTCATTTTACCACAATGGACACAGGCAGCAATCACTACAGATCACTCCTGTGTACACTGATAACTGAGCATAGTAAACCGAGTTTATTATGTGTTAGTTTATGGATGAATTCGGAGTTTCTATACAGACTCCTTATTCATTCATGTAATGTGTTGCAGAGAAAGGGACTATCTACCATTCCTTTTATTTGTATCAAAAAAGAGACACTAGGGGTCTGTTCAGACCTCTGATATATCTTCTAAAAAAAAAAATTACAAAATATAAAAAAATATAAAAAGTAAAAAAATAAAAACAAAAAAACAAAACATAAAGGCCCCTTTCACATGGAGCAGACTCTGTCAAGCAGATCCACCTGATCCCTGCTGAGAAGACGGATGACAGGTCTGTGTCTGCTCCACAGATGCAGAGTGGACACGGGCACAGCCCGGTGCTCTCTATGGGGTGGTCGGATGGAAACGGATTGCCTGTCTGTTTCCATCCAATTGTCATCCAATCCAATCTGCTAGACGAATGGGGAATGGATCCCCATCCATCTGTATTTGGCGGACCTGATCAGATTAAATTCAGGTGGGTGTAAACGGACACATGTGTCCATTTACATCCACCTCTCCATAGAGAACAATGGGTGGTCCGATCCGGTCTACCTGAAAAACAGAGAGGCGGACCTAATCAGCCTGCTTGTGTAAAAGTGGCCTTGTTTACACAGGACATACACAGCATACACCCTTGCTAAGTCGTGTTTACCTGTACAGGGATCCACAGGTGTTCCTTGCATCCCTGTGCTGGCAGTCCCATTGATGTAATTTGGGATGTAGCAATTGCACAAACAGAGCCGTTACTCCAAATTAAACATCTGTGTAGGTCCAGGTGCTTGTCCCTTATCCCATAGGTTTTAAGTTCAAAGATACAACTATATTGGTGTTTTTTTTTAAATGTAACTGCCTACTCCCAAACTGTCATTTGAAGTAAAAAACACATAGCCAAGTATTATTCTCCATAATTTTTTATTGGGCTTTAATAAAATTAAAAATAAATAAATTAGACAAGCTATCTGTCAATAGAACTTAACCAAAAAGGTGCATTCTATGCATCCAAAAATATAGAAAATATAACAAATCAAATCATTATTATTCAACTATAAAATAAAATAAAAGCCTCATGCATGTGTCCTGCTTCTTAATATAGGGGGTCAACAATGCCAACAGTTGGTGAAAGCAGGGGTCCATCATCCAGAGATAATTCCGAAAAACATCCGGATTATTCTCCTGGAGCTCCCGCAGCAAAGGCATATGACATAATTGGTCATGATTAATAAAGCAACCTATTTTTGGTCCAAGAACTCCTCTTCCTGTTCCTGGACTGGACTTGGGTCAAAGCAATAACTCCAAGACCAATAATAAATAATACGTTATCTCCTCTGATTCCGCAACATGTTAGGTTGACGAACGGTCGTTCAGAAATGAACTGAAAAGCACGAAATGAAAAGCTTGAACTGAAAAGCGATAAATGAAAAGCACAAAATGAAAAGCGCAAATCAACACTCCCCAAACTTCTACTAACATGAAATTAGCAGAAGGAGCCCAAAGGGTGGCGCTAAAGAGCTGAAAAAACATGTATTATGTCAGTACGTTAGTGTTTGTTGGCTGACAATTCCTTGCCGTTTGTATGCAAGACAAAATCCAGGCACACACCTTCAGACAAAAGTCTGAGGTTTTGTCTGGGGGAAATCCGATCGTGTGTATGAGGCTTAATACCGATTTTAGTGTATTTTTAGTGAAAATAGTTATTTGATGAACATTTTGCAATTATTGGCACAAAAAGTAGTAATTTCTTTTATTGTATAGGTCATGTGCTTTCAGAAAATGTATGGTTTGAGAGGCCTTTTACAAATTCTGAAAGCTGTAAGGGAAAAATGGTAACCTCCAGCTTTTAAGATTAAATTGTTTTTATTTACTGCTTTGCATACCTTCAGTTTTTACCATTTCACAAAAAGGCCCAATTAAAAAATATACCAATACATTTTATACATATTTGTTATTTATTAACTCAGTACAGTTTTAACTTTTATATTTAGTAGGAATTTAGCAGGAATTTTGTAAATGTCGCCATGTATGAATCCACTAATAATGATTTTAGTGTATTTTTAGTAAAAATATTGTTTTTGATTAACATATGCATAAAACTTTGCGGGGTCTTAAAAATCAGTAGCGCCTTTTTTTTTGTCTATTGGTCATGTGCTTTCAAAAATATATGGTTTGGGGGTCTTTTACAAATTCTGAAAGCTGTAAGTGAAAAATTAAAACCTCCAGATTTTTAGAGAAATTTTTGCATACGTCTCATTTTCACCATTTCTAAAAAAAAAAGGCGCACTTTTAAATGTACAAATATTTGTTATTTATTAACTTAATACATGTTTGGCTTTTATATTTATAAGAAATTTAGCAAAAATTCTGTAAAATTTGCTGTGTTTGTATCTGCTAATAATGATTTTAGTGCATTTTTTGCGAAAATCTTGTTTTGGAATGAATTTCAATGCACACAAAGACAATATAATACCCACGTTTTTGTAAAATATAAAATGTGGTGTTGCACTGGGTAAATAGGTACCAAACATGTCACACTTTAAAACTGTGCACGCTTATGAAGTGGCGCCAAACTTTGGTATTTAAAAATCTCCACATCTCTGCTTCTGTTTATGAAAGTTTCCCATTGTCAATGGTTCCTAAGGAAGGGGAGAGTGCTGGCACCCACATAATCCCTAGCAACTGTTGATGTCTCTGTCACATTGTCCCCAGCCATGTACGCAAAGGGGAGATAGTGATGACATCACTTCCCAAATATGACCACTGACAATGACTAGACATGTGCAATTCGTTTAGTTCCAAATACATTTTTACCAAATTTTCAACAAATTATTTAATTCAGAAATTTTCAAACTACCGTATATACTCAAGTATAAGCCGAGTTTTTCCAGCACATTTTTTTTGTGCTGAAAGTGCCCCCCTCGTCTTATACTCGAGTCAAGCACTTTTCTGTAGCAGAGAATGACATTTTCCGACCTACTTTGGGGCCCCGTATCTCAACACTACAACATATCCAAATTTGGGGTTCCTAGCATTAAGTGGCCCAGAGATACGGGGCCCCAAATCGGTTCTGAAAATGTTATTCTCTGCTGCGGAAAAGTGCCTGACATTTTCCGACCCGACTTTGGTGCCCCGTATCTCGGGCCACTTGGTGCTAGGAACCCCAAACTTGGTGTGCAAACCCAGTGGAACTATGGATTTGGGGTTCCTAGCACCAAGTGGCCCAGAGATACAGGGCCCCAAAGTCGGTCAACTGTGTCCATCTGCAGCAATGTCATTTCGGGACCCTTTGGGTCCAGAGACCCCAAATTTTGGCTGCAGCTTGGGAGCATCTAGGAAACCTTAACAACCAAGTTTGGATGGCCTATGGCTGCAAATGGGCATAGTGAGGCTGCAAATGGGCATTGTTGACCCTCTTTTCCACTTACAGTAGCTGCGCATTTCTCACCCTAGGCTTATACTCGAGTCAATAAGTTTTCCCAGTTTTTTTGGTAAAATTAGGTCCTCGGCTTATATTCGGGTCGGCTTAAACTCGAGTATATACGGTAATGAAAAACCATTTAACAAATTTCTCTGAATATTCGTAAATTTGAATATACAAAAATTTATAAATTCGTAAATTCATAAATTTGAAAATTTGAAAATTCGGAAATTAGAAATTTGAAATACTGAAGTTTTGTTAACTTACCTGCTCTGTGTAATGGTTTTTCACAGAGCAGCTCTGCTCCTCTTCTTTTTTTAGTCCCCCCCTGGTGGTCCTAGATCCTCCTCCCTGCCGAGAGCCTCCAATAGCCAATGGCTCCTGCTGCTTTGTGGACCAATTTTGCCTTTAGAATCACTTTAATTTCTGTTGTGGGCTGACAACACACAACACTTTGTGATGTCGGGTCTGTCCAGTTCCCTTTTGCTAAATAACTCAAACCATCCCCCTATCCTATTCTTCACAACAGAGAGACATATCACTCTGCAGACTCAAGATAAGAACTAGGAGGGCTGATTAGACTGTTCTGAGATAACACAGGATCATGATCAACAGTTTTTTTTTTTTTGCACTTATTGAATGAATGAATGAATTAATGATTTGTATAGCGCTGAAAATGCGAACTGAATCGCCTTGAGCCGTTTGATCCGACCTGCGTTGATTCCTTCTTAGAAGAGGTGGGTCTTGAGTTTTTTCCTGAAGGCCCGATGGTTTCCTTCCAATCGGATGTTTGTGGGTAGAGCGTTCCATAGCCATGGTCTCCCCTTGATTTGTACCGGGACTTGGGGATGAGGAGGAGGTTTTGGTTGGTTGATCGGAGGTTGCGATTGGGAGTGTAGTGTTTTATTTTTTCGCATAATTATTGAGGAGCGTCTCCTTGTGTGCATTTGTGGGTCAGGCAGAGGGTCTTGAATGTGATCCGATCCTTTACGGTTAGCCAGTGTAGGATCTTCAGGGAGGGGAGATGGATTCCCATGTTTTTTTTCCCGTGACTAGTCTTGCTGCCGTGTTTTGGATGACTTGTAGGCGTGCAATCTGGAGTAGTCCTATGTAGAGGGAGTTTGCGTAGTCGAGTCGAGAGTTGATGATTGTTCCTACTACTATTGCTTTTTCCTCTTCTGGAATGAAGGGGATGAGTCTACGTAGCAGGCGCATTAAACGGATATAACTGTTTCCCGTGGTATATTTAACAGACTAAAAGGTAGCAAAGCATTGTCAGGGTTTTCAGGCAATTTTAACTGAAATCCCCCATTATCACATCAGAACACAAAAGCTCAGCAGAAGAGATTACTGTACTAACATCACATTGTTAATACAGTGGCTCCTTCTGAGCTCTCCAGTTTTTTTTTTTATTCAACCCACTGTGTGTACTAGGCTTAAGTCTCCCCCAATGCATTTATCGAAATCCCATCAAGCTGTGAGACAACACAAGACAATTCATTTTTACTCTTTTTTTCTTTTCTTTTTACTCTTTATTGTGTCTTCATGACACCAACATTTTTTTCGCACTTGCCAATAGACAGTCTCTACATATAAGAGTTCAACTGTGTGATAGAAATATAATTTATTATATTTTCCTTTAAGCCCAGTAAACACGGGCTGAATGTCAGGCATTCGGCCCGTGTGTGAGGCAGCCGGTTGGACACAAGCAGGTATGACTGAAAAAGGTCTGCCGATCGGCCTCCCGATCAGGGCACCAAGCTAATGGCTAAATGCGCTGACCGGAGTGTTCTGGTGGGGCTGGCCACCCCCTGTCAGAACACAAAAACTCAGCAGATGAGATTGCTGTACTAACATCACATTGTTAATATAGTGGCTCGTTCGGAGCTCTCCAGTTTTTTGTTCATTCAACCCGCTGTGTGTAAAAAGGCTTAAGTCTCCCCCAATGCATTGATGGAAATCCCATCAAGCTGTGAGACAACACAAGACAATTGATTTTCTCAGAAGCTCTGACCCCGATGCTCATTGTGTTTGTATTGTTCTTCCTACAGACAGTGAAAACTGCATAAAATGTCCTGATGATGAATGGCCAAATGAGAAGCAGGATCGTTGTTTTCCAAGAGTGGTGGAATTTCTCTCCTACACTGATGATCCCATTGTTTCAGTTTGTTCAGCTGCCTCCATCCTCTCTTTTCTTCTGACTGGTTTAATATTGAGGATATTTATACATTATCAGGACACTCCCATTGTTAAAGCTAATAACCGGAACCTGAGCTATCTTCTCCTGGTCTCCATCATGCTGAGCTTCCTCTGTGTCTTCTTGTTCCTCGGCCATCCAGTAGATGTGACCTGCATGCTGCGTGTAACCTCTTTTGGTGTCATCTTCTCAGTTGCCGTCTCTTCTCTACTTGCCAAAAGTATCATGGTGTGTATTGCTTTTAAAGCCACCAAACCTGGAAGTCCCTGGAGGAAATGGATGGGAGACAAACTGCCCAATTGTATCATTTGTGTCTTCTCACTGGTTCAAGTCAAAATCTGTGTCACTTGGTTGTCTATTTCTCCTCCCTTCCAGGATCAGGACACTCACTCTTATCAGGGGAAGATCATCATTCAGTGTAATGAGGGTTCAGTTATCGGCTTCTACTCTGTCCTGGGATATATGGGGCTTCTGGCAGCTGTGAGTTTCATTATTGCTTTTTTAGCCAGGACATTACCGGACAGTTTTAATGAGGCCAAGTACATCACCTTCAGCATGCTGGTGTTCTGCAGTGTCTGGATTGCCATGATCCCGGCCTATCTGAGCACCAGAGGGAAATACATGGTGGCTGTGGAGGTTTTTGCTATAATAGCATCAAGTTCTGGACTTCTTGGCTGTATATTTTTTCCAAAATGTTACATAATTCTGTTCAGACCTGACCTGAATACAAAGACAGTTATCCGCTAATATGTATGGAGCAACACTTGTTTACCAGTAGTTATAGCATTATCTCTATCATTGTTAATTTTAGTATTATACTGTTGTATTGAGAATGAACACTGTTAAAACCGAGCTCCAGGCTCCTTCAGAAAAAAATAAAAGTCAGCAACTACAAATACTATATCTTATACTTACAGTACCTGTCCTGGAATCCAGTGGTGTCTTCACCCCAGCTGATATTTCAATTGGCTCTCGGGTGCTGCCACCGCCATTCCTTGTAAGGGAAACCGGCAGTGAAGCCTTGCAGCTTCACAGCCGGCTCTTTACGTCACATGCACAAAGTGTGCTGCTCTTTGTGAATGGCACGACAGTGTAGGAAGGAGGAGGGGGGCCGAACTTCGGGGGGACTTGCCATGGCCAAGACCCCAGGATGTGGAAGAGGGTTTCTGTCAAAAACGGGTATCCGTGGAAAAGGGGGAGGAAACAAACAAGCAGAGCTTTCCCTTTTGGGTGGAGCTTTGCTTTAAATTTGAAGATTTAATAATTACCTCTCTGATGGATGGTGAGTTTAATTTCTGTTCTGGACACCACTGGTATCAGACACTTTGGGTTTGTTGGAAACCTTGTCCCCTGCTGGGTGTAGTGATTCCTCCCACCGGGCTGTTACATCACTACAGAACAATGTAGTCACTTAGTGAGGAGGAACCACATTGATCAGAGGAGGAAAAAGTATCCAAGTCATCCTAAAGCAGTGATGGCGAACCTTGACACCCCAGATGTTTTGGAACTACATTTCCCATGATGCTCAACTACACTGCAGAGTGCATGAGCATCATGGGAAATGTAGTTCCAAAACATCTGGGGTGCCAAGGTTTGCCATCACTGTCCTAAAGTGTCAGATACCAGAGACACCCATCACTCTTCCAGAGAGGGAAGATTTCACTCATCACCTTCCTGGAAGATAAATATTAAACATAAGCTGATTGTAATGTATTTTTAGTGTCAGGATCACTTTAATTATAATGTATGTAGATGTAGCCTGTGATATTAATAAGAAAATTTTGCTTGGCATTTTCAAAAATCATTTTTTAATATTGGTTAAAGTTGATGGGGGCATGTTCTCAGTAAATTCATATTTTAAGTGATAAGTTGACTTAATTTTAATGGAGATTTTCTTTATAGGACCTAATAAAAAAATCCGTCTCCTTGTATATATTTCTTTGTAAGCTGCTGCCACAATGGAGTATTCATCTTCCCCATACAATGCGGCAGAGACAACACTCCTACCCCACACCTCGCCAGATCCTGATATGAATTCTTCCAAAGCTAAAAACAGGTTCCAGAGGCTCATTGATCAATCATAGGATTTATTCTGAAGAAGACATTAAACGTTATAATTATGATAGATTAATGTGTTTTGAAATTAATGTTCTTACTCATAAGGGCCCCATAATTGGGTATTTCTGCCATCTCCAAGATCTTCTAGTCAGACGTGTCAAAGAAAAAGTAAAAAAGATTAAGAAGTAACAATCCTCCCGATCCCTTCCTATAAGTATTCTAATCATACACACTAAGAACAACACTGCATACAAATAAAAAATATATAAATAAACCTCCAAAATATGATATATTATTAATCAATATTCCTTAAATAAATATAATCATGCTTACACAAAACATATTAAATGTGTGAATAATAAAGTGCCAAACAGTGTAAGATGAATACAATGATCTCCAATGATTTAACAAACTCATCCCACAATAAAAGTGCCAAAGAATGTGCAAAACGATCAAATTCCCTTAAATTATGTACAACATGTGAAGATCAAGTCCCCCACAATACTAAGTGCAATAAACCCCCTCCTCAGTGACATGGAAGAAGCTCCTTTGTGTTCTTCAAACGATCTCTTCATGAACCCCCCAATCCGTCATCCACTCACCTTATAAGTCTGACCTCTTCAATGAAAAAGTTGGTCATAGAGCACTTGTTGTATATAAAAAAAAAATCATATGGGGAACTCGGATCCACATAGACAAATGCAGTCAGTCACACATGAAACATAATCACACTTTCTATAGAGAAGATCTGCTGCAAAAAATCAGTTCAGCATAAAAGAGAGGTCCTATCATCACACAATAATAATCATCAATATACCTGAAAAGAAATACAAACACCTAACCCCCCCCCCCCCCCCCGAAACAAGAGCAAAAAGAAAAGGAAGCAATCCTGGAAAAAAATATTAATACGTTGCCTCACAGAGGTGATATCTTCAAGGAATATCACGTAGATGAGAGTAGAGAGAGGGGGGGTCTCTAATTGTTACAAAGACCATTTCTGAAGGCCAGAGAGAACCAAATTTCCATGGATGGACAGAATAGTGGACCCTCTGTGCTATCTGTACATTGGAGAGGGTGGGAGACATTAAAAGAACTAAGGAACTGAGTCTAAGTTCACACCAGGAACTAACACACCACTGAGACAGAAACTTCACCTGTGATAGAAGTGAGAGACAAATGCTGGTCCAGACCCAATCAATTTCCCACCCACCCTTTTAATATTATTTTTATTTTTTGTTTAATATTTTTTTTTTATAATTTTCCTTTTTTTTATATTATTTACCTTATTTTTACTTTTTTCATTGCTCTGATAAAGCAAACAATAGAAGGGAAGGCAAGGGTGCAACTAAAATGCTTTCAAGTGATCATATGTTTGGATTAGTGGGTGTCAAGGATGTACCATTGGCTGGAGGTGACAAGTATGTGCCTGAGGTACTAAACTGACCTGCTGTACATGTCATGTAAGGGAAAAAACCTCTATTAATAGATAAAGAGTAACCCAGAGTACCCGAGTACATATCTTCAGCCCAGAGTACCCGAGTACATATCTGCATCAAAGAGTACCCGAGTACATATCTTCAGCCCAGAGTACCCGAGTACATATCTGCATCAAAGAGTACCCGAGTACATATCTACAGCCCAGAGTACCCAAGTACCTATCTGCAGCCCAGAGTACCCGAGTACATATCTTCAGCCCAGATTACCCATCAACAGCCCAGAGTACCCGAGTACCTATCTGCATCAAAGAGTACCCGAGTACATATCTTCAGCCCAGAGTACCCGAGTACATATCTTCAGCCCAGAGTACCCGAGTACCTATCTGCATCAAAGTGTACCCGAGTACCCATCTACAGCCCAGAGTACCCAAGTACCTATCTTCAGCCCAGAGTACCCATCTACAGCCGAGAGTACCTAAGTACCTATCTGCATCAAATAGTACCCAAGTACTTATCTACATCAAAGAGTAACCGAGTACCTATCTGCATCAAAGAGTACCCAAGTACTTATCTACATCAAAGAGTAACCGAGTACCTATCTGCAGCCCAGAGTATTTGAGTACCTATGTGCAGCCCAGAGTTCCAAGGACCTGTCTCCACTACATCAGATAACCAGAGTACCTGTCTCAAGCCCATCTGAGTACCTATCTGCAGCCCATCAGAGTATCCGAGTTCCTATCTGCAGCCGAGATACGGGGCCCCAATGTTGGTTCGGAAAATGCCATTCTCTGCAGCAGAATGGTGATTGACTCGAGTATAAGCTGAGGGGGGCATTTTCAGCACAAAAAAATGTGCTGAAAAACTCAGCTTATACTCGAGTATATACGGTACTTACCTGCCCTGTTTTTATGTCTATTTTGTTTTTAATAAGCAAGTTACAAGGGGTTCTGATTATTGCACTATATGAAATACTATATTGGTGGATATTCTGTATTCATAAGAAGCACTGTAAATGCTTTATTTTAAATCAGGCATATATATGTTTTATTTGTTTTTACTTTATAACAGCAGCTGGAAGTGCAGCCAACTGTGTTCTGTTTGAGCGCTGGGTTCAGGATTACAGTGTATTTCTGAGTTGTAATAGCACTATATCTCCATCTTCCACCCGACTGCCCCTGCTGGCATGGCTCATGCCTATTTATGAGGTAAACCTGACCCATTCCAGGGATTTGCTGGGGATTGGCTAAATAATAAATATTCCAAACAGCTATAGGTTCCACCCACCAGCTCTAGAAATTTCTATCACCTTCCAGACCAGGGGGAGGTCCCAGAGGAGCTGTCAGGACGAGTCACCCAGCCTGACTCACTGAACCCTGACCCGGATTCATAGCTCAGACTTAGCCCTGAGCCAAATTAAATTTCCCTACACTAACAAACCTTCCTTAACTCTAGCACACACTAGAGGGTGCTACATGTGTGTTTACATTCGATATTTAAAAGAGCATATCATCAAACTGCACTAAGGCTGACATAGTGTTCTGGTTCCTGATCCTGTTCTTCTGCCTCCGACTACGCTGATCTCTGGTTTCCTGATTACTGGTTTGTCTGACTACCTGCTTTGGCTTCCGATTCTTGGCTCTTGTTTTGACTATGTTTACTGATCTGTACCATTTTTACCATTACATTAAAAGGTGTGATCTGTACTGCATTTCTGTCTCAGTCTGATTCATGGTTCCTGATAACATGGAGATAGTGATTGCCAGAATAGGTAATACACGGTCACATGGTAAAGGTCACATTGATATGATTACAGTTTCCACTGACAAACATGACAGATATTACAAATTTCAAAAAGATTTCAACTTTATCTGACAAGATATGAAATGACATGCTGTTGGGTAAAAATATTTCCTAATGACACATCAGCCTTACATTGCATAGACATATTATAATGAGCAAAGATGCAATTAATTAATTTGATTTGATAAATTCTTTCTCAATACCTCTACGGTGTTCAGTAAGGGTATATATCTACCTTAACCACATGCCTACTGGGCACTTATACCCCCTTCCTGTCCAGGCCAATTTTCAGCTTTCAGCGCTCTCACACTTTGAACAACAATTACGCAGTCATGCAACATTGTACCCATATAATATTTTTATCATTTTTTTTCCACACAAACAGAAATTTATTTTGGGGGTTTTTATTCGACACTGGGTTATTTTTTATTCTTTGCTAAACAAATGAAAAAATACTGAAAATTGCATAGTTTGATATACAATTTGCAAACAGGTAATTTTTCTCCTTCACTGATGTGTGCTAATAAGGCTGCACTGATGCACACTGATAGGCTGCTGTGAAGATGTGGCACTGATAGATGGCACTGATGGGCACTGATAGGTGGCACTGATGGGCACTGATAGGTGGCACTGATTGGAAATGATGAGGAGGCATTGGTGGGCATTTATGAGGCTGCACTGATAGGATGCACTGATGGGAGGCACTGATGGGCACTGATAGGTGGCACTTATAGGCAGCTCTGATGGGCGGCACTGATGGATGCTGATATGGGGCACTGATGGGCACTGGTAGACGCCACTGATAGGTGGCACTGATTGGCAGCACTGGTGGGCACTGATTGACAGCACTGGTGGGCACTGTTGGCACTGCACTGATAATCAGTGTCCTGTATGTCAGTGCCGATGTCCCTTTAACACAAACTGGTTATCAGCTCTCTTCTTCTCTCCTCATGCTGTCAGCATGAGGAAGGAAAAGACGATAACCACCTTGTGTTTACATCCATGATCAGCTGTGATTGGACACAGCTGATCACATGGTAAAGGACTGCTGTGATTGGCCCTTTAACCCCGATCTGTAATCAGCTAAGTTCAAAGGACTCGTGATCACAGAGTGCACAGCACACATACCACAGGGGCTGAGAGGGCAGTGTTATCACAGGAGGATGTCCAGTTAACAGATCTGCCAATCCCTATAAGCCCTACACTAATCTCTCCCTGTGCACTTTATCAGCCACACTCCTTATATCTTCCCTATCACCATTAGGGATGAGCTTCGAGTTCGAGTCAAACCCATGTTTGACTAGAACATTGGCTGTTCGACCGTTCGTCAAATTGCGAATGTTATGGGTCGTTCGCGCCAAATTCGAGTGGCGCGTTTAGGCCCATAATTCACTGCGGCAACGCAGTGCATTGCTGGCTGCTGATTGGCCAAGCATGCACTATGACCCGCATGCTTTGGCCAATCACAGCGCAGAAAAAACGGAGAGCCATGTCTCAGGGGGTTTAGTACACGCCCCACACTATATAAGGCCGCCTGCATGGCGGCCTTGTGTAGTGTGTTGCGGCGGTGGTTAAAGACAGACAGAGAGAGACAGTGTAATTTAATTTGAGTTAGATAGAGTAGGCAGGCGAGTCAGCTAGCTTCAGTTACAGTGTGTAGAGGACATATATGTATCCCAGGTGTGTTGTATATATATTTATACACTGTATTCAGTTTAACTAGATCTGTTCCTGTTCTTCATTTGGTGTACTGTGTCCTTTGCACAGTGTACACCTAAAGCTTTACATGAATACAATTGCCGGTGTTCTCATATAAATACAGGCAGGGAGCTGCAGTATTTTGTTTTAGCATCCTTTGCACAGTGTGCACCTAAAGCTTTACCTGAATACAAATGCTGGCGTTCTCATACGAATACAGTCAGGGAGCTGCAATATTTTTTTCGTGTAATTTGCACAGTGTGCACCTAAAGATTTACCTGAATACAATTGCCGGGGTTCTCATACAAATACAGGCAGGGAGCTGCAGTATTTAGTTTTAGTGTCATTTGCACAGTGTGCACCTAAAGCTTTACCTGAATACAATTGCCGGCGTTCTCATACAAATACAGGCAGGGAGCTGCAGTATTATGTTTTAGTAGCCTTTGCACAGTGTGCACCTAAAGTTTTACCTGAATACAATTGCCGGCGTTCTCATATGAATACAGGCAGGGAGCTGCAGTATTATGTTTTAGTGTACTTTGCACAGTGTGCACCTAAAGCTTTACCTGAATACGATTGCTGGCCTTCTCATACAAATACAAGCAGGGAGCTGCAGTATTTTGTTTTAGTGTCCTTTTCACAGTGTGCACCTAAATCTTTACCTGAATACAATTGTCAGCGTTCTCATACAAATACAGGCAGGGAGATGCAGTATTTTGTTTTAGTGTCCTTTGCACAGTGTGCACCTAAATCTTTACCTGAATACGATTGCTGGCCTTCTCATACAAATACAAGCAGGGAGCTGCAGTATTATGTTTTAGTGTCCTTTGCACAGTGTGCACCTAAAGCTTTACCTGAATACAATTGCCGGCGTTCTCATACAAATACAGGCAGGGAGCTGCAGTATTTTGTTTTAGTGTACTTTGCACAGTGTGCACCTAAAGCTTTACCTGAGTACATTCGCCGGCGTTCTCATACGAATACAGGCAGGGAGCTGCAGTATTTTGTTTTAGTGTCCTTTGCACAGTGTGCACTTAAAGCTTTACCTAAATACAATTGCCGGCGTTCTCATATAAATACAAGCAGGGAACTGCAGTATTTTGTTTTAGTGTCTTTTTCCCAGTGTGCACCTAAAGCTTTACCTGAATACAATTGTCGGCGTTCTTATACAAATACAGGCAGGGAGATGCAGTAGATTTTACAGCTGACTGCCTTGCCCAACGATGGCAGAACATTCCCTTCCACGTGATGGTGGAGAGATGGAACGGCCTTACATGAAAAGTAGTAGCGACTGGGAACCTATCATTGTGGTACAGCACATTGTGCGAATTCACGGAATGGGGGAGAATAATCCACCAGGCTGAAAGGCAGAAGCTGGAGAGCCAACAGCTTAGACAAGTTTGCATGACGCTGGGCATGTGGGTGGCAGGGAATGTATTTTTTTTCCCACTACATCAGAAGAGAAATTTGCCGGCTACAGTCTATAGCTGGTGGTGTGATGCTGGCAGATGTGCTACTAGGACCTGGGACACCCTGTGCTATACCATCATCCCTGTCAGTGGAGGCTGCTGAAAGGTAATGACTTGATATCGCAGGGGAAGACTGAAGTGGGTAAAGAGGAGGAGGAGGGACAGATTTGTGCCCCTTTTAGGTGCTCTTGCCCACGGGCTGAGTGGTTGGACGTTAAATGCCTTTATTAGGCATGTGATAGAATAGGGTGGCTGCTCTGTACTCTTTCTTGATGTTGGCCTCCTTGGGGTTGTGCTGCCTCACAAGAGGTTTAATCCTCAGCTCTATCTGGCACCCAAGTCGCATCAGTGACCTCATCATCATCATCAACATCATCATCTCCATCTTCATCATTAGCACTGGAGACAACTTGGCAATACGCTGCGGCTGGGGGAACAAGAATGCCAATTTGTGTACCAGTGTTCCTCCCTCTCTCTAGGCTCATGTTCCTGTCATTCTCAACCTCAGAACCAACATCTGAATCCAGTAATGGCTGGGCATCACCAAGGAGCAAGTGGCTGACGCTGTGGTCAAATAACTCAGCTGACTCCTCAATGGCTGATTTTAGGGGTATGGCAGGAATAGATGGGCACAAGGAGGCAGGTTTACCCACTCTGGCAATGGAAGGGGACGGCACACTTGTCTCTGCTTGCGTGACAGAGGATGAGGAGGATGAGGAAGGTTTAGTAAGCCAGTCCACCACCTCCTCAGCACCCCCGGACCATTTGGCAGCCAAAGGACCAGAGGTCTTTTTTCAATTTCGCACAATTTCGCACTGCACTACTTTAACTGGTAATTGCGCGGTCATGCAATTTTGTAACCAAACGAAATTTGCGTCCTTTTCTTCCCACAAATAGAGCTTTCTTTTGATGGTATTTGATTGCCTCTGTGATTTTTATTTTTTGCGATATAAACGGAAAAAGAGCGAAAATTTTGAAAAAAAAAGAGATTTTCTACTTTTTGTTATAAAAAAAATCTAATAAACTCAATTTTAGTCAAACATTTGGGCCAAAATGTATTCAGCCACATGTCTTTAGTAAAAAAAATGCCAATAAGCGTATATTTATTGGTTTGCGCAAAAGTTATAGCGTCTACAAACTAGAGTACATTTTCTGGAATTTACACCGCTTTTAATTTATGACTGCCTATTTCATTTCTTGAGGTGCTAAAATGGCAGGGAAGTACAAAACCCCCCCAAATGACCCCATTTTGGAAAGTAGACACCCCAAGCTATTTGCTGAGAGGCATGTTGAGCCCATTGAATATTTTTTTTTTTAGTCCCAAGTGATTGAATAAAGACAAAAATAAAAAAGATTTTTTTTTTTTTTTTTCAAAAAGTTGTCACTAAATGATATATTGCTCACACATGCCATAGTTATATGTGGAATTGCACCCCAAAATACATTTTGCTGCTTCTCCTGAGTATGGGGATACCACATGTGTGGGACTTTTTGGGAGCCTAGCCGCGTACGGGGCCCCGAAACCCAAGCACCGCCTTCAGGATTTCTAAGGGTGCAAATTTTTGATTTCACTCCTCACTACCTATCACCGTTTCGAAGGCCATAAAATGCCAAAATAGCACAAAACCCCCCCAAATGACCCCATTTTGGAAAGTAGACACCCCAAGCTATTTGTTGAGAGGCATGGTGAGTATTTTACAGCTCTCATTTGTTTTTGAAAATGAAGAAAGTAAAGAAAAAAACATTTTTTTTTCTATTTTTCAATTTACAAAACTTTGTGACAAAAAGCGAGATCTGCAAAATACTCACAATACCTCTCAGCAAATAGCTTGGGGTGTCTACTTTCCAAAATGGGGTCATTTTGGGGGGTTTTATGCCATCTGGGCATTCCATGGCCTCCGAAACTGTGATTGGCAGTGAGAAGTGAAATAAAAAAATTACACCCTTAGAAAGCCTGAAGGCGGTGATTGGTTTTTGGGGTTCCGTACGCAGCTAGGCTCCCAAAAAGTCCCACACATGTGGTATCCCCGTACTCAGGAGAAGCAACAGAATGTATTTTGGGGTGTATTTCCACATATGCCCATGACATGTTTGAGCAATATATCATTTAGTGACAACTTTTTGTAAAAAAAAAATATATATATATTTTTTTTTTTCATTATTCAATCTCTTGGGACAAAAAAAAAAAATATTTAATGGGCTCAACATTGCTCTCATCAAATAGCTTGGGGTGTCTACTTTCCAAAATGGGGTCATTTGGGGGGGGTTTGAACTGTCCTGGCATTTTATGCACAACATTTAGAAGCCTATGTCACACGTCACCCACTCTTCTAACCACTTGAAGATAAAGCCCTTTCTGACACTTTTTGTTTACATGAAAACATATTTTTTTTTTGCAAGAAAATTACGTTGAACCCCCAAACACTATATATAATGTTAAAGCAAAGGCCCTACAGATTAAAATGGTGGGTGTTGCATTTTTTTTTTCCACACAGTATTTGCGCAGCGATTTTTCAAACGCATTTTTTGTGGAAAAAATACACTTTTTTTTATTTTAATGCACTAAAAACACACTATATTGCTCAAATTTTTGATGAAATAAAAAATATGATCTTAGGCCGAGTACATGGATACCAAACACGACATGCTTTAAAATTGCGCACAAACACGCAGTGGCGACAAACTACATACATTTTTAAAAGCCTTTAAAAGCCTTTACATGATACCACATTAGATTCACGGAGGAGGTCTACTGCTAAAATTACTGCCCTCGATCTGACCTTCGCGGTGATACCTCACATGCATGGTGCAATTGCTGTTTACATATGACGCCAGACCAACGCTTGTGTACGCCTTTGCGCAAGAGAAGGGGGGGCAGGGGTGCTTTTTTTTTTTTTTTTTTGGTTTTTTTTTTATTTATTTAGCTTTTTTATTTTATTTTTAAACTGTTCCTTCCATTTTTTTTCTTTGTTATGATTTTTATTGTTATCTCAGGGAATGTAAATATCCCCTATGATAGCAATAGGCAGTGACAGGTACTCTTTTTTTGAAAAAATTGGGGTCTATTAGACCCTAGATCTTTCCTCTGCCCTCAAAGCATCTGACCACACCAAGATTGGTGTGATAAAATGCTTTCCCAATTTCCCAATGGCGCGGTTTATATCCGGGAGGGGGGACATTCCCTCCCACTGCTTGTAAAAGCAGTCTAGAGGCTAATTACCCGCTAGAATTGCTTTTACATGAAAGCCGATCACTGGCTGAAAAGAATGATACCAAGATGATACCTAAACCTGCAGGCATCATTCTGGTATAACCATTCAAAGTCCAGCAACATACTGGACATATATTGTAATCTTTTTTTTTTCATGCAGCCTCTTGGCTGAACGAAAAAAAGAGATTGATTGGTGGGTGTGCCCACCATTAGAATACCTCCCTTCATCCACCCACTTCTAATGATGGGCATACATGCACCATTTATATATGCCGATGCATGGGGGCATCCTCCCGCAAAAGTTATGCCGTGTACACACGGTCGGAATTTCGACCGTATGTACGTGGCATTAGGAGCCAATCGCTCCCCCCCCCCCCCCCTGCTGCCCCCATGCTTCGGCATATATGCTCTTTTTTTTAACTGTGGTGGTGAAATCACCTCCTACAGCGTTGGAGTCGCGGCTTTATGTATCGTGGGAGCAAACGCTGTTGCTGTCAAGATAAATAAATCCGCGTTGCAACTGAATGGCGCACCTGAAAACAAAAAAATGCTTAACACTAAAACACAGTAAACAAAATTACATACCTGAAAAGCAAGCATGATAAAACATGATAAAACATAATAAAACATTGCAGAATAGAATGGAGTAAAAAAAGAGCAACAATAGAGAGAGAGAGAGAGAGAACAATAAAACGACAACTATTTTATTTTTTTTTTTATTTTTTTGAGATTCACAGGTAAAAAAGCTCCTGACTGAAGCGACTGAATCAAAACGCTACCACAAAAAAAATGTTAGCGATCGCAGGGATCAGGCCTGACTCTGCGAACGCTGCAGTTATGTGTGCTTAGTGTTTTGTAAGTGACAGTGATCGATCGATACTGCACTTGGGTGGGCTGGGCTGGGCGGAGGGGGAAAACGCAGGTGCTAGCAGGTATCTGGGCTGATCCCGCTAACAATGCGTTTTTTTTTGGAACCCTAAACTGCTGGGACGCTAGTATAGATCTGATCAGATCAGATATTGATCTGTTCAGATACTGTGCCACTAAGGGAGGTGTATGCTTTGCGCGTGGGTGTTTGCGGTACTGGCACTAACCTGGGGCGACGCAGACCTTATTAGACCCTAAAACCTAATTGATATCACCCGCCGGGCGATCAGGGGGTTAAACCGTTATTGGGTAATAAATGGCGGGTGCCCTGACAGTATAAAAAACAAGCTAACTAACCAGCGTCACCCGTAACAGTAATACAAAAAAAAAACTGGTTACCTAGCGACACTAATGCAGCGATCAGAAAAACGATCGCTTAGTGACACTGGCAAAAGGGGGTGAAAGGGTTAACTAGGGGCAATCAGGGGGTTAAAACCTTTATTAGGTAATATATGGGGGTACCTGACGCTATATAAAAACCTGACGGGGAACCTAAATAACTAACTGGCTGACCAGCGTCACCAGTGACATTTATACAGTGATCACTGGTGAAAGGGTTAACTCTAGGGGCAATCAGGGGGTTAAAACCTTTATTTAGGTTGTAATATGGGGGTACCTGACCTATAAACCTATTTATGAACCTATATAAACATGGCGGTAAAAAAAAAAAAAAAAACTGGTTACCTAGCGACACTAATGCAGCGATCAGAAAAACGATCGCTTAGTGACACTGGCAAAAGGGGGTGAAAGGGTTAACTAGGGGCAATCAGGGGGTTAAAACCTTTATTAGGTAATATATGGGGGTACCTGACGCTATATAAAAACCTGACGGGGAACCTAAATAACGAAATAACTAACTGGCTAACCAGCGTCACCAGTGACATTTATACAGTGATCACTGGTGAAAGGGTTAACTCTAGGGGCAATCAGGGGGTTAAAACCTTTATTTAGGTTGTAATATGGGGGTACCTGACCTATAAACCTATTTATGAACCTATATAAACATGGCGGTTAAAAAAAAAAAAAAAAATGGTTACCTAGCGACACTAATGCAGCGATCAGAAAACCGATCGCTTAGTGACACTGGCAAAAGGGGGTGAAGGGGTTAACTAGGGGCAATCAGGGGGTTAAACCTTTATTAGGGGGGGGGGTAGGGGGCTACCTTGGACCTAAAACTAACTGCCCTGACAGTTATTACAGTCACACTGACACTAAATGCAGTGATCAGTAAATAAATGATCACTGCAATTAGTGACACTGTGACTGGGGGGGGGAGGGGGTGATCTGGGGGGTGATCAGGGGGTGACAGGGGGGTGGAATATGTGCCTAACTGTACTGGTGTCAGTGTACTGTTGTGCACTAACCTTTACATGTTCACCGCTCGGCGTCTCCGGTCACATAGACCGGCGCACCGAGCGTGACATCACTTCCGCCTTCCTGTCTATACAATAGACAGGAAGGGGAAGCTTTTCATTGGCCAGGAGCGATCGCGAGGGGGTGGCCAGAAACCACTGGCCGTCCCCTCGTCCCGGATCGCTCCTGACACGATCCCGACCGTCCCCGCCGGCGGAGGGGGGTCCGATCGGACCCCCCAACCGCCTGAAGAATGTCACGTACAGGTACGTGATTCTGCCTGTACGTGCCATTCTGTTGACGTATATATACATGGGGCGGTCGGGAAGTGGTTAAAAAAAAAATAGGCCGGGCGGGGACCGGTTAAGGTATCCGACAAGCATTTCATTTAAAGGATTTGTTGCATCCAAAGTCAAAAGAGAAGACCATCGCCACGCTTTATGATTCAAAAGAATTTAGTATCAACATTCACCACCCAAAGATTTCAACAATAGGGTTGAGCGAACCCGAACTGTAAAGTTCGGGTCCGTACTGGACTTTTGGGTGTTCGGGACCCGGACCCGAACCCGAACCCGAACTATTGGCTGTAAGTTCGGGTTCGGGTCCGGTGTTCAGCGCTGTATTGGTGCCTTTTTAACAGCTGCAGGGCAGCCAATCGATGATCGTTTCACTAGTGTGCCCTTAGAAGCCATCACAGCCATGCCTACTAATGGCATGGCTGTGATTGGGCAGTGCAGCATGTGACCCAGCCTCTATATATAGTCCAGACACACAGCACACAGCGTCATTCTGCTATAGACAAGTTCCTGTGCTGCTGAGAGGATTTTAGGAGTTAGTGTGATAAAGTCAGTCAGTCAGTCAGCATTCCTTAACTTTTCTTCTAATTAGTTAGATCAGTGAGTGATCTACATAGCTAGAGTAGAGTAGGGAGTTTCTTTAGTAAGGAAGAGAAAGAGGCAGAGAGAATTATTGAAGAGATTCCTAAATCAATAGTACCCTGGCTGGGGTGCAGTGCACCCCACCTGCAGTGCACCTCTAACAGTGCCATGAGGCCAGTGCCAGACAAAATATTAAATTTTGCTGTGTTTTTTTTCAACCAATAGCATTTTCTGCGTTTTCATAAACGCTTTACATACTGTCCGTGTATTCTGATATTGGAAAAACATTGCAAAAAAATTTAATTTTGCAGTGTTTTTTTTCTTCCCAATAGCATTTTCTGCGTTTTCATAAACGCTTTACATACTGTCCATGTATTCTGATATTGGAAAAACATTGCAAAAAAATTTGATTTTGCAGTGTTTTTTTTCCCCAATAGCATTTTCTGCGTTTTCATAAACGCTTTACATACTGTCCGTGTATTCTGATATTGGAAAAACATTGCAAAAATTTTTAATTTTGCAGGGTTTTTTTTCTTCCCAATAGCATTTTCTGCATTTTCATAAACGCTTTAGACACTGTCCGTTTATTCTGATATTGGAAAAACAATGCAAAAAAAATTAATTTTGCAGTGTTTTTTTTTCTCCAATAGCATTTTCTGCGTTTTCATAAACACTTTACATACTGTCCGTGTATTCTGATATTGGAAAAACATTGCAAAAAATTTTAATTTTGCTGTGTTTTTTTTTCCCAATAGCATTTTCTGCATTTTCATAAACGCTTTAGACACTATTCGTTTATTCTGATATTGGAAAAACATTGCAAAAAAATTAAATTTTGCAGTGTTTTTTTTCTTCCCAATAGCATTTTCTGCGTGTTCATAAACGCTTTAGACACTGTACGTGTATTCTGCTATTGACAAAAACACCCATTTAGGGCGAGATCATAAATTTTGAAAATATGAGGAGATCATCAAAAAGGGGACGTGGCCCGGGTCGTGGTGCTGCTGGTGGCGCTCCTGTTGCAGGGAGAGGACGTGGTCGATCTGTGCCAGCTACACGCACTAGTGAAACACCTTCCTCAGGTGCGAGTAGGCGACAGAGCCTGCAGCGGTATTTTGGCGCGCCTAATGAGGCTGTACGAATGTTGAGGCCAGGACAAGTACAGGCGATAGTAGATTGGGTTGCTGACAGTGCCTCCGGTTCCTTCACATTGTCTCCCACCCAGTCTCCTGATGAAAGTTCAGAGTTGGCACCTGCAGCCGATGTCCATCAGTCTTTCACCTCACCCCCTTGCAAATCAGCCCCAAATCATGCAGCAGTCTCTTCTGCTTTTTGATGACTCTGTTAGCAGGGTTTCCCAGGGCCATCCACCTAGCCCTGCCCCAGAAGTGGAAGAGATTGTGTGCACCGATGCCCAACCACTTATGTTTCATGATGAGTACATGGGAGGACCATCGCAGCACGTCTCGGATGATGACGAAACACAGGTGCCAACCTGGAGTCACCGCGCATCGTCTTCGGAGAGTTTCAAAATCCCCTTGTCCTACGTACTGAGCAAGCGCAGTACAGGGCGGACACTATGCGACGGGGGACAGAATTCGACACATCATTCACCACTAGCCTTACCCAGCCATTGTTGTATTTTTGAACCAGTGTTGGCTACCTCGTCCTCCTCCACCGCGCTTCCACCTACACCGCCACATCCACCGCCACCTCAACCTCCTACTCCATTTGAATTTCGTCGTCCTAGGTCAAGATTATAATTTTTTCATTTTTTTAATTTCCAAGTATTTTATTTTCCCACTATCCTATCCATTAAATTGAATAATTTTTTCCAGAAAGTGCGTATTCTGGGGTATTCCCACCATATGTGCGGCATCGTGCCGTTGAGTTTCTGAGGTTCTTAATAACTTCCTGTACCTCTTCTGCTGAGAAGGGGGCCTCCAGCATTTTTTTTTAATTTTTAATTTTTTTTTATGTTATTTTAAGTTATTTCCCTATCCACATTTGTTTGCAGATCACTTGTCATGCTCTTAACAACATTTTGTTGCCATTTGCAGCCCTCTAGCCCTTTCCATTACCTTTTTACAGCCATTTTAGTGTTCAAAAGTCCGGGTCCCCATTGACTTCAATGGGGTTCGGAGTTCGGGGTCAAGTTCGGGTCAAGCTCGGTCCCGAACCCGGACTTTTTTCCGAAGTTCGGCCGAACCCGCCGAACCCGAACATCCAGGTGTCCGCTCAACTCTATTCAATAAGGTCAGAGTTTGTGAACCTTTGCAAACAAAACACGGGCAGATTTACTCCTCAGTAAATCTATACTGTATATACAGTATATATACAGTATATATATATCAGTTTGAAAAAAGTCCATCCAGTTCGACCACAAAAAATAAAAATAAAAATAATGTAAAAAAAAAAAAATAATATAAAAAAATTATAATATTATTTTATTTTTATACTATTTTATTTTTATATTATTTTTTTTATATTATTTTTTTTCATATCGAAAAAAAATAATATAAAAAAAAATAATATAAAAAAAAATAATATAAAAAAAATAATATTGTTACAGTTACAGTTTGTTAAAGGAGACTGTGAAATCCCTAAGAGCCCTGTGAAGTACAGAAAAACCTATTGAACAATAGACATGTGTACACTAAAATATTCTGTTTCGGAATTTCGGTTTCATCCAAAAAATAAATTGATTTAGTTACTCCCGAAATTCATTTTTATTAATTTTGTTTCATTAAAAGATGCATTTGTACGAAAATCTGTATTAATTAAAGCGGAGGTCCACACAAAAATGGTACCTCCGCTGTCCGGATTCCTCCCCCCCTCTGGAGTCACATTTGGCACCTTTCAGGAGGGAGAAGATACCTGTCTAAGACAGGTATTTGCACCCACTTACCAACATTGACCCCCGCATTATCTGCGGGAGTCTACGCCACGTCCGGCGCCCCCCGCTGACTTCTGGGAGACACACGGGACCCAGGAGACAGCAGGGACTAGTGGCATTGCGCAGTGTGAGGTGTGCATGTGCAGTAAGGAACCAGGATGTGAAGCTGCAAGGCTTCACTTCCTGATTCCCTTACCGAAGATGGTGGCGGCAACATCCAAAAACCGAGGCAGAGATCGGCTTTGGGTGCCGACATCGTGGGCCCGCTGGACAGGTAAGTGTCCTTTTTTTAAAAGTCATCAGCTGCAGTATTTGTAGCTGCTGAATTAAAAAAAAAATTGGCGGACCTCCGCTTTAAGGTCGAATCTGTCAATTGAAGGTTTATGGTGTCTGTCGGATGTTCTAAGAAGATTTGACGAACCAGCTAAACTGTAGGATGCCGTGATCGTACATTTCCGGACGAATGTTCCGCCCACAAGCTATAGTAGAATTCTAATATTGTTTGACTAGTAATAATTATAATTAATAGTACTAGTCAAACAACATTAGAATTCTTCTACAGCCTATGAGCGGAGCATTTGACCATAAATGTCCGCTCGCGGCGATCATATGTTTTTAGCTGCTTCGTCAAATGTCAGGTGGTATTATACATATTTTTGATCGTATTGCATGAAAGGATACTTGTTTGTTTCTGTTCATGTCGAACGGTCTACCCGAACAGCAAATGGAATTGCGTTGTATCGAAAAACCAAGCATATAACTTCCTTCCTATTCGCTCTGCACTCCTAACGGTTCTGGTTCATACTGGCGATGGCCGCATTCAACAGTGGCTCCAGGCAGTCCGACCCCTTGGAGGTTCCTGGCCCTTCTATGGAGGCAGCAGCACCACCACCAATCAGCCGATAACATTCATCATCATCATCATTTTACTTCCCCCACCCATTTCAGCAGCAACCAGTAACAGCTCTTTTACTATTGTCTCTATAATTCTCTTCTCTCTATGTCGAATAATATTGGACTAATAGAGTAAGATTGGGCACATTCGACCTCAGGTTCGATAGACACAGATTGTCACCGTCATGTAGAATCTTCTAACTCTCTATATCGAACTGTTGTCGCAACAATACGAAAATATAATGCATACTAAAATAAAGCATTTTTTAATTTTGGATCTATTTCGGATTTTGGGCTCTGCGCGTTCGTTATTGGTTTGTTAAAACGAACACAAAAGTCCCCGAAATTTGTACGAAAATGAATTTGGACGATAACAAATGCACATGTCTAATAAACCATATGTGGAGAATATTATACTGCTCATGCATGAATATTTGTGCTATACACTAGCTGGTGTATGATAAACATACATTGGCTGCTTTTATTCTATGACATCATAGTGGACAGGATTATTTCTGACAGGTCATGTAGCTTTGTACATGTACAATTCACTGCACAGAACGCCACTCACATTATTTTATTTATTTATTTTTTCTTTGAATTCATCTGAAGTAATGTGTGGTGATCTGTATTATGTATGGCACCTTATGGGGGTAAGAGGCATAAAATCAGCAATAACTGGATGTTCAACACCAATAGAAAACTAGGGCTGTAATGTACACATTGACCATCACTGTACAATCCTATCACTTAGTTGTATAAAGTTAGTTATAAAAAAAATATGTATAACTAAATATTATTATCAGTAACCGGCTTTACTAGTCTGCTGCAACGTTGGAAATATTGTCATCATACGGTAACCATCCTCCAGAATATCACCTATCAGGGGAATCCAACACAACATGGATATGAAAAGATATTTTTCTGTATAAGACACAAGAAATACAACATTCTAAATGTGACTTCAGTGATCAGAGGAAGAATAGTAAATTCAGATTCCATCCCCTGAGAGATTCTACAGAAACTTTCATCCAATAGAACAAACTCCGGCTGTTCCCTGAAGAAGATGTCTAATAATACTTTACTAAAGAACTGCTTTCCAGTATCGGCAATGCCGAGAAATAAAAGTTATAAAGTTTAGTAGTTTATTTTGCTGGATATTCAGTATATATTATACTTAACATTCAGATGCGAGATTACAAAATAATGTAATTAGTATTGGCATGTAAAATATGAAGAAATGTATATGATAATTACAAATAAAATGTGGTGTTTAATAAAATATCAATAACAATAATAATAATAATAATTATAATAAATACTATGAATAATGGACTTATGACTTGTGAAGAAAGGTTATGTATTATATACGGACATTTTGTGCATTAAATGCATCTACAGGGATAAATACCTTTCATCTTTTTAACCACTTCAACTCTCACACCTGTACCCCACCTATTGACAGGGGCAATTGTTTACATTCCACTATGAACGTATTGATTTAGCAATAACTTAATAACAAAGTAATATATATGCCGTATTTATCGGCGTATAACATGCGCCGGTGTATAACACGCACCCCAAGTTTAGGAGGGAATTTTAAAGGAAAATAACTTTTAGGAGGGAAGTTTAAGGAAAAAACCTTACATCAATGCAGAATGATCAGTGTCCATCTGCAGCATGGGCGCTCACAGGTAGGGGCAAGGGGGGTCAACCTATAGACAAGTGCACATATAAATTGGGGGCACCATGCTGCATGTCCCAGGGTATCTGTGTGTATGGGTGTGTAATGTATCTGGGTGTATGGGGGTGTATTGTATCTGGGTGTAATCTGTGTGTATGGGGGTGTAATGTATCTGTGTGTATGGAGGTGTATTGTATCTGTGTGTATGGGGGTGTATTGTATCTGTGTGTAATCTGTGTGTATAAGGGGGGTGTAATGTATCTGTGTGTATGGAGGTGTATTGTATCTGGGTGTAATCTGTGTGTATAAGGGGGGTGTAATGTATCTGTGTGTATGGAGGTGTATTGTATCTGTGTGTATGGGGGTGTATTGTATCTGGGTGTAATCTGTGTGTATTGGGTTGTATTGTATCTGGGTGTATGGGTGTGTAATGTATCTCTGTGTATGGGGGTGTATTGTATCTGTGTGTAATCTGTGTGTATATGGGGGTGTAATGTATCTGGGTGTATGGGTATTGTAGAGGGTCAGCTTGGGGCAGGGTTAAGAAGGGGTTAATGTGCTGAAAGTGTCAGTGAGGAGCTGTTTGAGTAGGAGAGAGAGACACAGCAGGACGCTGTGTGGAAATGTCTATTGCTGGATGGTGAACTTTCTGGGTGAGCTTATAAACCACATAAAGACTGTAGCTCTGATTGGAGCCATGAACTGTTACTTATAAGCTTGTGTACTGCTGAACTGTGCCGGTGTGCACATCCGTGTGATAAGACAAGTCTGTCTGGCCTTATGTCTAATTTTGGTTTGCTGTTTTGCTGAATAAAGCCATTTTTATTTCACTGGACTGTCTCTGAGCCCGCTCTTCACCCCCTGATCCCCTACAATTGGTGGAGCGTGCATTGGGCAGTTTGAGGGGTCCAGTCTAAATCCCATGTCCTGGGTTAAAGCTGCACAGACGGTGAAATCTTCTGAGCCATGGAGGATGTGGTTAAGCAGCTGGTACTGTCTAATACACAAGCGCAGGCCCGCCATCAGGAGGCCCAGCAGGCCCTGATGCAAGCACAGGCTCGGCAGGAACAGATCCTGGTGCAGACAGTCGCTGTACAACAGGAAACAAATCGCTTACTGAGTGAACAGATAGTGGGATTGCAAAAGGCAGTGACACAGCAGGCTGAAATGATGAAAGGTGACCCCGCTGTAAAGAGTGACCCCCAGAAGGCAGTGCAGCGGACCCTGCAAAAGATGACGGCCTTAGATAATGTGGAAGCATACCTAGCGATGTTTGAGCGGGTTGCAGCAAGGGAAGGTCTGCCTGATAAAGACTGGACAGATGTACTGGCTCCTTTCCTGATCGCAGACCCCCAACAAGCATACTGTGACTTGGCCCCTGAATCAGCACGGGATTATAAGCTTCTGAAAGCAGAAATCCTAGCAAGGCTGGGAGTGACTGTTGCTTTAAGGGCGAACCGAATCCATGACTGGCGCTTTGACAAGGCTAAGCCTGCCCGTGCGCAGCTCTACCACCTGATGCACTTGTTCCAAGATTGGCTGAAACCTGAGGAAAGGACACCCAGTCAGATTGTAGAGAGAGTCGCACTGGACCGTTTTCTGCATGCACTACCCAGGGAGCTCCACCGATGGGTGGCTCAGTCCGAGCCTCAGTCCCTGGATGAGATGGCTGCAGCTGTTGAGCGCTACAGTTGTGCAGAAAAGGTCCAGGAGAGTCCCTCTGTTACCAGAGAGTTGGTCCATTCTAAGGAAGTGCGTTCCAGCGTGAAGATGGCACCAGTGGAACGCATGGTGTATGCTCGGGTGCCTGACACTCCCGCTAGGAGCACCCTAACGACAAACCCTCATGTGAATCGTCAGGGAGAACGGGAACCCCGTGAGGTTCGCTGTTGGTCCTGCCAACAACTGGGTCATATGGCGGCCCAGTGTCCAAGACGGGAGGAGCCAATGGAGTGGGACATGGCTCGACATGGCTCTATGTTTGCTTTTGCCACTGGTCCCATGAACAGCCTAAGACCACTTGAGACTGTGGTGCGGGTTAATGGGAAGAGGGTTGTAGCACTTCTTGACTCTGGGAGTGGGGTTACCCTGCTCCGATCGGACAGGTTACGGGGTAATCTGATACCCAGGAAAAAAATTGGAGTGGTCTCTGTACATGGGGTTGTCAGGGACTATCCAATGGCCCATGTAAACCTGTCCACAACCGCAGGAACTGCTACACTTAGAGTTGGGGTGATCCCGGGGTTACCCCATGATTTGTTAATTGGGCGAGACTGCCCCCTGTTTTGGGACTTGTGTGAACAAAAGTTCAAAGGTTCAGGGGCCTCCCCTAAAAAGAAGAAACCCCTATGTGAAGTGTTAAATACTGTGTTGCAGGAGGTAAAGGGTAAAGAAATATGTGAACCTGCAGGAGCTGACCTAGATCCTCTGGAGGTGTTTGTAGGGTTGGAGGCAGAGAGTTCTCCCTCTGGGGCTGATTTGTCATATCTTGGCGGTTCCCAAAGTGATTTTATTGGTGCCCAGAGGAAGGACTCCCCTTTGGTCCCCGCCAGGGAACAGGTCACATCATTGAGTGGCGAGACACAGCATCCTGCGGAAGATATGCGATCTCCCCGAGTTGCTGTGCATCATACTCTATGCTACAGAGTAGCTAAAAATCGCAAAGTGCTTAAACATGGGCATAACCCATTAGCGAGGACCCGGAGGGGGGTGGCCTACCGGTCTACCAGGGTCAGAGAGTCCAAACCTGGGGATCAAGTGCTAGTGGTTGAACCTACTGTGGAGAACAGGTGTCTCGCAGAGGGACAGGAACCCTCTGAGAGGGTAGAAAAGGTTGGCGCTGCTCTCAGTGGTAACGAAAGTAGAATCTGTGCTGATGACTTTTTACAGCCGATGCTACCAGACGACCACATTGAGGATTGCCTGGCTGAATTTGAAAACATGGCATCGTTTAAAAACTGGCCCAGAAGCCGCTGGGCTGAATTGGTGCAACCCCTCCTCACAGAGGAGTACCAGGAAGTGTACCGCCTAATGGAAACTGATAAAAATGACTATGATAGGTTTACAGCAGCAATCCGGTCTAGAATTTATGTGGATTCAGAGGAGGAAGGGGGCATAGACCTGGGTCTATGCCCACTGGATTTGTGGTGTCCAGACCCCTGGCCTGGAACAGAGGGGGGGGGGATATGTAGAGGGTCAGCCTGGGGCAGGGTTAAGAAGGGGTTAATCAAAGAAGGCAGGTTCTTCCCCTTCAGACCTGCTTATTATCAGGTGTGCTGAAAGTGTCAGTGAGGAGCTGTTTGAGTAGGAGAGAGAGAGACACAGCAGGACGCTGTGTGGAAATGTCCATTGCTGGATGGTGAACTTTCTGGGTGAGCTTATAAACCACATAAAGACTGTAGCTCTGATTGGAGCCATGAACTGTTACTTCTAAGCCTGTGTACTGCTGAACTGTGCCGGTGTGCACATCCGTGTGATAAGACAAGTCTGTCTGGCCTTATGTCTACTTATGGTTTGCTGTTTTGCTGAATAAAGCCATTTTTATTTCACTGGACTGTCTCTGAGCCCACTCTTCACCCCCTGATCCCCTACAGTATGTAATGTATCTGTGTGTATGGGGGTGTATTGTATCTGGGTGTAATTTGTGTATGGGGGGTGTAATGTATCTGTGTGTAATCTGTATGTATGGGGGGTGTAATGTACCTGTGTGTAATCTGTATGTATGGGGGGGGGGGGTGTAATGTATATGTGTGTAATCTGTGTGTATGGGGGGGGGGGGTGTAATGTGTATGGGGGTGTATTGTATCTGTGTGTAATCTGTGTGTATGGGGGGTGGAATGTGGGGTGGAATGTATCTGGGTCTATGGGTGTGTAATGTGTCTGCAGTCTCTGACCATGATAAAGGGGCGGAGCATGGATGACCGTAAAATAATGCCCCCCCTGAAAAAAGTTCTGTGGATGCCTGTGCTTTGCAGCCTTCCTACCCAGCGTCATTGCAGCCTTATCGTTTAAAATGACCTCCGCCGAGATACACAGAGCCTAGATGTCCTGTGTACTCAGCTCCTCGCTCCTCCAATGGCGGGACTGCAAATGGAGCCGAGCCTAGCCGAGTACACAGTACACTCTTCTAGGTGCTCGCTCCACCTGACAGCGGGGATCGGCGTATATCACGCACCCACGATTTTCCCCTGATTTTAATGGGAAAAAAGTGTGTGTTATACACCAATAAATACGGTATTTATTGTCTTAGGACAATAATATACTTTACTTGATGATATTGCCTTGTTTTTGCTTTGTATGCACTCCATAGACAAACAATAGACAACCATTAAGCCCATCTCCAGGATAAATGTATAGAAGTGGTAGAAATACCAATTCTATACTTGCTGATCGGCTGCCACCGAATAGGTTGCTGTATGGGCAACAGTTCGGGCATTTAGATGGATGTCCGAACAACCAAAGTTTGGTCCAAATCTAGGTTTGGATAGAAATGTTGGCTCATTCCTATTCTTCACCCATAAGCCTATCGCTGCCCTCCACCAGCATGTGGAAGAAATTTGTTTCACCATGCGGTTAGCAGGAGGGTCAACCTGATCAGACACATGGTCCAACAAGTAATGGCAGAAATGTTATATATTGTTCATCACCATAGGTGTGTGCCAGGTGTGCCTGGGCACACCCTAATCACCCTGTGTGATGCAGATTACCCCGGTTTAAACCCATGATATTTCACCAAAGACCCCTAGTAGGGATCCTAAAAAAATTGGAAAAAAAAATAATTGTAAAAAAATTATAAAAAATAAAATAATAAAAATAAAAACTACTGACACCATACACTGCCCCACTGACTATAGGCCAGTGATGGCGAACCTTAGCACCCCAGATGTTTTGGAACTACATTTCCCATGATGCTCTTGCACTCTACTGACTTAAAAGTTGTGGTGAAGATCTGCTAACATGTACCACCTTGATCTATTCTTGGAAAACATTAAAATATACTATCTTTTTCATGGATATACTTCTCTCAGAGGAATCCTACAAAATTTCAGACATTTACCAACCTCTCCTACTGAAAACCACTCCCCCTCTAACAGTGGCCAACTGGGAAAAAGACTTTTCGGATACTGAGCTGGTGGATAAAATCCTACAAGGCCTTAATGCCATCCACAAATTGGTTCTCAATGAATCTTGGAGGGAAACCCAATTGAAAATTGTTCACCGGGTTCATATACCCTTCCTCTTGGCCAAACAAGACCAAACCGCCTTGATCTGCCCTCTCTGCCAACACTCCAGGCCCTCCCTGACACATCGCTTCTGGTCGTGCACATATATCTCCATCTTCTGGGATCATGTCCTATCCTACATCTTTGAATTAACCTTGCTGAAACTGCCCAAAGACCCCCTGCTCCTTATCTTTGGCCACTGGGACCCCCAGCTGCTGCCCTGGTCACTCAATCCTAGCCCTTCCGGCAAAGACTGGTCCCTAATATGCCTCCTATTTGCCAGAAGAGCCATCCTGAAAAACTGGATCTCCAGCACACGGCCAACCACCTCACAAGTCAAAAGAGACCTCTTATGCGGCGTACACACGCTCGGACTTTCCGGCGGACAATCCTAGTCCAGCGGAAAAACAGCCAGACTTTCCAGCGGAGCTCCGCCGGACTTTCCAAGCGTGTGGACTTGCTGTCAGGAACGGTGCTATTACCTGGATCGCCTGCTGGTGTCACTGTTTCCTTTGGCATCAAAGGGTGCAGTTCTGGTGGCCACCAGCAGGGGTCTCCCAGCCGATGGACATTGTCAGGAATGGTGTTATTACCTGGATCGCCTGGTGGTGTCACTACTTCCTTCAACATCAAAGGGTGCAGTTCTGGTGGCCACCAGCGGGGGTCTCCCAGCAGATGGACATGCCAGGAACCAGGCTACACCTGTTGTGGATTTGCTGGGTATATAAGCCTGTCCTTCACTGAGGTTCAGTGCTTCAGTATTCCTCTCTGTAGCCCTGTCTTGCCTGTCTGAAACCTGATCCTGGACCTGAAACCTGTACCTGTAACCTGACCCGTTATCTGCTTCCTGCCCTGTCCTGGATGTTGTCCCCCTTACCTGGTTCCTGAGACCCGTCCCCTGTCTCCTGCCTTGATGTTCCCTTGCTTCCTGCTTCCCCCTTGGTCTCTCCTGCCTGCCTTGTATATATATATGTTCCATTTCCTTGAAGTGTATAGTTAGTTAGTTAGATTAGGGCTTGGGGGTTTGCAGTGTTATTTGTGTTCTTGCTTGTTTGTGGTTGCTGTGTTTATGTGTGTCTTTATTATTAATAAATATATCTTTATCACTACCTTTTGGAGCCTGATTCCTTTAGTGCAGCCCATCGATCTGTTCACTTGTGTTGGATGCCTGTGTTTAGGCTCCATCCCTAACACTTGCCCACACACGCCCGGACTTCTCCGGCGGACAATCCGTGGGAAAAAGTCTGCAGGACTTTTGGAAATGAACGGACTTGCCGACACACGATCGGAAAGTCCGTTCATTTAGAACGTAACTGCAGGTAGACGGGACTAGCGAAGGCAGTGAATGCCGCCGCGCTAGCCCCGTCACCTGGCATGGATTTAAAGGGAATCCCCACGCCGAAAAAACGGCGTGGGGGTCCCCCCCAAATCCATCTCCGACCCTTATCCGAGCATGCAGCCCGGCCGGCCAGGAAAGGGGTGGGGACGAGCGAGCGCCGTACCAGGCCACGTGCCCTCAACATGGGGGGTGCCCAGGAGGGGGGGGGCGCTCGCTCGTCCCCACCCCTTTCCTGGCCGGCTGGGCTGCGTGCTTGGATAAGGGTGTGTCGGCAAGTCCGTTCATTTCCAAAAGTCCCGCGTACTAGCATACAGAACGCGGGATTGTACGCCAGACTCGCGAGTCCAGCGGACAATTTTAAGTCTGAACTTAAAACTTAGTCCGCCGGACTTTTGGCGGGAAAAAGAACTCCGGCGCGCACACACGGGCGGATTGTCCAGCGGACTCCAGTCCGGCGGACAATCCCGCGGGAAAGTCCGCTCGTGTGTACGCCGCATTACAACTACTATTTAAAGACAAACTCAACACCGACTTATCACATGAAAAGACCAAAACACATTTCTACCACAAATGGCAACCTTTTATGGTCTTAACACTCACTCCTATGGATCAGGCGAAACTCGAGGAGCTCTCATTCTCATACCACGGGCCTCCCTCATCACCGTAAGTGAGGCTGATTTCTTCTCCAACTGAAAGACCCACAACAACATAAGCTACTCACCTTCTGACGAGACACAAAACCTTGTATGAGATCATTTCTCGCCTACCAACCCCTCCTCCTCCTTCAAACGTCATAATGGAGAATGCTACCATCCATTCCACAGCCACAACCTCAAAGTCTACCCCAAAATGACCTCTTTAACAAGAACTTGGTGCTCATCCCCCTCCTTTTTTTTTCTCCTTAGAGCCATCCATTTGCCCCCCTTTTTTTTAATGTGAAGGTTACAACTTTTGATCTCCTACAAAACACGTTGTTACTGTTATGTACTTTGATACTTTCTTCACTGCTTTTCTCTGTACAAAAATACTGATACTGTTGAAATTATAATCTGTATGTAGCATCTTTCAATAAAATCTAATAAAAAAAAAAAAAAAATTACACATATATAATATATATACTTTATTAGTTCTAGTTGCAGTCTACTTGCTTTCTCTTTAGCCGTCTACTTCTGATAGGACGTTCCGGAACGTCCTTCAGAAGTAGAGGGATCGCGCGTGCCCGCGCAGCGGCGCAATCCCGATGCGGCCGTGTCACCCGGACACGGCGCATCTCGGATCGGCAGGAGGGCTCGGTGATTGGCCCTCCTGATCACATGACAGCTGTGTCGAATCACAGCTGTCATGTGATGTAAACAAACAGCCAGTTGCTAGGCAATCGGCCCTCCTCTCCTCACACGGAAGTCGTCGGTGAGGAGAGGAGAGCGGATCGCTGCAGCCGGCTGGTGATCAGTGAGTATTAGCTGTTTTTTTTTACTCACTGATCACCAGTTGTGACCCCACAGTAAAACACACATGTCCCCAAATAATAAAAACACATGTCCCCAAATAATAAAAACACATGTCCCTCACATATGTTCCAGTAAAATAACATGTGCCAATGATTATCTGCACACATATGTCCGTGATCACCTGCACACCCCTTTTACATGATCATTTGCGTACATATGTCCGTGATCACGCAAACCAATTATTATACACTTAACGGATTTTTTTTTTACAAAAAACATGTAGCAGAATACATTTTGGCTTAAATTTATGACAAAATTTGATTTTATTGGATTTCTTTTAAAAAAAAATATTGTTTTTTTTTCAAAATTTCCGCTATGTTTTCGCTTATATCGCAAAAAATAAAAAACGGAGTCGCGAATAAATACCACCAAACTAAAGCTCTATTTGTGCGAACAAAATGATAAAAAATTTATTTGGTTACAGCATTGCATGACCGCGCAATTGTCACTGAAAGTGCGAGAGCGCTGAAAGCTGAAAATTGGTCTGGGCAGGAAGGGTGTTTAAGTGCACAGTATTGTAGTGGTTAAGAAAAGAGGTCTTGGCCAAAAAGGATTACACCCTTAACAGCAAATCTGTCAATTTTTTCATTATTCTGTCTGTGAAAAAGGAAGCAAATTTTTATAGTTGCAGATGAAATCTGTTCACTGTCTCCCTCATCAATTGTGGTCTATCCAATGAAGCCCTCAAAGGTGTGGTGCAATACTGTTCAATGTTAATGTTTTCAACTTAAAGCGGAGTTCCACCCATATAAAAGTCAGCAGCCACAAAAAGTGTAGCTGCTGACTCTTATTAATCGGACACTTACCTGTCCCAGGGTCCAGCGATGCGGGTGAAAAAAGCTCCTCCCCCTCCTCTCTGCGGCGCATTGTCACTGTGGGCGCCCAGCTGTGGCTTCATAGCTGGGCACGCGCTGCGCACCGTGACTGGCCGGGCAATCCTCTGGTACCTGTGACATGTCCCAGATGATTGCTGAGAGGGAGGGTGGAGAGGTGATCTTCCTTGTGGTGCCCCCGGGAGGAAGTGAGAGCTGGAACGCTCTAAAAGGAGGGTATCCACTCCCCCCCATCCAAAATGCCAACATGCGGAATGTCTGGGGGTCACCTTCACTTAAAGCGGAAGTTCAATTTTTGGGTGGAACTCCGCTTTAAAACAAAAATATTCTAATTTTTTTGTTCCAGATGTAAGATGCCCACTCAGTCACTCAGAAATGTACTTCTTCCCCATACACACTTTATATCTGTGGTGCAAATCTCTAACCTTTTTCCACCTTCAGTCTCCAAAGCAAGACACTATTTTTTAAATCCACGTCATTTGCTTACTCTCTCCCTCAGAAATTGTGGCCTATCCAAAAATACTTAATAGCAGTGGTGCAAAACTGTTTAATTTTTTTTCCCTCTGCAGTCTCTGAATTAAGACACTATTTTTTTATTTTCCAGATATAAAATGCCACCTCAGACACTCAAAAATTGCAGCCTGATAATACAGATTTATTATCTGTGGTGCAAAACTGTAAAATGTTGCATCATCAGTCCCTGAATGGAGATATTCATTTTTTTTATTTCCAAATATAATATTCCTACTTAAAAGAGAAGTTTGCTGTGGTGTCAATGAAACCCAAAATGCATTTTCACTTTTTCCTTTGCTTATTTTATAAATGATGTTTTGGTTCTCGATTGGGTTGTACTGTCATTGTTACCTCTTAACCACTTCAGTCCCGGACCAATTGGCAGCCAAAGGACCAGGCCTCTTTTTGCGATTCGGCACTGCGTCGCTTTAACTGACAATTACGCGGTCGTGCGACGTGGCTACAAAACAAAATTGGCGTCCTTTTTTTCCCACAAATAGAGCTTTCTTTTGGTGGTATTTGATCGCCCCTGCGGTTTTTATTTTTTGCGCTATAAACAAAAATAGAGCGACAATTTTGAAAAAAATGCAATATTTTTTGCTTTTTGCTATAATAAATATCCCCAAAAAATATATAAAAAAACATTTTTTTTCCTCAGTTTAGGCCGATACGTATTCTTCTACATATTTTTGGTAAAAAAAATCACAATTAGCGATTATTGATTGGTTTTCGCAAAAGTTATAGCGTTTACAAAATAGGGGATAGTTTTATAGCATTTTTATTAATATTTTTTTTTTTACTAGTAATGGCGGCGATCAGCGATTTTTATTGTGACTGCGACATTTTGGCGGACACATCGGACATTTTTGACACATTTTTGGGACCATTGTCATTTATACAGCAATCAATGCTATTTAAATGCATTGATTCCTGTATAAATGACAGTTGTAGTAAAAGAGTTAACCACTAGGGGGAGGGGAGGGGTTATGGGCTCTGACGCGTGTTGTGTTTTTTACATTAGGGGGCAGGGCTGACGTCTGACGTCATTGATCGGCTTTCCCGATGACCGGGAACAGCCAATCAATGACAGGCAGAGTAGGAAGCGCGGGGAGAGGTTTGTTTACACAAACCTCTCCCCGTTCTTCAGCTCCGTAACCCGATCGTGGGATACCAGCGGCGATCGTGTCCACTGGTCCCGCGGCCGTGGTCACGGAGCTCCCCCATGGGCAGGCATTTAAAGGGCCACGTACAGGTACGTGGTTTTGCCTGCCCGTGCCATTCTGCTGACGTATATATGTAGTGGGCGGTCGGGAAGCGGTTAAATGAATAAATCAAAAAAACAAAAAACGAGAAGTTTGGGAATTGCAAAAAAAACAAACAAAAACTCATGCTCACCTTAATGGCTACAGCACCAATTCAAGCTGAAGCTGTCGTCCACCACCTCTAAGACCAAGATTGGAACGATCAAACAGTTTTGTAAGTATATCTTCTATTAATAAGCCATGTGGTTTTAGTACTCTACTCTACTACTATGGTCCTTTGTTCTTTCTTCTACCCATTATTACTCTGAGGTGCTGCCTTTTCGATAACTATTGAAGGACTGTGGAGAAACTGTCAGCACAGCACAGGGATGGTGGGAGCCCCTCATAATGAGCACAGCACAGGGATGGTGGGAGCCCCTCATAATGAGCACAGCACAGGGATGGGGGGAGACCCTCATAATGAGCACAGCACAGGGATGTTGGGGGCCCCTCATAATGAGCACAGCACAGGGATGGTGGGGGCCCCTCATAATGAGCACAGCACAGGGATGGTGGGGGCCCCTCATAATGAGCGCAGCACAAGGATGGTGGGAGACCCTCATAATGAGCACAGCACAGGGATGGTGGGGGCCCCTCATAATGAGCACAGCACAGGGATGGGGGGGAGCCCCTCATAATGAGCACAGCACAGGGATGGTGGGAGCCCCTCATAATGAGCACAGCACAAGGATGGTGGGAGACCCTCATAATGAGCACAGCACAAGGATGGTGGGGGCCCCTCATAATGAGCACAGCACAGGGATGGTGGGAGCCGATCATAATGAGCACAGCACAAGGATGGTGGGGGCCCCTCATAATGAGCACAGCACAGGGATGGTGGGAGCCGATCATAATGAGCACAGCACAAGGATGGTGGGAGCCCCTCATAATGAACACAGCACAAGGATGGTGGGGGCCCCTCATAATGAGCACAGCACAGGGATGGTGGGAGCCCCTCATAATGAGCACAGCACAGGGATGGTGGGAGCCCCTCATAATGAACACAGCACAAGGATGGTGGGAGCCCCTCATAATGAGCACAGCACAAGGATGGTGGGGGCCCCTCATAATAAGCACAGCACAAGGATGGTGGGGGCCCCTCATAATGAGCACAGCACAGGGATGGTGGGAGCCCCTCATAATGAGCACAGCACAGGGATGGTGGGAGCCCCTCATAATGAACACAGCACAAGGATGGTGGGAGCCCCTCATAATGAGCACAGCACAAGGATGGTGGGGGCCCCTCATAATAAGCACAGCACAAGGATGGTGGGGGCCCCTCATAATGAGCACAGCACAAGGATGGTGGGGGCCCCTCATAATAAGCACAGAACAAAGATGGTGGGGGCCCCTCATAATAAGCACAGCACAAGGATGGTGGGGGCCCCTCATAATGAGCACAGCACAGGGATGGTGGGGGCCCCTCATAATGAGCACAGCACAGGGATGGTGGGAGCCCCTTATAATGAGCACAGCAGGGGTACAGCCCCGGGAGGAAGTCAGCACAGCACAGGGATGGGAGGAGCCCATCATAATGAGCATAATGAGACCGACGACTGCCATATTGAGAAAGGTATTTTTTGCTTTTTAAATTCATCATAACGAACGTTCGTAATTGCTGCAAAAAGTTAAAGAACGAAAATTCGTATTTCGTACAAATCCAATTCGATTTTTGGACACGAATTACCAAATACGAATTAATTCTAATACGAAACTGAACAAAACAAATTTATTGACGGCCCACATGTCTACAACATGGCGAGTCATCAACGGGTCCTTAGTTCATGATCTCCATTCTAGGCCAATAATAAACTCTGAAAGATGAATCAATAAAACTTCTTTATCAATGGCATTAAAAAAAAAAAAAAAAAGATTCTGAGAAGGTGAAATTAGGACATGGCTACCCGCCATGTTGTCATTTCACAGCAGAATAGAATGAACAGGTTGAAAAAAAATGAAATCCTATTGCTTCAGTAAAGTTAGGAAAGCAAGATCCTTGTGTCAGATTGACAATGGCTTTCCGCAAAGAGTATGGGGGTGACAATGGCAGAGCAAATATGATTAATATTATACAGGCTTTATGTAACACCAATAGTTTGTGCTGTACTTTACACAATAATGGGGTACAAGTACAATTACAATCCAATCAAATACAAGAGGGTTAGGCAGGCCATACATGGAGTAAATTTCTTTCCTGCAACCAGGAGCCATTACATTTTTCTTGTGGGGGAGAAGCAATCCCCACCGGGAGAAGTCAGTGAATATTGCTAGTGGCTGTACCAGTCACTAGCGTTAATCGCATGTAAAATCCATCAGGCTGGTTGTACCCAAGTTAATTGATCAATCAACGTGGTACATTTAGCCGGCCTATATAGTAGACATGTGTACACTGAAATATTTTGTTTCGGAATTTAGTTATTTTGTTTGGTTAAAAAAAAAATGCATTCGTCCGAAAATCCGAAATAATTAAGGTTGAATCTGTCATTGAAGGATTATGGTGTCTGTCGAATGTTCTAAGAAGATTTGACGGAGCAGCTAAACTGTACGACGCAATCGTACATTTCCAGTCGAATGTTCTGCCTACAAGCTATAGTAGAATTCTAATGTTGTATGACACTAGTAATAATTATATTTATTAAATATTATTACTAGTCAACCAACATTAGAATTATTCTATAGCCTATGGGCAGAGCGTTTGACCATAAATGTCCGCTCGCTGCGACTGCTTCGTCGAATCTTCATGTCGAATCTTTTCTCTCTATGTAGAATAATCTTGGTCTAATAGAGTTAGGTTAGGCACATTCAACCTTTTTTGCTATTGACTCTATAATGTCAAATCTTTTCTCTCTATGTAGAATAATCTTGAACTAATAGAGCTAAGATTAGGCACATTCGACCACAGGTTCGATGGACACAGATCGCTATTGTCAGCGTCATGTCGAATCTTCTATCTATATCGAACTGTTGCAACGAAAATGAAAATAAAGCATTTGTTTATGTTGGATCTTTTTGGTTTTCGGATTCTGCACATTCGTTATTGTTTGTGAAAACTATAACGAAAATACCCGAAATTTGGATGAAAACTAATGCACATGTCTACTATATAGTACATGGTTCGAATATAAGCCGGGTTCCTGCTGAACCGGCTGAGATTCAAACCATCTATGGCGGGCCTAAGGAGGGACCTGCTCATGAGATCTTACAATCTAAAGGGAAAGGCACATGATACAAAAGGTAAAAACTGTGTGTGGATAGGTTGTTTGAGAAAGTAATTTTTTTTTTTTTTTTTTTTAACATTACCTCTTTATTCAACATTTTCTTATTTACCAATTTTACAATATCCATACATACACCAATTTTAACAATGATTTTACAGAGTATATATATTTTTTTAAACTTCTAATTACTTATTTCCATAGATCCCCAGTGACTATATACCCCAAATATAATTACCTACACAAAACCATTCATAACAAAAAAAAAAAAGATAAGAAAAAAATAAAAAAATAAAAAAAAAAGGAGGGTCCCCCTCCCACGCCCTTCCCTCTTCCACCCTCTCCCCCATACTACTCATCCCTTCCCATACAGCCCATATTTTTCCCCTATCCACTCTCTCTTCTTACATTCTTTACTATTAAATTTGGAATCCAAGAGAATGAGGCCAGACCTGGTGTTATTAACCAGGGACCCCACAGCTTAACTAATATATCCATTGTACCCCTATTCTGATAAGCCTGTCGCTCCATTAATATTGCCTCATTTACCTGGGAGCACCATTCCTCAAATACTGGAACACTGGAGGACATCCATTTTCTAGCTATTAACTTACGGGCTATAAATAATAATCTACCAATTGAAATGGACATTTCCCTCGGATATAACTCTTCATTAAGATAACCCAGTAAACATATTTTGGGGTCCAGTTCTATTTGGCTATTATAAACCCCATTAATTGTGGACACCACTTCTCGCCAGTATCTGACCAGTTTAGGACATTTCCAAAGCATATGAAGCAAATCTGTCTGGGATTGCTTACATCTTGGGCAGTCCGAAGTTTCCCTCCGCCCCCACTTATATAATTTTACTGGAGTCCTATATGTCCTAGAAATAATAAACAGCTGTGTTAAGCATTGTGTAGATGATAAAGAGACCATCGGTGCCCTCTTCAGAATATTTTTCCATTCCTCCTCCAGTATAACCCCCAGGTCTAGCTCCCAACCCTTTCTGCCTGGGCTATCCAAAATATCTTGATAATTTGCCATAAGTTGGCTATATATTAGCGAGATTAAACCTTTTTTTTTTTCCTGTCCCTGCTAATAAAGAGATCAATGGCATTGGTCTTATATTCATCCCGCCTCCTTTAAACTGGGAATAGGCTGCATGTCGCAGTTGTAGATATTTATAAAAATTGTTATGCAGCAATTTATATAATTCCTGTATATCGCTTTGAGCATAAAGCTGAGAGATATATTGTATTCCTTTGGAGCACCAGTATTCAAACCCCTCTAGTTTACAGAGTTCTCCATAGTACCTATTCCCCCATATTGGAGAGAATTCTGACACCACTTCATATTTCATTGTACGCCTCATTTCCTGCCATACTTTATTCATTAGCACCAATGTTGGGCTAGATTGAGTGCAGGCAAATTATCCTGATTCTAGTTGGGTCATAAGATTATAGCTCGAACACTGACTTAATAGCACAGCCGGTATTGGGTCTCTACAATCCATCGTCCCCCACCCCGCAAAATGCTGCAATTGAGAAGCTATAAAATACACTCTTGGCTGTGGAACTGCCAGACACCCCCCCCCCTCTTTAGTTCTCTGAAGGGCAGACAGTCTAATCCTAGAGCTCTTACCTTTCCATAATTGCTTACGGAACAGAGAATCTATTTTTTTGAACCATTTAATTTGCATACAAGCCCTTGGGTTAGAGTATAGAAGCTTGATCCAATGTATAAAGTTATGTCCCAGGCCAAACCTATCTAATACCTCCCACATATATGTCCACTCGACGCTGTCGAAAGTAAAAGTTTAGTTGTTGGGCAGATAGGCTTGCCTGAAGAGATGAGTTTTCAGGCAGATAGTCATGTAGGTTGGGGTAATGAATTCCAGAGGACAGGACAGGTTCTAGAAAAGAGGGGAACATTAGAAGAACTGATGAGGGAGATAAAGAACAGGGGATCCTGAGAGGAGCGAGGGGACCGTTTTGTTGATTTTGAGACATGGTTGGTGATGAAGCTGGGTTGGTAAACTGGTAATAGTTTTAATTTTATTTGTTGGGTGATTGAAAGCCAGAGGAGGGATTATGAGAGGGGGGGGGGGGTTGGAAGACACCGGGGGTTTATTATTATTATCAGAGAGGCGTTGGAAGACATTGAGTATTTATTATTATTATAGGTAGCGGACACTGAATTATTACATTTATATTGGCTAATTTTGTTGGAAAACACTGGAACCAAGAAGCGATTTTGTATTTTTTTTTCAAAAATGTCCCTGTTATGTCTGCCTCTCCTTGTCGGTCTTCCAGGCATTGTAGTGGGTAGTGTATATTGTGCTGGAGTCACACAGCACACACACTAACTCCTGCAGATGGCTGCCTTAGATGACAACAACAGGGCCTTATGACAGATAGGGAGGCTGAGGTGGTTTTATGTGTGCTGTACTATTACAGCAGACACACACACGCTAGCTCCTGGAAATGCCTGGCTGCCTTAGATGACAACAACTGGGCCTTACGGCAGATAGAGGCTGCCTTAGATGACAACAACTGGGCCTTACGGCAGATAGAGGAGGCCTTATATGACAACAACTGGGCCTTACGGCAGATAGAGGTTGCCTTAGATGACAACAACTGGGCCTTACGGCAGATAGGGGCTACCTTAGATGACAACAACTGGGCCTTACGACAGATAGAGGCTGCCTTAGATGAAAACAACTGGGCCTTACGGCAGATAGAGGCTACCTTAGATGACAACAACAGGGCCTTATGACAGATAGAGAGGCATAGGTGGTTTTATGTGTGCTGTACTAACACAGCAGACACACACACGCTAGCTCCTGGAAATACCTGGCTGCCTTAGATGACAACAACTGGGCCTTACAGCAGATAGAGTCTACCTTAGATGAGAACAACTGTACCTTACTGAAGATAGAGGCTACCTTAGATGACAACAACAGGGCCTTATGACAGATAGAGAGGCATAGGTGGTTTTATGTGTGCTGTACTAACACAGCAGACACACACACGCTAGCTCCTGGAAATGCCTGGCTGCCTTAGATGACAATAACTGGGCATTACGGAAGATAGAGGCTGCCTTAAATGACAACATCAGGGCCTTATGACAGATAGAGAGGCTGAGGTGGTTTTATGTGTGCTGTACTAACACAGCAGACACAAACACGCTAGCTCCTGGAAATGCCTGGCTGCCTTAGATGATAACAACTGGGCCTTACGGCAGATAGAGGCTGCCTTAGATGACAACAACTGGGCCTTACAGCAGATAGAGGCTACCTTAGATGACAACAACAGGGCCTTACGGCAGATAGAGAGGCTGAGGTGGTTTTATGTGTGCTGTACTAACACAGCAGACACACACGCTAGCTTCTGGAAATGCCTGGCTGCCTTAAATTACAACAACTGGGCCTTACGGCAGATGGGGCTGCCTTAGATGACAACAACTGGGCCTTACGGCAGATAGAGGTTGCCTTAGATGACAACAACTGGGCCTTAAGGCAGATAGAGGCTGCCTTAGATGACAACAATTGGGCCTTAAGGCAGATAGAGGCTGCCTTAGATGACAACAACTGGGCCTTACGGCAGATAGAGGCTACCTTAGATGACAACAACAGGGCCTTATGACAGATAGAGAGGCATAGGTGGTTTTATGTGTGCTGTACTAACACAGCAGACACACACAGGCTAGCTCCTGGAAATGCCTGGCTGCCTTAGATGACAACAACTGGGCCTTACGGCAGATAGAGTCTGTCTTAGATTACAACAACTGGGCCATATGGCAGATAGAGGCTGCCTTAGATGACAACAACTGGGCCTTATTGCAGATAGAGAGGCTGAGGTGGTTTTATGTGTGCTGTACTAACACAGCAGACACACACACGCTAGCTCCTGTAAATGCCTGGCTGCCTTAAATGACAACAACTGAGCCTTACGGCAGATAGAGGCTGCCTTATTTGACAACAACTGGGCCTTACGGCAGATAAAGGCTACCTTAGATGACAACAACTGGGCCTTACGGCAGATAAAGGCTACCTTAGATGACAACAACAGGGCCTTATGGCAGAAAGAGAGGCTGAGGTGGTTTTATGTGTGCTGTACTAACACAGCAGACACACACGCTAGCTCCTGGAAATGCCTGGCTGCCTTAGATGACAACAACTGGGCCTTATGGCAGATAGAGAGGCTGAGGTGGTTTTATGTGTGCTGTACTATCACAGCAGACACACACACGCTAGCTCCTGGAAATACCTGGCTGCCTTAGATGACAAAAACTGGGCCTTACGGCAGATAGAGGCTGCCTTAGATGACAACAACTGGGCCTTACGGCAGATAGAGGCTGCCTTTAGATGACAAAAACTGGACCTTACGGCAGATAGAGGCTACCTTAGATGACAACAACTGGGCCTCATGGCAGATAGAGAGGCTGAGGTGGTTTTATGTGTTCTGTACAAACACAGCAGACACACACACGCTAGCTCCTATAAATGCCTGGCTGCCTTAGATGACAACAACTTGGCCTTATGGCAGATAGAGAGGCTGAGATGGTTTTATGTGTGCTGTACTAACACAGCAGACACACACACTAGCTCCTGGACATGCCTGGCTGCCTTAGATGACAACAACTGGGCCTTACGGCAGATAGAGGCTACCGTAGATGACAACAACAGGGCTTTATGGCAGATAGAGAGGCTGAGGTGGTTTTATGTGTGCTGTACTAACACAGCAGACACACACACACGCTAGCTCCTGGAAATGCATGGCTGCCTTAGATGACAACAACTGGGCCTTACAGCAGATAGAGGCTGCCTTATATGACAACAACTGGGCCTTACGGCAGATAGAGGCTACCTTAGATGACAACAACTGGGCCTTAGGGTAGATAGAGGCTACCTTAGATGACAACAACAGGGCCTTATGACAGATAGAGAGGCATAGGTGGTTTTATGTGTGCTGTACTAACACAGCAGACACACACACGCTAGCTCCTGGAAATGCCTGGCTGCCTTAGATGACAACAACTGGGCCTTACGGCAGATAGAGGCTGCCTTCGGTGACACAAACTGGGCCTTACGGCAGATAGAGGCTGCCTTAGATGACAACAACTGGGCCTCATGGCAGATAGAGAGGCTGAGGTGGTTTTATGTGTGCTGTACTAACACAGCAGACACACACGCTAGCTCCTGTAAATGCCTGGCTGCCTTAGATGACAACAACTGGGCCTTACGGCAGATAGAGGCTGCCTTAGATGACAAAAACTGGGCCTCATGGCAGATAGAGAGGCTGAGGTGGTTTTATGTGTGCTGTACAAACACAGCAGACACACGCTAGCTCCTATAAATGCCTGGCTGCCTTAGATGACAAAAACTGGGCCTTACGGCAGATATAGAGGCTGCCTTAAATGACAACAACAGGGCCTTATGACAGATAGAGAGGCTGATGTGGTTTTATGTGTGCTGTACTAACACAGCAGACACACACACGCTAGCTCCTGGACCTGCCTGGCTGCCTTAGATGACAATAACTGGGCATTACGGCAGATAGAGGCTGCCTTAAATGACAACAACAGGGCCTTATGACAGAGAGGCTGAGGTGGTTTTATGTGTGCTGTACTAACACAGCAGACACACACACGCTAGCTCCTGGAAATGCCTGGCTGCCTTACATGACAACAACTGGGCCTTACGGCAGATAGAGGCTGCCTTACATGACAACAACTGGGCCTTACGGCAGATAGAGGCTGCCTTAGATGACAAAAACTGGGCCTTACGGCAGATAGAGGCTACCTTGGATGACAACAACAGGGCCTTACGGCAGATAGAGAGGCTGAGGTGGTTTTATGTGTGCTGTACTAACACAGCAGACACACACGCTAGCTTCTGGAAATGCCTGGCTGCCTTAAATGACAACAACTGGGCATTACGGCAGATAGGGGCTGCCTTAGATGACAACAACAGGGCCTTATGACAGATAGATAGGCATAGGTGGTTTTATGTATGCTGTACTAACACAGCAGACACACACACACGCTTGCTCCTGTAAATGCCTGGCTGCCTTAGATGACAACAACTGGGCCTTATGACAGATAGAGGCTGCCTTAGATGACAACAACTGGGCCTTACGGCAGATATAGGCTTCCTTAGATGACAACAACAGGGCCTTATGACAGAGAGGCTGAGGTGGTTTTATATGTGCTGTACTAACACAGCAGACACACACGCTAGCTCCTGGAAATGCCTGGCTGCCTTAGATGACAACAACTGGGCCTTATGGAGGATAGAGGCTGCCTTAGATGACAACAGGGCCTTATGGCAGAGAGGCTGAGGTGGTTTTATGAGTGCTGTACTAACACAGCAGACACACACGCTAGCTCCTGGAAATGCCTGGCTACCTTGGATGACAACAACTGGGCCTTACGGAGGATAGAGGCTGCCTTAGATGACAACAACTGGGCCTTACGGCAGATAGAGGCTGCCTTAGATGACAACAACAGGGCCTTATGGCAGATAGAGGCTGCCTTAGATGACAACAACAGGGCCTTATAACAGATAGAGGCATAGGTGGTTTTATGTGTGCTGTACTAACACAGCAGACACACACACGCTAGCTCCTGGAAATGCCTGGCTGCATTAGATGACAACAACTGGGCCTTATGGCAGATAGAGAGGCTGAGGTGGTTTTATGTGTGCTGTACTAACACAGCAGACACACACGCTAGCTCCTGGAAATGCCTGGCTGCCTTAGATGACAACAGCTGGGCCTTACGGCAGATAGAGGCTACTTTAGATGACAACAACTGGGCCTTACGACAGATAGAGGCTGCCTTAGATGACAACAACAGGGCCTTATGACAGATAGAGAGGCTGAGGTGGTTTTATGTGTGCTGTACTAACACAGCAGACACACACACACTAGCTCCTGGACATGCCTGGCTGCCTTAGATGACAACAACTGGGACTTATGGCAGATAGAGAGGCTGAGGGGGTTTTATGTGTGCTGTACTAACACAGCAGACACACACACACTAGCTCCTGTAAATGCCTGGCTGCCTTAGATGACAACAACTCGGCCTTACGGCAGATAGAGGCTGCCTTAGATGACAACCACAGGGTCTTATGACAGATAGAGAGGCATAGGTGGTTTTATGTGTGCTGTACTAACACAGCAGACACACACACGCTAGCTCCTGGAAATGCCTGGCCGCATTAGATGAGAACAACTGGGCCTTACGGCATATAGAGGCTGCCTTTGATGACAACAACTGGGCCTTACGGCAGATAGAGGCTGCCTTATATGACAACAACAGGGCCTTACGGCAGATAGAGAGGCTGAGGTGGTTTATGTATGCTGTACTAACACAGCAGACACACACGCTAGCTCCTGTAAAGGCCTGGCTGCCTTAGATGACAACAACAGGGCCTTACGGCAGATATAGGCTGCCTTAGATGACAACAGGGCCTTATGACAGATAGAGAGGCTGAGGTGGTTTTATGTGTGCTGTACTAACACAGCAGACACAAACATGCTAGCTCCTGGAAATGCCTGGCTGCCTTAGATGACAACAACTGGGCCTTACGGCAGATAGAGTCTACCGTAGATGACAACAACTGGGCCTTACTGCAGATAGAGGCTACCTTAGATGACAACAACTGGGCCTTACGGCAGATAGAGGCTGCCTTAGATGACAAAAACTGGGCCATACGGCAGATAGAGGCTGCCTTCGATGACAACAACTGGGCCTTACTGCAGATAGAGGCTACCTTAGATGACAACAACTGGGCCTTACTGCAGATAGAGGCTACCTTAGATGACAACAACAGGGCCTTACTGCAGATAGAGGCTACCTTAGATGACAACAACTGGGCCTTACGGCAGATAGAGGCTGCCTTAGATGAAAACAGGGCCTTATGACAGATAGAGAGGCATAGGTGGTTTTATGTGTGCTGTACTAACACAGCAGACACACACACGCTAGCTCCTGTAAATGCCTGGCTGCCTTAGATGACAACAACTGTGCCTTACGGCAGATAGAGTCTACCTTAGATGACAACAACTGGGCCTTACGGCAGATAGAGGCTACCTTAGATGACAACAGGGTCTTATGACAGATAGAGAGGCTGAGGTGGTTTTATGTGTGCTGTACTAACACAGCAGACACACACACGCTAGCTCCTGGAAATGCCTGGCTGCCTTAGATGACAACAACTGGGCCTTACGGCAGATAGAGGCTGCCTTAGATAACAAAAACTGGGCCTTACGGCAGATAGAGGCTACCTTAGATGACAACAACTGGGCCTTACGGCAGATAGAGGCTGCCTTAGATGACAACAACAGGGCCTTACTGCAGATAGAGGCTACCTTAGATGACAACAACTGGGCCTTACGGCAGATAGAGGCTGCCTTAGATGAAAACAGGGCCTTATGACAGATAGAGAGGCATAGGTGGTTTTATGTGTGCTGTACTAACACAGCAGACACACACACGCTAGCTCCTGTAAATGCCTGGCTGCCTTAGATGACAACAACTGGGCCTTACGGCAGATAGAGGCTGCCTTAGATGACAACAACAGGGCCTTATGACAGATAGAGAGGCTGAGGTGGTTTTATGTGTGCTGTACTAACACAGCAGACACACACACGCTAGCTCCTGGAAATGCCTGGCTGCCTTAGATGACAACAACTGGGCCTTACGCAGATAGAGGCTGCCTTAGATGACAACAACTGGGCCTCATGGCAGATAGAGAGGCTGAGGTGGTTTTATGTGTGCTGTACTAACACAACAGACACACACACGCTAGCTCCTGTAAATGCCTGGCTGCCTTAGATAACAACAACTGGGCCTTACGGCAGATAGAGGCTGCCTTAGATGACAAACAGGGCCTTATGACAGTACAGCACACATAAAACCACCTCAGCCTCTCTATCTGTCATAAGGCCCTGTTGTTGTCATCTAAGGCAGCCTCTATCTGCCATAAGGCCCTGTTGTCATCCAAGGCAGCCTCTATCTGCCATAAGGCCCAGTTGTTGTCATCTAAGGCAGCCAGGCATTTACAGGAGCTAGCGTGTGTGTGTCTGTTGTGTTAGTACAGCACACATAAAACCACCTCAGCCTCTCTATCTAACACAGCAGACACACACACACTAGCTCCTGGACATGCCTGGCTGCCTTAGATGACAACAACTGGGCCTTATGGCAGATAGAAGCTGCCTTAGATGACAACAGGGCCTTATGACAGTACAGCACACATAAAACCACCTCAGCCTCTCTATCTGTCATAAGGCCCAGTTGTCATCTAAGGTAGCCTCTATCTGCCGTAAGGCCCAGTTGTTGTCATCTAAGGCAGCCAGGCATTTACAGGAGCTAGCGTGTGTGTGTCTGTTGTGTTAGTACAGCACACATAAAACCACCTCAGCCTCTCTATCTGCCATGAGGCCCAGTTGTTGTCATCTAAGGCAGCCTCTATCTGTCGTAAGGCCCAGTTGTTGTCATCTAAAGTAGCCTCTATCTGCCGTAAGGCCCAGTTGTTGTCATCTAAGGCAGCCAGGCATTTCCAGGAGCTAGCGTGTGTGTCTGCTGTGTTAGTACAGCACACATAAAACCACCTCAGCCTTTCTATCTAACACAGCAGACACACACACACTAGCTCCTGGACATGCCTGGCTGCCTTAGATGACAACAACTGGGCCTTATGGCAGATAGAGAGGCTGAGGGGGTTTTATGTGTGCTGTACTAACAAAGCAGACACACACACGCTAGCTCCTGTAAATGCCTGGCTGCCTTAGATGACAACAACTCGGCCTTACGGCAGATAGAGGCTGCCTTAGATGACAACCACAGGGTCTTATGACAGATAGAGAGGCTGAGGTGGTTTTATGTGTGCTGTACTAACACAGCAGACACGAACACGCTAGCTCCTGGAAATGCCTGGCTGCCTTAGACGACAACAACTGGGCCTTACGGCAGATAGAGGCTGCCTTAGATGACAACAACTGGGCCTTACGGCAGATAGAGGCTGCCTTAGATGACAACAACAGGGCCTTATGACAGAGAGGCTGAGGTGGTTTTATGTGTGCTGTACTAACACAGCAGACACACACACGCTAGCTCCTGGAAATGCCTGGCCGCATTAGATGAGAACAACTGGGCCTTACGGCATATAGAGGCTGCCTTTGATGACAACAACTGGGCCTTACGGAAGATAGAGGCTGCCTTATATGACAACAACAGGGCCTTACAGCAGATAGAGAGGCTGAGGTGGTTTTATGTATGCTGTACTAACACAGTAGACACACACGCTAGCTCCTGTAAAGGCCTGGCTGCCTTAGATGACAACAACGGGGCCTTACGGCAGATATAGGCTGCCTTAGATGACAACAGGGCCTTATGACAGATAGAGAGGCTGAGGTGGTTTTTTATGTGTGCTGTACTAACACAGCAGACACAAACACGCTAGCTCCTGGAAATGCCTGGCTGCCTTAGATGACAACAACTGGGCCTTACTGCAGATAGAGGCTACCTTAGATGACAACCACTGGGCCTTACGGCAGATAGAGGCTGCCTTAGATGACAAAAACTGGGCCATACGGCAGATAGAGGCTGCCTTCGATGACAACAACTGGGCCTTACTGCAGATAGAGGCTACCTTAGATGACAACAACTGGGCCTTACTGCAGATAGAGGCTACCTTAGATGACAACAACTGGGCCTTACTGCAGATAGAGGCTACCTTAGATGACAACAACTGGGCCTTACGGCAGATAGAGGCTGCCTTAGATGAAAATAGGGCCTTATGACAGATAGAGAGGCATAGGTGGTTTTATGTGTGCTGTACTAACACAGCAGACACACACACGCTAGCTGCTGGAAATGCCTGGCTGCCTTAGATGACAATAACTGGGCATTACGGCAGATAGAGGCTGCCTTAAATGACGACAACAACAGGGCCTTATGACAGAGAGGCTGAGGTGGTTTTATGTGTGCTGTACTAACACAGCAGACACACACACGCTAGCTCCTGGAAATGCCTGGCTGCCTTAGATGACAATAACTGGGCATTACGGCAGATAGAGGCTGCCTTAAATGACGACAACAACAGGGCCTTATGACAGAGAGGCTGAGGTGGTTTTATGTGTGCTGTACTAACACAGCAGACACACACACGCTAGCTCCTGGAAATGCCTGGCTGCCTTAGATGACAACAACTGGGCCTTACAGCAGATAGAGGCTGCCTTAGATGACAAAAACTGGGCCTTACGGCAGATAGAGGCTACCTTAGATGACAACAACAGGGCCTTACGGCAGATAGAGAGGCTGAGGTGGTTTTATGTGTGCTGTACTAAACACAGCAGACACACACGCTAGCTTCTGGAAATGCCTGGCTGCCTTAAATGACAACAACTGGGCCTTACGGCAGATAGGGGCTGCCTTAGATGACAACAACTGGGCCTTATGGTAGATAGAGGCTGCCTTAGATGACAACAACTGGGCCTTAAGGCAGATAGAGGCTACCTTAGATGACAACAACTGGGCGTTACTGCAGATAGAGGCTACCTTAGATGACAACAACAGGGCCTTATGACAGATAGATAGGTATAGGTGGTTTTATGTGTCCTGTACTAACACAGCAGACACACACACGCTTGCTCCTGTAAATGCCTGGCTGCCTTAGATGACAACAACTGGGCCTTACGCAGATAGAGGCTGCCTTAGATGACAACAACTGGGCCTCATGGCAGATAGAGAGGCTGAGGTGGTTTTATGAGTGCTGTACTAACACAGCAGACACACACGCTAGCTCCTGGAAATGCCTGGCTACCTTAGATGACAACAACTGGGCCTTACGGAGGATAGAGGCTGCCTTAGATGACAACAACTGGGCCTTACGACAGATAGAGGCTGCCTTAGATGACAACAACAGGGCCTTATAACAGATAGAGGCATAGGTGGTTTTATGTGTGCAGTACTAACACACACACGCTAGCTCCTGGAAATGCCTGGCTGCAGTAGATGACAACAACTGGGCCTTACGGCAGATAGAGGCTACTTTAGATGACAACAACTGGGCCTTACGGCAGATAGAGGCTGCCTTAGATGACAACAGGGCCTTATGACAGTACAGCACACATAAAACCACCTCAGCCTCTCTATCTGTCATAAGGCCCAGTTGTCATCTAAGGTAGCCTCTATCTGCCGTAAGGCCCAGTTGTTGTCATCTAAGGAAGCCAGGTATTTCCAGGAGCTAGCGTGTGTGTGTCTGCTGTGTTAGTACAGCACACATAAAACCACCTCAGCCTCTCTATCTGTCATAAGGCCCTGTTGTTGTCATCTAAGGCAGCCTCTATCTGTCGTAAGCCCCAGTTGTTGTCATCTAAAGTAGCCTCTATCTGCCGTAAGGCCCAGTTGTTGTCATCTAAGGCAGCCAGGCATTTCCAGGAGCTAGCGTGTGTGTCTGCTGTGTTAGTACAGCACACATAAAACCACCTCAGCCTCTCTATCTAACACAGCAGACACACACACACTAGCTCCTGGACATGCCTGGCTGCCTTAGATGACAAAAACTGGGCCTTACGGCAGATAGAGGCTACCTTAGATGACAACAACAGGGCCTTACGGCAGATAGAGAGGCTGAGGTGGTTTTATGTGTGCTGTACTAACACAGCAGACACACACGCTAGCTTCTGGAAATGCCTGGCTGCCTTAGATGACAACAACTGGGCCTTATGGTAGATAGAGGCTGCCTTAGATGACAACAACTGGGCCTTAAGGCAGATAGAGGCTACCTTAGATGACAACAACTGGGCGTTACTGCAGATAGAGGCTACCTTAGATGACTACAACAGGGCCTTATGACAGATAGATAGGTATAGGTGGTTTTATGTGTGCTGTACTAACACAGCAGACACACACACACGCTTGCTCCTGTAAATGCCTGGCTGCCTTAGATGACAACAACTGGGCCTTATGACAGATAGAGGCTGCCTTAGATGACAACAACTGGGCCTTACGGCAGATAGAGGCTACCTTTGATGACAACAACTGGGCCTTACGGCAGATATAGGCTTCCTTAGATGACAACAACAGGGCCTTATGACAGAGAGGCTGAGGTGGTGTTATATGTGCTGTACTAACACAGCAGACACACACACGCTAGCTCCTGGAAATGCCTGGCTGCCTTAGATGACAACAACTGGGCCTTATAGAGGATAGAGGCTGCCTTTGATGACGACAACTGGGCCTTACGGCAGATAGAGGCTGCCTTATATGACAACAACAGGGCCTTATGGCAGATAGAGAGGCTGAGGTGGTTTTATGAGTTCTGTACTAACACAGCAGACACACACACGCTAGCTCCTGGCAATGCCTGGTTGCCTTAGATGACAACAACTGGGCCTTACGGCAGATAGAGGCTGCCTTAGATGACAACAACTGGGCCTTACAGCAGATAGAGGCTGCCTTAGATGACAACAACTGGGCCTTATGGCAGATAGAGAGGCTGAGGTGGTTTTATGTGTGCTGCACTAACACAGCAGAAACACACACGCTAGCTCTTGGAAATGCCTGGCTGCCTTAGATGACAACAACTGGGCCTTACGGCAGATAGAGGCTGCCTTAGATGACAACAAATGGGCCTTAAGGCAGATAGAGCCTGCCTTAGATGACAACAACTGGGCCTTACGGCAGATAGAGTCTACCTTAGATGACAACAACTGGGCCTTACTGCAGATAGAGGCTACCTTAGATGACAAAAACAGGGCCTTATGACAGATAGAGAGGCATAGGTGGTTTTATGTGTGCTGTACTAACACAGCAGACACACACACGCTTGCTCCTGTAAATGCCTGGCTGCCTTAGTTGACAACAATTGGGCCTTACGGCAGATATAGGCTGCCTTAGATGACAACAGGGCCTTATGACAGATAGAGAGGCTGAGGTGGTTTTATGTGTGCTGTACTAACACAGCAGACACAAACACGCTAGCTCCTGGAAATGCCTGGCTGCCTTAGATGACAACAACTGGGCCTTACGGCAGATAGAAGCTGCCTTAGATGACAACAAATAGGCCTTAAGGCAGATAGAGCCTGCCTTAGATGACAACAACTGGGCCTTACGGCAGATAGAGTCTACCTTAGATGACAACAACTGGGCCTTACTGCAGATAGAGAGGCTGAGGGGGTTTTATGTGTGCTGTACTAACACAGCAGACACACACACACGCTAGCTCCTGTAAATGCCTGGCTGCCTTAGATGACAACAACTGGGCCTTACGGCAGATAGAGTCTACCTTAGATGACAACAACTGGGCCTTATGGCAGATAGAGAGGCTGAGGGGGTTTTATGTGTGCTGTACTAACACAGCAGACACACACATGCTAGATCCTGGAAATGCCTGGCTGCATTAGATGAGAACAACTGGGCCTTACTGCAGATAGAGGCTACCTTAGATGACGACAACAACTAGGCCTTACTGCAGATAGAGGCTACCTTAGATGACAACAACTGGGCCTTACTGCAGATAGAGGCTACCTTAGATGACAACAACTGGGCCTTACTGCAGATAGAGGCTACCTTAGATGACAACAACTGGACCTTACGGCAGATAGAGGCTGCCTTAGATGAAAACAGGGCCTTATGACAGATAGAGAGGCATAGGTGGTTTTATGTGTGCTGTACAAACACAGCAGACACACACACGCTAGCTCCTGTAAATGCCTGGCTGCCTTAGATGACAACAACTGGGCCTTACGGCAGATAGAGGCTACCTTAGATGACAACAACTGGGCCTTACGGCAGATAGAGGCTGCCTTAGATGACAACAACAGGGCCTTATGGCAGATAGAGAGGCTGAGGTGGTTTTATGTGTGCTGTACTAACACAGCAGACACACACACGCTAGCTCCTGGAAATGCCTGGCTGCCTTAGATGACAGCAACTGGGCCTTACGGCAGATAGAGGCTGCCTTAGATGACAACAACTGGGCCTTACGGCAGATAGAGGCTGCCTTAGATGACAACAACTGGGCCTCATGGCAGATAGAGGCTGAGGTGGTTTTGTGTGTGCTGTACTAACACAGCAGACACACACACGGTAGCTCCTGGAAATGCCTGGCTGCATTAGATGAGAACAACTGGGCTTTACGGCAGATCGAGAGGCTGAGGTGGTTTTATGTGTGCTGTACTAACACAGCAGACACACACGCTAGCTCCTGTAAATGCCTGGCTGCCTTAGATAACAACTGGGCCTTACGGCAGATAGAGGCTTCCTTAGATGACAACAACTGGGCCTTACAGCAGATAGAGGCTGCCTTAGATGACAACAACTGGGCCTTACGGCAGATAGAGGCTGCCTTAGATAACAAAAACTGGGCCTTACGGCAAATAGAGGATACCTTAGATGACAACAACTGGGCCTTACGGCAGATAGAGGCTGCCTTAGATGACAACAACAGGGCCTTATGACAGATAGAGAGGCTGAGGTGGTTTTATGTGTTCTGTACTAACACAGCAGACACACACGCTAGCTTCTGGAAATGCCTGGCTGCCTTAAATGACAACAACTGGGCCTTACGGCAGATAGGGGCTGCCTTAGATGACAACAACTGGGCCTTATGGTAGATAGAGGCTGCCTTAGATGACAACAACTGGGCCTTAAGGCAGATAGAGGCTACCTTAGATGACAACAACTGGGCGTTACTGCAGATAGAGGCTACCTTAGATGACAACAACAGGGCCTTATGACAGATAGATAGGTATAGGTGGTTTTATGTGTGCTGTACTAACACAGCAGACACACACACACGCTTGCTCCTGTAAATGCCTGGCTGCCTTAGATGACAACAACTGGGCCTTATGACAGATAGAGGCTGCCTTAGATGACAACAACTGGGCCTTACGGCAGATAGAGGCTACCTTTGATGACAACAACTGGGCCTTACGGCAGATATAGGCTTCCTTAGATGACAACAACAGGGCCTTATGACAGAGAGGCTGAGGTGGTGTTATATGTGCTGTACTAACACAGCAGACACACACACGCTAGCTCCTGGAAATGCCTGGCTGCCTTAGATGACAACAACTGGGCCTTATAGAGGATAGAGGCTGCCTTTGATGACGACAACTGGGCCTTACGGCAGATAGAGGCTGCCTTATATGACAACAACAGGGCCTTATGGCAGATAGAGAGGCTGAGGTGGTTTTATGAGTTCTGTACTAACACAGCAGACACACACACGCTAGCTCCTGGCAATGCCTGGCTGCCTTAGATGACAACAACTGGGCCTTACGGCAGATAGAGGCTGCCTTAGATGACAACAACTGGGCCTTACAGCAGATAGAGGCTGCCTTAGATGACAACAACTGGGCCTTATGGCAGATAGAGAGGCTGAGGTGGTTTTATGTGTGCTGCACTAACACAGCAGAAACACACACGCTAGCTCTTGGAAATGCCTGGCTGCCTTAGATGACAACAACTGGGCCTTACGGCAGATAGAGGCTGCCTTAGATGACAACAAATGGGCCTTAAGGCAGATAGAGCCTGCCTTAGATGACAACAACTGGGCCTTACGGCAGATAGAGTCTACCTTAGATGACAACAACTGGGCCTTACTGCAGATAGAGGCTACCTTAGATGACAAAAACAGGGCCTTATGACAGATAGAGAGGCATAGGTGGTTTTATGTGTGCTGTACTAACACAGCAGACACACACACGCTTGCTCCTGTAAATGCCTGGCTGCCTTAGTTGACAACAATTGGGCCTTACGGCAGATATAGGCTGCCTTAGATGACAACAGGGCCTTATGACAGATAGAGAGGCTGAGGTGGTTTTATGTGTGCTGTACTAACACAGCAGACACAAACACGCTAGCTCCTGGAAATGCCTGGCTGCCTTAGATGACAACAACTGGGCCTTACGGCAGATAGAAGCTGCCTTAGATGACAACAAATAGGCCTTAAGGCAGATAGAGCCTGCCTTAGATGACAACAACTGGGCCTTACGGCAGATAGAGTCTACCTTAGATGACAACAACTGGGCCTTACTGCAGATAGAGAGGCTGAGGGGGTTTTATGTGTGCTGTACTAACACAGCAGACACACACACGCTAGCTCCTGTAAATGCCTGGCTGCCTTAGATGACAACAACTGGGCCTTACGGCAGATAGAGTCTACCTTAGATGACAACAACTGGGCCTTATGGCAGATAGAGAGGCTGAGGGGGTTTTATGTGTGCTGTACTAACATAACACAGCAACTGGGCTTACTGCAGATAGAGGCTACCTTAGATGACGACAACAACTGGGCCTTACGGCAGATAGAGGCTACCTTAGATGACAACAACTGGGCCTTACGGCAGATAGAGTCTACCTTAGATGAGAACAACTGGGCCTTACTGCAGATAGAGGCTACCTTAGATGACGACAACAACTAGGCCTTACTGCAGATAGAGGCTACCTTAGATGACAACAACTGGGCCTTACTGCAGATAGAGGCTACCTTAGATGACAACAACTGGGCCTTACTGCAGATAGAGGCTACCTTAGATGACAACAACTGGACCTTACGGCAGATAGAGGCTGCCTTAGATGAAAACAGGGCCTTATGACAGATAGAGAGGCATAGGTGGTTTTATGTGTGCTGTACAAACACAGCAGACACACACACGCTAGCTCCTGTAAATGCCTGGCTGCCTTAGATGACAACAACTGGGCCTTACGGCAGATAGAGGCTACCTTAGATGACAACAACTGGGCCTTACGGCAGATAGAGGCTGCCTTAGATGACAACAACAGGGCCTTATGGCAGATAGAGAGGCTGAGGTGGTTTTATGTGTGCTGTACTAACACAGCAGACACACACACGCTAGCTCCTGGAAATGCCTGGCTGCCTTAGATGACAGCAACTGGGCCTTACGGCAGATAGAGGCTGCCTTAGATGACAACAACTGGGCCTTACGGCAGATAGAGGCTGCCTTAGATGACAACAACTGGGCCTCATGGCAGATAGAGGCTGAGGTGGTTTTATGTGTGCTGTACTAACACAGCAGACACACACACGGTAGCTCCTGGAAATGCCTGGCTGCATTAGATGAGAACAACTGGGCTTTACGGCAGATCGAGAGGCTGAGGTGGTTTTATGTGTGCTGTACTAACACAGCAGACACACACGCTAGCTCCTGTAAATGCCTGGCTGCCTTAGATAACAACTGGGCCTTACGGCAGATAGAGGCTTCCTTAGATGACAACAACTGGGCCTTACAGCAGATAGAGGCTGCCTTAGATGACAACAACTGGGCCTTACGGCAGATAGAGGCTGCCTTAGATGACAACAACTGGGCCTTACTGCAGATAGAGGCTGCCTTAGATGACAACAACTGGCCTTATGGTTTTATGTGTGCTGTACAGCAGATGACACACACACGCTAGCTCCTGGAACTGGGCCTTGGATAGAGGGGCTACCTTAGATGACAACAAAACTGGGCCTTACGGCAGATAGAGGCTACCTTAGATGACAACAACTGGGCCTTACGGCAGATAGAGGCTGCCTTAGATGACAACAACAGGGCCTTATGACAGATAGAGAGGAGGTGGTTTTATGTGTGCTGTACTAACACAGCAGACACACACACGCTAGCTCCTGAAATGCCTGGCATGCCTTGGCTGGGCCTTACGGCAGATAGAGGCTGCCTTAGATGACAACAACTGGGCCTTACGGCAGATAGAGGCTGCCTTAGATGACAACAACAGGGCCTTATGGCAGATAGAGAGGCTGAGGTGGTTTTATGTGTGCTGTACTAACACAGCAGACACACACACGCTAGCTCCTGGAAATGCCTGGCTGACTGGGCCTTACAGCAGATAGAGGCTGCCTTAGGATGACAACACTGGGCCTTACGGCAGATAGAGGCTGCCTTAGATAACAAAAACTGGGCCTTACGGCAAATAGAGGCTACCTTAGATGACAACAACTGGGCCTTACGGCAGATAGAGGCTGCCTTAGATGACAACAACAGGGCCTTATGACAGATAGAGAGGCTGAGGTGGTTTTATGTGTGCTGTACTAACACAGCAGACACACACACGCTAGCTCCTGGAAAGGCCTGGCTGCCTTAGATGACAACAACTGGGCCTTATGCAGATAGAGGCTGCCTTAGATGACAACAACTGGGCCTTACGGCAGATAGAGGCTGCCTTAGATGACAACAACTGGGCCTTACGGCAAATAGAGGCTGCCTTAGATGACAACAACAGGGCCTTATGACAGATAGAGAGGCTGAGGTGGTTTTATGTGTGCTGTACTAACACAGCAGACACACACACGCTAGCTCCTGGAAATGCCTGGCTGCCTTAGATGACAACAACTGGGCCTTACGGCAGATAGAGGCTGCCTTAGATGACAACAACAGGGCCTTACGGCAGATAGAGAGGCTGAGGTGGTTTTATGTGTGCTGTACTAACACAGCAGACACACACGCTAGCTCCTGTAAAGGCCTGGCTGCCTTAGATGACAACAACAGGGCCTTATGGCAGATAGAGGCTACCTTAGATGACATCAACAGGGCCTTATGACAGATAGAGAGGCATAGGTGGTTTTATGTGTGCTGTACTAACACAGCAGACACACACACGCTAGCTCCTGGAAATGCCTGGCTGCCTTAGATGACAACAGGGCCTTATGACAGATAGAGAGGCTGAGGTGGTTTTATGTGTGCTGTACTAACATAGCAGACACGAACACGCTAGCTCCTGGAAATGCCTGGCTGCCTTAGATGACAACAACTGGGCCTTACGGCAGATAGAAGCTGCCTTAGATGAAAACAACTGGGCCTTACGGCAGATAGAGGCTGCCTTAGATGACAAAAACTGGGCCTTACGGCAGATAGAGGCTGCCTTAGATGACAACTACTGGGCCTCATGGCAGATAGAGGCTGAGGTGGTTTTATGTGTGCTGTACTAACACAGCAGACACACACACACGCTAGATCCTGGAAATGCCTGGCTGCATTAGATGACAACAACTGGGCCTTACGGCAGATATAGGCTGCCTTTGATGAAAACAACTGGGCCTTACGGCAGATAGAGAGGCTGAGGTGGTTTTATGTGTGCTGTACTAACACAGCAGACACACACGCTAGCTCCTGGAAATGCCTGGCTACCTTAGATGACAACAACTGGGCCTTACGGCAGATAGAGGCTGCCTTAGATGACAATAACTGGGCCTTACGGCAGATAGAGGCTACCTTAGATGACAACAACTGGGCCTTACTGCAGATAGAGGCTACCTTAGATGACAACAACTGGGCCTTACGGCAGATAGAGGCTGCCTTAGATGAAAACAGGGCCTTATGACAGATAGAGAGGCATAGGTGGTTTTATGTGTGCTGTACTAACACAGCAGACACACACACGCTTGCTCCTGTAAATGCCTGGCTGCCTTAGATGACAACAACTGGGCCTTACGGCACATAGAAGTTGCCTTAGATGACAACAACTGGGCCTTACGGCAGATAGAGGCTACCTTAGATGACAACAACAGGGCCTTATGACAGATAGAGAGGCTGAGGTGGTTTTATGTGTGCTGTACTAACACAGCAGACACACACACGCTAGCTCCTGGAAATGCCTGGCTTCATTAGATGAGAACAACTGGGCCTTACGGCAGATATAGGCTGCCTTTGATGAAAACAACTGGGCCTTACGGCAGATAGAGGCTGCCTTAGATGACAACAACTGGGCCTTATGGCAGATAGAGAGGCTGAGGTGGTTTTATGTGTTCTGTACTAACACAGCAGACACACACACGCTTGCTCCTGTAAATGCCTGGCTGCCTTAGATGACAACAACTGGGCCTTACGGCAGATAGAGGCTTCCTTAGATGACAACAACTGGGCCTTACGGCAGATAGAGGCTGCCTTAGATGACAACAACTGGGCCTTACGGCAGATAGAGGCTGCCTTAGATAACAAAAACTGGGCCTTACGGCAGATAGAGGCTACCTTAGATGACAACAACTGGGCCTTACGGCAGATAGAGGCTGCCTTAGATGACAACAACTGGGCTTTACGGCAGATAGCGGCTGCCTTAGATGACAACAACTGGGCCTTATGGCAAATAGAGAGGCTGAGGTGGTTTTATGTGTGCTGTACTAACACAGAAGACACACACACGCTAGCTCCTGTAAATGCCTGGCTGCCTTAGATGACAACAACTGGGCCTTACGGCAGATAGAGGCTACCTTAGATGACAACAACAGGGCCTTATGACAGATAGAGAGGCTGAGGTGGTTTTATGTGTGCTGTACTAACACAGCAGACACACACACGCTAGCTCCTGGAAATGCCTGGCTGCATTAGATGAGAACAACTGGGCCTTACGGCAGATATAGGCTGCCTTTGATGAAAACAACTGGGCCTTACGGCAGATAGAGGCTGCCTTAGATGACAACAACTGGGCCTTACGGCAGATAGAGAGGCTGAGGTGGTTTTATGTGTGCTGTACTAACGCAGCAGACACACACGCTAGCTCCTGTAAATGCCTGGCTGCCTTAGATGACAACAACTGGGCCTTACGGCAGATAGAGGCTGCCTTAGATGACAAAAACAGGGCCTTATGACAGATAGAGAGGCTGAGGTGGTTTTATGTGTGCTGTACTAACACAGCAGACACACACACGCTAGCTCCTGGAAATGCCTGGCTGCCTTAGATGACAACAACTGGGCCTTACGGCAGATAGAGGCTGCCTTAGATAACAAAAACTGGGCCTTAAGGCAGATAGAGGCTACCTTAGATGACAACAACTGGGCCTTACGGCAGATAGAGGCTGCCTCAGATGACAACAACAGGGCCTTATGACAGATAGAGAGGCTGAGGTGGTTTTATGTGTGCTGTACTAACACAGCAGACACACACACGCTAGCTCCTGGAAATGCCTGGCTGCATTAGATGAGAACAACTGGGCCTTACGGCAGATATAGGCTGCCTTTGATGAAAACAACTGGGCCTTACGGCAGATAGAGGCTGCCTTAGATGACAACAACTGGGCCTTACGGCAGATAGAGAGGCTGAGGTGGTTTTATGTGTGCTGTACTAACGCAGCAGACACACACGCTAGCTCCTGTAAATGCCTGGCTGCCTTAGATGACAACAACTGGGCCTTACGGCAGATAGAGGCTGCCTTAGATGACAAAAACAGGGCCTTATGACAGATAGAGAGGCTGAGGTGGTTTTATGTGTGCTGTACTAACACAGCAGACACACACACGCTAGCTCCTGGAAATACCTGGCTGCCTTAGATGACAACAACTGGGCCTTATGACAGATAGAGAGGCTGAGGTGGTTTTATGAGTGCTGTACTAACACAGCAGACACACACGCGCTAGCTCCTGGAAATGCCTGGCTGCCTTAGATGACAACAACTGGGCCTTACGGCAGATAGAGGCTGCCTTAGATGACAACAACTGGGCCTTACGGCAGATCGAGGCTGCCTTATATGACAACAACTGGGCCTTATGGCAGATAGAGGCTACCTTAGATGACAACAACTGGGCCTTACGGCAGATAGAGGCTGCCTTAGATGTCAACAACAGGGCCTTATGACAGATAGAGAGGCTGAGGTGGTTTTATGTGTGATGTACTAACACAGCAGACAAACACACGCTAGCTCCTGGAAATACCTGGCTGCCTTAGATGACAACAACTGGGCCTTACGGCAGATAGAGGCTGCCTTAGATGACAACAACTGGGCCTTACGGCAGATAGAGGCTGCCTTAGATGACAACAACTGGGCCTTACGGCAGATAGAGGCTGCCTTTAGATGACAACAACAGGGCCTCATGGCAGATAGAGAGGCTGAGGTGGTTTTATGTGTGCTGTACTAACACAGCAGACACACACACGCTAGCTCCTGTAAATGCCTGGCTGCCTTAGATGACAACAACTGGGCCTTACGGCAGATAGAGGCAACCTTAGATGACAACAACTGGGCCTTACGGCAGATAGAGGCTGCCTTAGATGACAACAACAGGGCCTTATGACAGATAGAGAGGCTGAGGTGGTTTTATGTGTGCTGTACTAACACAGCAGACACACACGCTAGCTCCTGTAAATGCCTGGCTGCCATAGATGACAACAACGGGGCCTTATGGCAGATAGAGAGGCTGAGGTGGTTTTATGAGTGCTGTACTAACACAGCAGACACACACGCGCTAGCTCCTGGAAATGCCTGGCTGCCTTAGATGACAACAACTGGGCCTTACGGCAGATAGAGGCTGCCTTAGATGACAACAACTGGGCCTTACGGCAGATCGAGGCTGCCTTATATGACAACAACTGGGCCTTATGGCAGATAGAGGCTACCTTAGATGACAACAACTGGGCCTTACGGCAGATAGAGGCTGCCTTAGATGTCAACAACAGGGCCTTTTGACAGATAGAGAGGCTGAGGTGGTTTTATGTGTGCTGTACTAACACAGCAGACACACACACGCTAGCAGTCTGCTGATTGATTTCTTCATTGCTAAACCATTTGCTGATTCATTCAATACTGATCATTGCTGCTGATTGCACTGCTGAGTGTGACATTATCTGCTGCTGGGGATTAGTCTGGTGTGTGCGTGCTGTTAGTACAACATTGCAGTAGCACCCATTGCAGTGCTGTTAGAACAGCATTGCACCCCAACTTTCTGTCCCAACCTTCTGTCCCAACCTTCTGTCCCAACCTTCTGTCCCATCCCAGGCAGGCAGGCAGGCAGGCAGGCAGGGATTTATAGGAGCCATATTGTGTTTTGTGTCAGCACACATAGGAGCAAGTGTGTGTTTTGTCAGCAAACATAGGAGCTATATTTTTTTGTCAGCACACATAGGAAATATAGTGTGTTGTCAGCACACCATAGAAGCTATAGTGTGTTTGTTTCAGCACACATAGGACCTATAGTGTGTTTGTGTCAGCACACATAGGACCTATAGTGTGTTGTGAGCACACATAGGAGCTATAGTGTGTTTGTGTCAGCACACATAGGAGCTATAGTGTGTTTGTGTCAGCACACATAGGAGCTATATTTTTTGTCAGCACACATAGGAGCTATAGTGTGTTGTCAGCACACATATGAGCTCTAGTGTGTTGTCAACACACATAGGAGCTATAGTGTGTTTGTGTCAGCACACATAGGAGCTATAGTGTGTTGTCAGCACACATAGGAGCTATAGTGTGTTGTCAGCACACATAGGAGCTATAGTGTGTTTGTGTCAGCACACATAGGAGCTATAGTGTGTTGTCAGCACACATAGGAGCTATATTTTTTTGTCAGCACACATAGGAACTATAGTGTGTTCTCAGCACACATAGGAGCTATAGTGTGTTTGTGTCAGCACACATAGGAGCTAGTGTGTCTGTGTGTGTCAGCACACATAGGAGCTAGTGTGTGTGTGTGTCAGCACACATAGGAGCTAGTGTGTGTGTGTGTGTCAGCCCAGTTCTTGTCATCTAAGGCAGCCTCTATCTGCCATAGGGCCCTGTTGCTGTCATCTAAGGCATCCATCTGCAGGAGTTAGTGTGTGTGCTGTGTGACTCCAGCACAATATACACTACCCACTACAATGCCTGGAAGACCGCCAAGGAGAGGCAGACAGTGCCGAGGCAAGAACACAGGGCAAGCAGGCTCTGTTTCTAGAGACAACAGTGCTGGTCATGGACATGGTCGTGCATCGCCATCAGCACGTGGCCATGGGACACCCTTGTCTTTGTTTTCGGCAGCTGGACATGTTGAGCCGCATCATGCCGAAGGCTTGGTAGAATGGATGACCAAGCCTTCCTCATCCTCTTTCACCCAGGCTCAGGGTACTGGCAGAGCAGCTGCCAACGCGTACTCAAAGGCATCATCAGGCACCCCTTCCCTAGACCCACCATGTCCTCCTGAGGAGTCCCCCGAACTGTTTGAGCACAGTGTTGGGTACATGCTCCAGGAGGATGCCCAACGATTTGAAGGCTCGGATGATGATACCCAGCTTGAGGAAGGCAAAAGTGTGCGCGCAGAGATCACTGACTCCACGTGGGTGCCTGAAGGGAGAGAGGAGGAGGAGGAGGAGGAGCTGCCTCTGCACGTTATCACAAAAGTTCTTTGGTGTGGGCCTTTTTTGAGACGAGTACATCAGATCGCACCACTGCTATTTGCAATATTTGTCTCAAGCGTATCTCACGTGGCCAAAAGATCAGCCGCTTGGGCACCACAAGCATGACCAGACATATGTTGACCTGCCATGCAGCTCGTTGGCAAGCGCACATTAAAGACCCACACCAAAGAACAAAGCGGACCTCTCCTTGCTCCTCATCAGCTGGGATCTCCAACCCCACTATATCTTCAGTCCTCTCTGAAAGCTGCTCTGAGAGGACTGAAGGTGTAGAATTAGGTGTGTCACAACCAAGTACTTTCAGTACACCGACGTCCGATTGTAGCAGGCAAATTTCCCTGCCCCAGCTGCTGGACCGTCGAAAGAAGTATACTCCCAGCCATCCACATGCCCAGCGGTTGAATGCTAGCTTGGCTAAATTGCTAGCACTTCAACTGCTGCCTTTTCAGTTGGTAGACTCGGCCCCCTTCCGTGAGTTTGTTCAATGTGCGGTTCCTCAGTGGCAGGTTCCCAAACGCCACTTTTTCTCACGGAAGGCGATTCCGTCTCTCTACCGGCATGTGGAAGGCAATGTCCATGCCTCGCTGGACAGGGCGGTCAGCGGTAAGGTGCATATTACTGCTGACTCATGGTCCAGCAGGCATGGACAGGGACGTTATCTGTCTTTCACGCCCATTGGGTCACTCTATTGGCAGCTGGGAGGAATGCAGGACAAGGTGCAGTAGTGTTGGAGGTTGTTCCGCCACCACGCCTCCAAAATGCTACTACTGGTTGTGACACACCTCTCTCCACCACCCCCTCCTCTTCTTCTTCCTCCATGGCCTCTTCGAGTGCTCTGTCCTCGGAACCAGCGGTGCTCCGTAGGCGTACAAGGGGCTTCGTGAGTACGCAGGCAAAAAGATGCCATGCCGTGCTTGCGCTGGTGTGTTTGGGGGACAGGAGCCACACTGGGGCAGAGGTTCTGGCAGCTGTGCAGGCCGAGAGGTGGTTGACGCCACGCCAGCTTAAGCCAGGAATGGTGGTTTCTGACAATGGCACCAACCTCCTCTACGCCCTGCAACAGGGGCTGCTCACCCATGTGCCCTGTATGGCTCATGTCCTCAAACTGGTGGTGCTGCTGACACAATAGGTAGTAAATGTGTGCTGCTGTCAAGAAAATATAGGAGCTCTGTGTGATGCCACTAACACACTAGAAGTCCTATGGGTGCTGCTGAGAATAAAATATAGGAGCTCTGTGTGATGCCACTAACATACTAGAAGTCCTATGGGTGCTGCTGACACAATAGGTAGTATATGTGTGCTGCTGTCAAGAAAATATAGGAGCTCTGTGTGCTGCCACTAACACACTAGAAGTCCTATGGGTGCTGCTGACACAATAGGTAAAATATGTGTGCTGCTGTCAAGAAAATTATAGGAGCTCTGTGTGATGCCACTAACACACTAGAGGTCCTATGGGTGCTGCTGAGAAGAAAATATAGGAGCTCTGTGTGATGCCACTAACACACTAGAAGTCCTATGGGTGCTGCTGAGAAGAAAATATAGGAGCTCTGTGTGATGCCACTAACACACTAGAAGTCCTATGGGTGCTGCTGAGAAGAAAATATAGGAGCTCTGTGTGCTGCCACTAACACACTAGAAGTCCTATGGGTGCTGCTGAGAAAAAAATATAGGAGCTCTGTGTGCTGCCACTAACACACTAGAAGTCCTATGGGTGCTGCTGAGAAGAAAATATAGGAGCTCTGTGTGATGCCACTAACACACTAGAAGTCCTATGGGTGCTGCTGAGAATAAAATATAGGAGCTCTGTGTGCTGCCACTAACACACTAGAAGTCCTATGGGTGCTGCTGAGAAGAAAATATAGGAGCTCTGTGTGATGCCACTAACACACTAGAAGTCCTATGGGTGCTGCTGAGAAGAAAATATAGGAGCTCTGTGTGATGCCACTAACACACTAGAAGTCCTATGGGTGCTTCTGAGAAGAAAATATAGGAGCTCTGTGTGATGCCACTAACACACTAGAAGTCCTATGGGTGCTGCTGAGAAGAAAATATAGGAGCTCTGTGTGATGCCACTAACACACTAGAAGTCCTATGGGTGCTGCTGAGAAGAAAATATAGGAGCTCTGTGTGATGCCACTAACACACTAGAAGTCCTATGGGTGCTGCTGAGAAGAAAATATAGGAGCTCTGTGTGCTGCCACTAACACACTAGAAGTCCTATGGGTGCTGCTGAGAAAAAATATAGGAGCTCTGTGTGCTGCCACTAACACACTAGAAGTCCTATGGGTGCTGCTGACACAATAGGTAGTATATGTGTGCTGCTGTCAAGAAAATATAGGAGCTCTGTGTGATGCCACTAACACACTAGAAGTCCTATGGGTGCTGCTGAGAATAAAATATAGGAGCTCTGTGTGATGCCACTAACACACTAGAAGTCCTATGGGTGCTGCTGACACAATAGGTAGTATATGTGTGCTGCTGTCAAGAAAATATAGGAGCTCTGTGTGCTGCCACTAACACACTAGAAGTCCTATGGGTGCTGCTGACACAATAGGTAAAATATGTGTGCTGCTGTCAAGAAAATTATAGGAGCTCTGTGTGATGCCACTAACACACTAGAGGTCCTATGGGTGCTGCTGAGAAGAAAATATAGGAGCTCTGTGTGATGCCACTAACACACTAGAAGTCCTATGGGTGCTGCTGAGAAGAAAATATAGGAGCTCTGTTTGCTGCCACTAACACACTAGAAGTCCTATGGGTGCTGCTGAGAAGAAAAATATAGGAGCTCTGTGTGATGCCACTAACACACTAGAAGTCTTATGGGTGCTGCTGAGAAGAAAATATAGGAGCTCTGTGTGATGCCACTAACACACTAGAAGTCCTATGGGTGCTGCTGAGAAGAAAATATAGGAGCTCTGTGTGATGCCACTAACACACTAGAAGTCCTATGGGTGCTGCTGAGAAGAAAATATAGGAGCTCTGTTTGCTGCCACTAACACACTAGAAGTCCTATGGGTGCTGCTGAGAAGAAAATATAGGAGCTCTGTGTGATGCCACTAACACACTAGAAGTCCTATGGGTGCTGCTGAGAAGAAAATATAGGAGCTCTGTGTGATGCCCCTAACACACTAGAAGTCCTATGGGTGCTGCTGAGAAGAAAATATAGGAGCTCTGTGTGATGCCACTAACACACTAGAAGTCCTATGGGTGTTGCTGAGAAGAAAATATAGGAGCTCTGTTTGCTGCCACTAACACACTAGAAGTCCTATGGGTGCTGCTGAGAAGAAATTATAGGAGCTCTGTGTGATGCCACTAACACACTAGAAGTCTTATGGTTGCTGCTGAGAAGAAAATATAGGAGCTCTGTTTGCTGCCACTAACACACTAGAAGTCCTATGGGTGCTGTTGGGGTGCAATGCTGTGCTAACAGCACTGCGATTGGTACTACTGCAATACTGTACTAACAGTAAGCACGCACCAAACTAATCCCCAGCAGCAGCTAATAACACACTAACTGTGCAATCAGCAGCAATGAACGATCAATGACTTAAGTAGCAATGGTTTAGCAAAGAAATAGCCAATGGTTTAGCAAAGAAGAGCAAATCTTTCAGTAGCAATCAAGCAAAGACAGAATCAGCAGACTGCTCTCTCCTAAAGCCGGAACACATGTGACCGGGGCCGACGGCGTGGCGGCCTTTTAAATGGTGGGGCGTGTACTAAAGCCCCTGAGCTTTAATTGGCTACAGGCGTCCTGCCTGTAGCCAATTATTGCTCTCCGAGTTTCCGGCGCTGTGATTGGCCAAGCATGCGGGGTCACAGTGCATGCTTGGCCAATCATCAGCCAGCAATGCACTGCGCCGGCCGCGCCGGCCGCAATGCATTGTGGGGCCGCTCGCATCACACGAATGTGATGCGAACGGCCCAAATAGTTCTGGGCTCACCGAGCGAGCGAACGCCCGGTGCTCGATTCGAACGTGGGTTCGAATCGAGCACCGGGCCCATCCCTAACAGTCTTGTGGCAACACTGTCCACCACCAAAGGCCCATTTTTTCTGCCCTGTTCATCAGGTGCATGCAATTACAAATCTTGATCTAATAATTCACAGCAGGGCCAATTCCTGTGCCCGTCTAGAGTAACTGTGAGAGCTTACAGTGTTGTGGCTACACCATCATCTAATGGGGCAAATTTCTGCAGAGTATATACGGCAGGCCCCTACTTTCAAACATTCAACTTACAAACGACTCCTACTTGCAAACGAAAGGAGAAAACAGGAAGTGAGAGGAAATCTACCCCTAGGAAGGGAAATTCCATCCTGTTACATTTAATTTGGGAAAAAGGTATCTCCTCTCTACTGATGCTTTATCACCAATCCTTGTTTCAATAAAAACCCCACTTTTCCAAAAACATTTGTCATTGGGACGGAAAGTGAGGTGAAATGTTCTGAACAGATGTGCAAAGACAGCAAATGTTACAGGGGTGATAACCCCTCCCTATGTTCTCCAAAAAGCTTAAAAATAGATTTTTTTTGGATGGAGCTACACTAAAAAATGTACCTGTTCAGATTCTACTTAAGAACAAACCTACAGTCCCTGTCTTGTTTGCACCGCCTGTATACTGCTGTTCAGAGTATATAGGGTTGTAGGTATAGGGTTTTATTTTGGGTGCGGGGTTCCCCTTAATATCCATACAAGACCCAAAAGGGCTGGGGTGGGGGGGGGGGGGTGATGGGGTAGCCATGCCATTTTTCTCAAGGATTTTCATCCATATTGCCAGGACAAGACATGACATTAAAGCCGGAAGCGTTTTTAAATGGCTTCTTTTTTTCCTTTACAAATGTCATTTTGTGCAGGGACAGTTCTAAACACGGGAAACACATGCCACTTCACAGGCATATTTTAGACACCCCCCAGGTACCATATTTAAAGGAAATATTTCACTTTTTTTTTCACTTTATGCATGATTAAAATGACTCCTCCCGAAAAAACGTTAGTTTTTAAAACTTCTTTTTGCATTGATATATGTCCCCTGGGGCAGGACCCGGGTCCCCAAACCTGTTTTATGACATTAACATGCATATTGGCCATTATAATTAGCACTTTTGATTTCAAACGTTCGCGTCCATTGTAACGAATAGGGTTCGAAAATTTGCACGAACTTTCGGTCCGTTCGAAGGTTCTGGTGCGAACCGAACCCGGGGGTGTTCGGCCCATCCCTAATAACCACATAGATGCTAAAGTACAGAGCCTCTTTGGGGACTAAAGAGATCAAGTAGGGGGAGTGTGTAGTGGGGACATATTTGTTTATTAATGTGGTTATGTGTATAGTAATGTATAGTCCATTGACATTGCTATGGTTCAGTGTTTGGAGCCATCTAGTGACCAAATCTGGTAATGCACTGATACGATGATTACAAAACAAGCACAAAGACATTTACAGGAAGTACTGTTGTTTTGATTTAGAAGGTTGACCTTGTTACCCAGGAGTCTGTGTGACCTACCCATGAACACTCTCTTATACAGTGCATGCTGGGTAGGGTATAAAAAGGACTGCAGCAGCCATTTTTGCCCTCTTGGGACCACGCTGCCTGTGCGGATCTGTAAGGAGGTTCCCTGGAGACAGCGACAGATAGTCACCGCGGATTGCAAGCCTGCCTGTTTGTGACTAGATGGAGCCTGACATTTGGTGACCGGATTGACAAGGCCCAGAGACGCTAGTCGAAGCATCAGAGGACTGGTTTCTATCCAGCGGAGTGACATGGAGCATCTGCCCAGCTGATCCAGAAGCAAGCTGCAGTTGCCGGATCAAAGTCATCATCCAGAACTCTGATCCAGTTGGTGAGCGGGTTGCAGCCCACCGTTTATCATTTGTTGCACGCAGTTAGACTCACTCACAGGCCCTGTTGTGGAACCTCCACCAGGTGGAGCCAGAGGATCCTGAGGGATTTATACAGGTACTTTATACTGTTTTATGTTGTACTGTATTGCATTGCACCACAGCTGTGCCATTTCAAACTAGCAGCTCCATTGGGGTCAGTGCTACACAAGGAATTATGTTTTTATGGAAAAAAGGACCCCAGGATGGTAGGGATGGGCCCGGTGTTCGATTCGAACCCATGTTCGAATCGAACATCGGCCGTTCGACCGCTCGTCGAAACCAGAACTCTAAGTGGACCGTTCGCATCAAATTCGTGTGATGCGAACGGTCCACAATGCACTGCGCCAGTCGCAGTGCATTGCTGGCTGCTGATTGGCCAAGCATGCACTGTGACCCCGCATGCTTGGCCAATCATAGAGCCAGCGGCGAGGAGAGCAATAATTGGCCACAGGCTGGGTGCCTGTGGCCAATTATAGCTCAGGGGGTTTAGTACACGCCCCACACTATATAAGGCCGCCGCGCCGGCGGCCTCATGTAGTGTGTTCCGGCGTTAGGAACAGTGACTGACTGTACTGTACTGTACAGTGTCTGCTTGTGCAATATCTGCTGTTGTGATTCATCTGCATTATCTGCTTGTGATTCATCTGCATTATCTGCTTGTGGATTCTGGGGATTAGTGTAGGGAAAGAGGAAAAATAGGCAGGGTCGTTTATTCTTCTCAGTGCTGTTCTCAATCTCTACCAATCCAGCCATCTGCAGGAGTAGTTAGTGTGTGTGCGTGCTGTGTTAGTATAGCACTGCAGTAGTACATTAAACCACCATTTAGTTAGTGTGTGTGTGCTGTGTGAGTATAGCACAGCACACTAAACCACCTTACCCTGTATCTGCCCTTCTGCCCTGTTGTCATCTAAGGCAGCCAGCCAGCCATCTGCAGGAGTTAGTGTGTGTGTGCTGTGTGACTATAGGACAGCACACTAAACCACCTTACCCTGTATCTGCCCTTCTGCCCTGTTGTCATCTAAGGCAGCAGCCAGCCATCTGCAGGAGTTAGTGTGTGTGTGTGCTGTGTGACTATAGCACAGCACACTAAACCACCTTACCCTGTATCTGCCCTTCTGTCCTGTTGTCATCTAAGGCAGCCACCTGCAGGAGTTAGTGTGTGTGTGTGTGCTGTGTGAGTATAGCACAGCACACTAAAACCACCTTACCCTGTATCTGCCCTTCTGCCCTGTTGTCATCTAAGGCAGCCAGGCAGCCATCTGCAGGAGTTAGTGTGTGTGTGCTGTGTGACTATAGCACAGCACACTAAACCACCCTACCCTGTATCTGCCCTTCTGCCCTGTTTTCATCTAAGACAGACATCTGCAGGAGTTAGTGTGTGTACAATACCCATTACAATGTCTGGAAGACCGACAAGGAGAGGCAGACAGTCCCAAGCCAAGAAAACAGGGCAAGCAGGCTCAGTGTCTAGAGACAACAGTGCTGGTCGTGGACGTGGTGCATCGTCATCAGCACGTGGCCATGGGACACGCTTGTCCTTCTTTTTGGCAGCTGGACATGTTGAGCCGCATCATGCCGAAGGCTTGGTAGAGTGGATGACCAAGCCCTCCTCATCCTCCTCATCCTCTCTCACCCAGGCTCAGGGTACTGGCAAAGCAGCTGCCAACGCGTACTCAATGTCATCATCAGGCACCCCTTCCCTAGACCCACCATGTCCTCCTGATAAGTCCCTCGAACTGTTTGAGTACAGTGTTGGGTACATGCTCCAGGAGGATGCCCAGCGTTTTGAAGGCTCGGATGATGATACCCAGCTAGAGGAAGTCAGTAGCGTGAGCGCAGAGAGAAAGGATGCTCAAGGACAGCAATCTGGCAGTCATGTTCCACCAGCTGCAGCTTACTGCCAGGTTTGCTCCAGTGGTGAAGAGGGAGGGGATGATGAGGTCACTGACTCCATGTGGGTGCCTGAACGAAGAGAGAAGGAGGAGGAGGTGGCACATCTCCAATGAGGCAGGATGCCCTCCGGGGGCCAGCTTGAGGCCAGCACACCAACTGAATCACACTGCAGAGCTCCGCCTGTGCAGGGCGCTGCCTCTGCACGTTATTACAAAAGTTCTTTGGTGTTGGCCTTTTTTGAGATGAGTGCATCAGATCGCACCACTGCTATTTGCAACATATGTCTCAAGCGTATCTCGGGTGGCCAAAACATCAGCCGCTTGGGCACCACAAGCATGACCAGACATATGTTGACCTGCCATGCAGCTCGTTGGCAAGCGCACATTAAAGACCCACACCAAAGAACAAAGCGGACCTCTCCTTGCTCCTCGACAGCTGGGATCTCCAACCCCACTATACCTCCAGTCCTCTCTGAAAGCTGCACTGAGAGGAATGAAGGTGTAGAATTAGGTGTGTCACAGCCAAGTACTTGCGGGCACTCTGCTAGCAGTACACCGACGTCCGATTGTACCAGGCAAATTTCCCTGCCCCAGCTGCTGGACGGTCGAAATAAGTTTACTCCCAGCCATCCAGATGCCCAGCGATTGAATGCTAGCTTGGCTAAATTGCTAGCACTTCAATTGCTGCCTTTTCATTTGGTAGACACGGCCCCCTTCCGTGAGTTTGTTCAATGTGCAGTAGCAGGATCACCAAACGCCACTTTTTCTCACGGAAGGTGATTCCGGCTCTCTACCGGCAAGTGGAAGGCAATGTCCATGCCTCGCTGGTCCGGGGCGGTCAGCGGTAAGGTGCATATTACCGCTGACTCATGGTCCAGCAGGCATGGAAAGGGACGTTACCTGTCTTTCACGGCCAGTTGGGTCACTCTTTTGGCAGCTGGGAAGGATGCAGGACAAGGTGCAGTAGTGTTGGAGGTTGTTCCGCCACCACGCCTCCAAAATGCTACTACTGGTTGGGACACACCTCTCTCCTTCACCCCCTCCTCTTCTTCTTCCTCCATGGCCTCTTCGAGTGCTCTGTCCTCGGAACCAGCGGTGCTCCGTAGGCGTCCAAGGGGCTACGCAAGTACGCAGGCAAAAAGATGCCATGCCGTGCTTGCGCTGGTGTGTTTGGGGGACAGGAGCCACACTGGGGCAGAGGTTCTGTCAGCTCTGCAGGGGCAGGCCGAGAGGTGGTTGACGCCATACCAGCTTAAGTCAGGAATGGTGGTTTGTGACAATGGCACCAACCTCCTCTCTGCCCTGCGACAGGGACAGCTGACCCATGTGCCCTGTATGGCTCACGTCCTTAACCTGGTGGTGCAGCGGTTCTTGGGCAGGTACCCAGGCTTACAGGATGTCCTGAGGCAGGCCAGGAAAGTCTGTGTGCATTTCCGCCGATCATATAATGCCAGTGCTCGGCTGGCTGAGCTGCAAAAGGAGTTGAACCTGCCCAAGAACCGCCTTATATGTGACATGCCCACCGGGTGGAACTCAACGTTGGCCATGCTGCAGCAACTGCACACACAGCAGAGGGCCATCAATGAGTACCTGTGCGACTACGGCACCAGGACAGGGTCAGGGGAGCTTGGATTTTTTTTCCCCACGCCAGTGGAGCATGATCAGGGATACATGCACTGTCCTGTCACCATTTGAGGAGGCCACGAGGATGGTGAGCAGTGACAGTGCATGCATCAGTGACACTGTACCTCTTGTCCACCTGTTGGAGCATACGCTGCGTGGAATAATGGACAGGGCACTTGAGGCAGAACAGAGGCAGGAAGAGGAGGACTTCCTTGCCTCTCAAGGCCCCCTTTATCCAGACAGTGTTCCTTCTCTCCCACCCATCACACAGGAAGAGGATGAGGAGGAGGAGGAGGAGGATTGTGTCAGCATGGAGGTGGAGCCTGGCACTCAGCATCAGCAGCAGCAGTCTTTTAGGGATGATTTACAGTCCCAAGAAACCAGTGGACTTGTACGTGGCTGGGAGGAGGTGGCTGCGGATCATGTCGTCCTCAGTGACCCAGAAGACTCCGGACCGAATGCCTCAGCTAACCTACGTTGTATGGCCTCCCTGATCCTGCAAAGCCTGCGGAAGGATCCTCGTATTCTTCGGATCAAGGAGAGAGACCATTACTGGCTGGCCACTCTCCTTGATCCACGGTACAAGGGTAAGGTTGCAGACATTTTCTTGCCGTCGCAGAGGGAGCAGAGGATGAGACATCTCCGGGAGGCCTTGCAGTAAGGTCTGTGCAATGCGTTCCCAGAGACTGGGAGGTTACAAACTCCTGGTCCTGGACGACGAGTTGCTGAGGCTTCGGTCAGTAGCAGAAGGCGCGGTGGGGAAGGTGGACGTCTGACCGATGCGTTCAGACAATTTTTTAGTCCGCAGCCCCAAGGTATGATCGGTTCCAGCAACCATCGCCAGCGTCTGATATACATGTTGCAGGAATACCTAGGGGCAAGGTCAGACTTGGACACCTTTCCCACCGAAAATGCTCTGGCTTACTGGGTCTTGAGGATGGATCACTGGCCAGAGCTTGCACAGTATGCAATTGAGCTACTGGCCTGTCCTGCATCCAGCGTTCTTTCCGAACGCACATTCAGTGCTGCTGGAGGCTTTGTCACCGATCACAGGGTGCGCCTGTCCATCGACTCGTTTGATCGACTGACCTTCATAAAGATGAATCAGTCTTGGATCACCCCCAGCTACCAGGCACCTGAAGCTGATATAACAGAATACTTTATTTTGAAATGTCACATCCCTTCAAGACTGCCTATGCTGATGCTGAGTGACTGTCCTGTTATGTTGACTGACTATCCTCTTCCTCCTCAATGATATTGATGATAGCTTGGAAGAACATTTTTGTTTCTGGGTGCCACCCCCAGTGGCTAAGGCCCAATTTTTCAGCCCCTGTTTAACAGGGGCGTGTATTACAATTTTTTATGCAATGCTTTGCAACAGGTCTGATTGCTGTGCTCCAAGTACAGTATCTGTGAGGGGTTGCAGTGTTGTGGCACCAGCACCAGTTCCTAAGGCCCAATTTTTCAGCCCCTGTTTAACAGGGGCGTGTAATTACAATTTTTTATGCAATGCTTTGCAACAGGTCTGATTGCTGTGCTCCAAGTACAGTATCTGTGAGGGGTTGCAGTGTTGTGGCACCAGCACCAGTGCCTAAGGCCCAATTTTTCAGCCCCTGTTTAACAGGGGCGTGTAATTACAATTTTTTTATGCAATGCTTTGCAACAGGTCTGATTGCTGTGCTCCAAGTACAGTATCTGTGAGGGGTTGCAGTGTTGTGGCACCAGCACCAGTGCCTAAGGCCCAATTTGTCAGCCCCTGTTTAACAGGGGCGTGTAATTACAATTTTTTATGCAATGCTTTGCAACAGGTCTGATTGCTGTGCTCCAACTACAGTATCTGTGAGGGGTTGCAGTGTTGTGGCACCAGCACCAGTGCCTAAGGCACAATTCTTAAGCCCCTGTTTAACAGGGGCGTGTAATTACAAATCTTGATCTAATAATTCACAGCAGGGCCCATTCCTGTGCCCACCAAGAGTAACTGTGAGGGCTTACAGTGTTGTGGCAACACCGTCCACCACCACCACCAATGGCCCAATTTTTCTGCCCCTGTTCAACAGGTGCATGCAATTACAAATCTTGATCTAATAATTCACAGCAGGGCCCATTCCTGTGCCCACCAAGAGTAACTGTGAGGGCTTACAGTGTTGTGGCAACACCAACATCTAATGGGGCAAATTTCTGCAGAGTATTTACGGCAGGCCCCTACTTTCAAACATCCAACTTAGAAACGACTCCTACTTGCAAACGGAAGGAGAAAACAGGAAGTGAGAGGAAATCTACCCCTAGGAAGTGAAATTCTATCCTGTTAGATTTCATTTTGGAAAAAGGTATCTCCTCTCTACTGATGCTTTATCACCAATCCTTGTTTCAATAAAAAAACCCACTTTTCCAAAAACATTTGTCATTGTGATGGAAAGTGAGGTGAAATTTTCTGAACAGGTGCACAGACAGCACAACAAATGTTACAGGGGTGATAACCCTTCCCTATGTTCTCCAAAAAGCTTAAAAATAGATTTTTTTTTGGATGGAGCTACACTTAAAAATGTACCTGTTCAAAATTACAAACAGATTCTACTTAAGAACAAACCTACAGTCCCTGTCTTGTTTGCACCGCCTGTATACTGCTGTTCAGAGTATATAGGGTTGTAGGTATAGGGTTTTATTTTGGGTGCGGGGTTCCCCTTAATATCCATACAAGACCCAAAGGGGCTGGTAATGGGCTGGGGGGGGGGGGGGGGGGTGATGGGGTAGCCATGCTATTTTTCTCAAAGATTTTCATCCATATTGCCAGGACAAGACATGACATTAAAGCCGCAAGCAGTTTTAAATGGCTTATTTTTTTCCTTTACAAATGTCATTTTTTGCAGGGACAGTTCTAAACACGGGAAACACATGCCACTTCACAGGCATACTTTAGACACCCCCCAGGTACCATATTTAAAGGAATCTTTCACTTTTTTTTTCACTTTATGCATCATTAAAATGACTGCTCCAGAAAACTGCATTGATACATGTCCCCTGGGGCAGGACCCGGGTCCCCAAACCTGTTTTATGACATTTACATGCATATTGGCCGTTATAATTAGCACTTTAGATTTCGAACGTTCGCGTCCATTGTAACTAATAGGGTTCGAATGTTCGCGCAAACTTTCGGTCCGTTCGCAGGTTCTGGTGCGAACCGAACCCGGGGGTGTTCGGCTCATTCATAAATTGTATCCATTCGAAGAGGATATTCTCTTTTTCGTGTCCTCCCCCTAACTGCCCCAAACTTCATTGAACCAGTTTACGGCAGTCTTAGTCTTTGGGTGAACCCTCACAGATCCATAGCGCTTAATATAACTTTGTCTTCCTCTACCCCCAACCACCCGTGTGAGACCTTGACATTCCCTTGGTCACAACACTCTACTTCTTACCTAGGCTTTAAACTGACTGCTGACCCCTCTGCTCTATACTCTGTGAACTATCCCACCATGCTAACCCCCACTTACTAACCTTATGATCTTTTGGTCTGCCTTACCCCTAATGTGATGTCGGAAGGATTAATTTGGAATTTTACCCAAAATTTTATATCTTTTCTGTGTCCTTCCCATTCCAGTCCCATCCTTCTTTCTTCAGATCTTACAGTACTGAGTGCTCTCCTATGTTTGGGGCAAGTTCAGACCCTGTGTGTCCAAAACCATCCTCAAAGGTGATCTAGGATTACCAAATTTCACTAAATACTACCAAGCAGCACACCTGGCACAATTCCCAAATTACATTAGGTGCATGAGATTGCACTCTGAGTTGCCCTATAATCAATGGACTGCAATCCTCTGTTAGTTGCTAGCCTGTTGTGGCTATGTCCTGGGGATCGCCGGACGCTCCAAAATTCTATTACCCAACATTATTGAATCTTTGGGACAGCCTTAAATCTCATTATTCTGTCCTTCATACCCAATCCAGCCTTTTACCCTTCATGGACAGCTCCTACTTAGTTTTGACTATGGTTTTCCACTGACCATATCTGGGCCCATAAATCTATAAAACAGCTTTAGGCCATTTCTGGCCCTCTGTGGAACATACAGAATTCCAGGCTCAGAACTCTTCCGTTACCTCAAAATAAGCACTTCTTATTATGACTGGTTTCAAATGAACATGCAAAAACGATCCCCACGCTCAAGGTCTTATCTCTAGCCTATACACTCAACTGCTACCCCTCTAACCACCCCACACATCTCTTCCTTATGTTGCCAAGTGGGAGTGAGACTTGGGCCTTCATTTGGAAGCTATTGACTGGGCCAAAATATGGTCCGCTACTAAAATTCTCTTTGCAAAATATGGTGACTACAGAAACAAAGTACAAGGTTCCTATCAGGTGGTATCTGGTCCCTGCCCAAATTGCTAGATTTATTCCATCTTACCCCTTTCTTGCTTCCATAGATGTCCTAAAGCAGGCACACACCACCATATTTGGTGGGACTGCCCGAAAGCCCATACCTTCTGGGATGGATTCTTTCTTATCCTTACCACTTTGTTTAATTGCCCTGTAAGCACTGACCCAGCCACGGCCCTACTAAATAAGAAACCTTTGGATATGACCCAGCATCAATTCATACTTTTACTGCAGGTTACCACTACAGCAAAGCAAACCTTTGCAAAGGCCTGGAAATCACCCCAACTTAGCATCCTCAAAACTATGCATAGAATCACCCGGGCTATGATACATGCCAAAGTTGAGGAAGTCCTCCTGTATAGGATAAGTAAGTACAAACAACTGTGGAATCCATAGATGGTTCATTACTTACTGGCTAACTTTGACAAAACACTATTATCTTCCTATAATATACTTACCGGAGCGTACACACTGAGTCTCATGTTGGATCTACCATTTGCCCCTTTCCCTGGGGTCTCTTTAGTCATCTGTCCCCCCTCAAAATTTCACCCCTCTGTTTTGTATCTATCTTCTTTCCTCCCCTCTTTGCACCCACTAAAACTAAATAAGTTGCAGTATGGGATGAAAGCAAGGGCCCCTAAAATGAAATCATTGTAGTTCCATTGTTCCTGATAATATCATTGCAGAAAAGTACATATTATTTCAATACCTTTCTGATGTGAGCCTCTATAGAGAGCCTCTACATCAACAGCAACCAACAATGTTGTGAAGGTCATTAATCATTTTAAAAATTAATGGCATCTTAAATATTATAGTATGCTCAAAAGTCAAAACACAGGGTCTGAGAAGTAAGTCCATTACCCGACTAATATTTCATGTGATACTGCCATTGTCTGACACTATTGGTCTCAATAGGGTGGGGGGTTCTCCAGATTTTTGTGCATTTTTAGAAGGGCGCAGTGTTTCGTTCTTGACAAGGGGTACTCCTGTAGGTGACTACAAGTTCTCTGTGCCTAATAGTCAGTATTAGCTGTCTATGATTGGGGCCTTTCTGCAAGTTGATGCACATAAAACTGTCTCTTTAAGGCTGTATACAACGGATGACTGATGGGCTGTTAAGTTAGGATCAGTTTCTATTGCATTAACTGTGGGGGATTATGCTCTGTAGTTCCACTCACCACTCTTTGTTCCAGTGGCGGCCCATCCACAGGCACTGCCCCCCCCCCCCCAAAGCTGGTCACCAAAAAAAAATATAAAAATTAAAATAAAAGGTCCTTTAACCACTTCAGCCCCCGGAAGATTTCCCCCCTTCCTGACCAGAGAACTTTTTACGATCTGGCTGCTTTAACTGGTAATTGCGCGGTCATGCAATTCTGTACCCAAATGAAATTTATGTCCCTTTTTCCCCAAAAATAGAGCTTTCTTTTGGTGATATTTAATCACCTCTGCGGACTTTTTAGCCACGTACAGGACCCCAAAAACCAATCACCACCCTCAGGATTTCTAAGGGCGTAAATTTTTAATTTCACTCTTCACTGCCTATCAAAGATTCAGAGGCCATGAAATGCCAAGATAGCACAAGCCCCCCCCCCCCCCAAATGACCCCATTTTGGAAAGTAGACACATGAGAGGCATGTTGAGTAGTTTGCAGATCTCGCTTTTTGACACAATGTTTTGAAAATTTAAAAAAGAAAAAAAAAAGTTTTCCTTTTCTTTATTCAACAAATGAGAGCTGCAAAATACTCACCATGCCTCTTAACAAACACCTTGGGGTGTCTACTTTCCAAAATGGGGGGGGGGGGGGTATCTTGACATTTCAGGGCCTCCGAAACTGTGATAGGTAGTAACCACCATTTTACACCCTTAGAAATCCTGAAGGCAGTGATTGGTTTTCGGGGTCCTGTATGAGGCTAGGCTCCCAAAAAGTCCCACATGTGGTATCCCCGTACTCAGGAAAAGCAGCAGAATGGCAAAATGTATTTTGGGGTGTAACTCCACATATACCTATGTAATGTGTGCAAAATATCTTTTAGTGACAACTTTATGTAAAAAAACTAAATTGTAATTTTCCCAAAACTTGTGGCAAAATATAAAATATTCCATGCCTATCAGCAAATAGCTTGGACTGTACTTTACAAAAAGGGGTCATTTGAGGGGGTTTTGAACCGTCCTGGAATTTTATGCACACAATTAGAAGCTTATGCCACACATCACCCACTCTTCTAACCACTTGAAGACAAAGACTGACACTTTTTGTTTACATGAAAAAAAAAAATTGCTAGAAAATTACTTTGAACCCCCAAACATTATATATATTTTTAAAGTTAAGGCCCTACATATTGAAATGGAGGGTGTTGCTTTTTTTTTTTAATTATTATTTATTTTGCTTTTTTATTTAATTTTTACACTGTTCCTTTCATTTTTATTTTTTTTATCATTTTTATTGTTATCATATTTATGTAAATATCCCCTATGATAGCAACAGGTAGCAACAGGTACTGTTTTTTTTTTTTTTTTAAATGGAGTCTATTAGACTCTAGATCTCTCCTCCGCCCTCAAAGCATCTGACCACACCAAGATCGGTGTGATAAGATGCTTTCACAATTTCCCAATGGCGCTGTTTATATCCGACAAAACCAAAGTCATGAAATGCTCGTAGCTTCCGGTTTCTTAGGCCATAGAGATGATTGGAGCCATTCTAGTCTTTGATCAGCTCTATGGTCAGCTGGCAGAACCACCGGCTGCATGCTCAGGTTCTCCGATGGGACAGGAGAGCCTGAGAATACCATGGAAGACGGCGGGAGGTGGGGGGGCATTCCCTCCCACTGCTTGTAAAAGCAGTCTAGCGGCTAATTAGCCACTAGGATTGCTTTTACATGAAAGCCAAAGCTGGCTGAAAAGAATGATACCAAGATGATACCTAAACCTGCAGACATCATTCTGGTATAACCAATAAAAGCCCAGCAACATACCAGTACATTGCTGGCCCTTGTTGGTCATATATTGTAATGTTCTTTTTTTAATGCAGCCTGTGGGCTGAACAAAAAAAGAGATTGATCTGTGGGTATGCCCACCATTAGAATACCATCCTGCATCCACCCACTTCTAATGATTGGCATACATGCACCCTTTTTTCTAACTGTGGTGGTAAAATCACCTCCTACAGTGCTGGAGTCCCTGATTTACATATTGTGAGAGCAAACGCTGTTTCTTTCAAGATAAATAAATCAGTGCTGCAGCTGAATGTTGTACCTGGAAAGCAAACAATGGTAACAATAAAACATTAACTCAATAAAGCAACACCAATCTGTGCCCAAAAAAGTGTAAATAATATTTGCTGAAGCATGGGGCAATCCACCCCTAATTTAGGGCAAATTGCCCCTTCACACCTGCCCCTCATGCTTCGGCATCACCTCCTACAGTGTTGGAGTTGCTCATTTACGTATCTTGAGTAGGGATGGGATTGAATCGAACATCGGGCATTCGCCTGTTCGCCGAACCCAGAACTATTTGGGCCGTTCGCATCACATTCGTGTGATGTGAACGGCCCGCAATGCATTGCGCCAGTCGCAGTGCATTGCTGGCTGTGATTGGCCAAGCATGCACTGTGACCCCACATGCTTGGCCAATCACAGCGCCGGCAGCGAGGAGAGCCATAATTGGCTACAGGCAGGATGCCTGTAGCCAATTATAGCTCAGGGGGGGTTTAGTACATGCCCCACAGTATAAAAGGCCGCCGCTGTGGCGGCCTAGTGCACTGTGTTCTGGCTGTGACTGTGATATAGGCAGACTGCTGATGCTGATGCTGATTCATTATCATTACTGAATACTGATCATTAGAATGTATATTCATTCTGCTGATTGCACTGCTGCTGACAGTATCTGCAGTGCTGTGCTGTCTTATACATTCTGCTGTGCTGAGTGGTGACATTATCTGCTGCTGAGTCTAACTTTATCTGCTGTGATTCTGGGGATTAGTCTGGTGTGCGTGCTGTTAGTACAGCATTGCAGTATCACCTTTATACTATTAGGCATTTATAGGAGCTAGCGTGTGTGTCTGCTGTGTTAGTACAGCACACATAAAACCACCTCAGCCTCTCTATCTGTCATAAGGCCCTGTTGTTGTCATCTAAGGCAGCCAGGCATTTACAGGAGCTAGTGTGTGTGTCTGCTGTGTTAGTACAGCAAACATAAAACCACCTCAGCCTCTATATCTGCCGTAAGGCCCAGTTGTTGTCATCTAAGGCAGCCAGGCATTTACAGGAGCTAGTGTGTGAGTCTGCTGTGTTAGTACAGAACACATAAAACCACCTCAGCCTCTCTATCTGCCGTAAGGCCCTGTTGTTGTCATCTAAGGCAGCCTCTATATGCCGTAAGGCCCAGTTGTTGTCATCTAAGGTAGCCTCTATCTGCCGTAAGGCCTAGTTTTTGTCATATAAGGCAGCCTCTATCTGCCGTAAGGACCAGTTGTTGTCATCTAAGGCAGCCAGGCATTTACAGGAGCTAGCGTGTGTGTGTCTGCTGTGTTAGTACAGCACACATAAAACCACCTCAGCCTCTCTATCTGCCATAAGGCCCTGTTGTTGTCATCTAAGGCAGCCTCTATCTGCCGTAAGGCCCAGTTGTTGTCATCCAAGGCAGCCAGGCATTTATAGGAGCTAGCGTGTGTGTGTCTGCTGTGTTAGTACAGCACACATAAAACCACCTCAGCCTCTCTATCTGCCATAAGGCCCAGTTGTTGTCATCTAAGGCAGCCTCTATCTGCCGTAAGGCCCGGTTGTAGTCATCTAAGGCAGCCTCTATCTGCCGTAAGGCCCAGTTGTTGTCATCTAAGGCAGCCAGGCATTTCCAGGAGCTAGCGTGTGTGTGTCTGCTGTGTTATTACAGCACACATAAAACCACCTCAGCCTCTCTATCTGCCATAAGGCCCAGTTGTTGTCATCTAAGGCAGCCAGGCATTTCCAGGAGCTAGCGTGTGTGTGTGCTAGCGTGTGTGTGTCTGCTGTGTTAGTACAGCACACATGAAACCACCTCAGCCTCTCTCTCTGTCATAAGGCCCTGTTGTTGTCATCTAAGGCAGCCTCTATCTGTCATAAGGCCCTGTTGTTGTCATCTAAGGCAGCCTCTATCTGCTGTAAGGCCCAGTTGTTGTCATCTAAGGTAGCCTCTATCTGTCGTAAGGCCCAGTTGTTGTCATCTAAGGCAGCCAGGCATTTCCAGGAGCTAGCGTGTGTGTTTCTGCTGTGTTAGTGCAGCACACATAAAACCACCTCAGCCTCTCTCTCTGTCATAAGGCCCTGTTGTTGTCATCTAAGGCAGCCTCTATCTGCCATAAGGCCCTGTTGTTGTCATCTAAGGCAGCCTCTATCTGCCGTAAGGCCCAGTTGTTGTCATCTAAGGTAGCCTCTATCTGCCGTAAGGCCCAGTTGTTGTCATATAAGGCAGCCTCTATCTGCCGTAAGGCCCAGTTGTTGTCATCTAAGGCAGCCTCTATCTGCCGTAAGGCCCAGTTGTTGTCATCTAAGGCAGCCAGGCATTTCCAGGAGCTAGCGTGTGTGTGTCTGCTGTGTTAGTACAGCACACATAAAACCACCTCAGCCTCTCTATCTGTCATAAGGCCCTGTTGTTGACATCTAAGGCAGCCAGGCATTTCCAGGAGCTAGCGTGTGTGTGTCTGCTGTGTTAGTGCAGCACACATAAAACCCCCTCAGCCTCTCTATCTGTCATAAGGCCCTGTTGTTATCATCTAAGGCAGCCTCTATCTGCCGTAAAGCCCAGTTGTTGCCATCTAAGGCAGCCTCTATCTGCCGTAAGGCCCAGTTGTTGTCATCTAAGGCAGCCAGGCATTTCCAGGAGCTAGCGTGTGTGTTTCTGCTGTGTGACACATAAAACCAGCAGACTGCCTATTCACTCTTCTAAAAGCCGGAACACATGTGCCCTGGGCGGCCTTTTATAGAGTGGGGCATGTACTAAAGCCCCTGAGCTTTAATTGGCTACAGGCGTCCTGCCTGTAGCCAATTATTGCTCTCCTCGCTGCCGGCGCTGTGATTGGCCAAGCATGCGGGGTCACAGTGCATGCTTGGCCAATCATCAGCCAGCAATGCACTGCGCCTGGCGCAATGCATTGCGGGCCGCTCGCATCACACGAATGTGATGCGAACGGCCCAAATAGTTCTGGGCTCGCCTAGCGGGCGAACGCACGGTGCTCGATTCGAACGTGGGTTCGAATCTAGCACCGGGCCCATCCCTAGTCTTTACCAGCCTATTATTGGTTCTTCAGGAGCTCAGTGAGGGGGTGGGCTATTTTTGCAAACCCTTCCACAAACCTTCTATAGTATGAGCAGAACCCTAAGAATGACCTGAGTTCCGTTACGTTGGAGGGCCTGGGCTAAGAAGTGACAGCTTCTAACTTCTTTGGATCAGTGGCTACTCCCTCTTCAGACACAATGTGTCCCAAATAAGTCCCTGAGGGTTGATAGAACTGGCATTTCTCCGTAGAGAGTTTCAAGCCCTCCTCGTGGAGTCTCTTCAGAACTTTTTTCCAGGCGTTCCTCATGCTCTTCCAACGTTCTTCCAAATACTATTATGTCATCCAGGTAGACCAGTACTTCTATTAAGTTCATGTCACCCACTGTTTTTTCCATCAGTCTCTGGAAAGTTGCTGGGGCCCCAGACAATCCTTGAGGCATTCGGTTGAACTCAAAGAACCCTGGGGTGATGAAGGCAGTCTTCTCCCTATCTTTGGGGCACATAGAGATCTGATAGTACCCACTCTTCAGATCCAGCACGCTGAACCACTTGGCCCCTGACAGGCTCTGTAGGGCATCCTCTATACGGGGAGTGGTGTAATGATCGGGAATAGTCCTTCATTTTAGGGTTCTATAGTCGATGCACAGGCGCAGAGACCCATTCTTCTTTCTCACTACTATTTTTGGGGAGGTGTATGGGCTCCTGGATTCCCGAATAATGCCTGTTCTCTTCAGTTCAGCCAACTGCTCCGTCAGGTCTTCCAGATCTCCCAGTGGGATTCGCCTGACCCTTTCTCTAAAGGTGCTGTTCTCCTGCCGGCGGATTTGATGAGTGGCACTTTTAGCTAGTCCCACGTCAAATTCACTTTTAGAGAAAGCATCCTTCCGTCTTAGCAGTTGGGCTTTGGCTCTTTCCCTCCAGGCAGAGGTGAGTGGTGTATTCCCATACCATAACTCCTCCAGGGGAATCTCTGTCCTGCTCTCTTCCTCCTGGTTACCCGTCAAAACTGGGGTGGCTGAGCTAACCTGTCCCAGTAGCAATCTGGGTGGCATCTTCACTGGGGTAGTTCCCGTGTTACGGATACTTATGGGAATTTTCCCGTGGGCCTTCTTCAGTGTTCTGGTGGGCAACACTTCTGGGATGAGCTCTAACCCCTTCTTGTTTCCTTGACTTGCACTTTCAAAGAGGACGAAAGGCCCTGGGTTCTTCCAACTCAGCTTGACAAGGGCCCTTAGGCAGACTATTCCACCAGGTGGGACCCACTTTTCTCTACTACCTAAGAGCCAGACTTTCCCTACTGCTTCTTCAGGGGTCTCTTCTTCTTGCTTGAGATTTCTGTAGGTCTGGACCAGCATCGGATGTATTTTAGTAGGGGAGGGTCCTTGCTTGACCACCACTGAGGAGCCCTCTCACCAAGTCAGTGTTCGTCCCAATAATCAGGGAACTCTTTTCGGCCCCTGGGGGGCGAGGGCACACTACCACTAGGGTGCCAAACGACTCTGCCTTTCCCGCTGTGCTTGGGTCAAGCGTGAGTCTGACTGACAGGTAACCATCATATGGAAAGTTCTGGGTTCCCTAACCCCCATATTTCCAGTTCCTCTCATTTCTGTAGCGGTAAGTGCTTGAGATGTCGGTCATATAAGTCCCTGTATAGCAAGGTTACTTGGGCTCCTGTGTCCAGCAGTGCTTTCGTGTAGATCCCCTCAACTTGGATGGGGACAATTGGAGAGGGTCCCACCAGTTTGGGGGGAATCCCACTCTTTGGGGTGCCTTTGGCCTGTTTGGTGGCCCTTATTTTCGCCCTTGGCTTTGGGGGTTTATTTCTTTCTTTCCTCTGCTTTACTATGCCTCCTGGGATTTCAGGTTTGGGAGTCAGTGTAAGGTCTTTTTCAGTAGCCGGGCACCCAGTGCACTCCTTCACTGGGGCCCTCTGAAGTTTTCCGCTGGTTGCTTGAACTTCATTTCAGCCACTGGACTTGGGCACACTCGCCTGAAATGTCCTACTTCTCCACATTTGAAGCAAATTCTCGGTGTGGGTTTGGTAGGGTGATCAGGGGTCTCCGGAGTTTCTTTTAGTAGAGTCTTTTCTAAGTGGAGGTTTGTCAGCTGAGTCATCAGCATTGTCATCATTTCCAGTATCTCTCTCTGGGTCTGGAGTAACTTTTCCAGCCCAGTCTGACTTGAGGAAAGGTGATGATTAGGCGAGAGCCATGATCCTTGTTCAGCCCCTGCTGCCAGTGCACTGAGTTCCCAGACATCTGAGGGGGCATCTACTTGCTGCACCTTAACAGAAGGGGAATGAAGTTTCCTCTGTTTTTGGTCTCTCTCAAGCTCCACCTTATCTGCTTCATTCACCTTCTCGATGAGAACCTCATCTGGCGTGGAGGGATCTTCCAAGTACTGCTTCAGAGCCACCTTGATATGATCACTCTTCAATCCTGTGGTCACTGACCTCCGGAATTTCCGTTTTATTAGCTCCTCTCCAAAGTGATCTCCGAGCCCTTCTTCCTGTGTGGCTAACAGCAGGCGGTCCTTGAGTTCGATGGCCCAGAATAGGACGTTTTGGGAAGTCTCGTTATCATCCTGAGTAATGTTTATCAGTTTATGATACAACTCTGGGGTATCCTCCTCTTCATAGTAGCTCTTCAGAACCCTCATCAGCTGATTCAGGGCCATTCCAGCTTTCATTTCCAACATAGCCCTGACACTTGACCCGGGACTGATAGCATGGATTACAGCCTCCTTAATTTCAGAATCCAAGTATCCTTTCTCTAACCCCAATTCTACTTCTGTGCTCATTATGAGGGGCCCCCCACCATCCCTGTGCTGTGCTCATTATGAGGGTCTCCCACCATCCTTGTGCTGCGCTCATTATGAGGGGCCCCCACCATCCCTGTGCTGTGCTCATTATGAGGGCCCCCAACATCCCTGTGCTGTGCTCATTATGAGGGTCTCCCCCCATCCCTGTGCTGTGCTCATTATGAGGGGCTCCCACCATCCCTGTGCTGTGCTCATTATGAGGGGCTCCCACCATCCCTGTGCTCTGCTCATTATGAGGGGCTCCCACCATCCCTGTGCTGTGCTGACAGTTTCTCCACAGTCCTTCAATAGTTATCGAAAAGGCAGCACCTCAGAGTAATAATGGGTAGAAGAAAGAACAAAGGACCATAGAGTAGTACTAAAACCACATGGCTTATTAATAGAAGATATACTTACAAAACTGTTTGATCGTTCCGATCTTGGTCTTAGAGGTGGTGGACGACAGCTTCAGCTTGAATTGGTGCTGTAGCCATTAAGGTGAGTATGAGTTTTTGTTTGTTTTTTTTTTGCAATTCCCAAACTTCTCGTTTTTTGTTTTTTTGATTTATTCATTTAACCGCTTCCCGACCGCCCACTGCATATATACGTCAGCAGAATGGCACGGGCAGGCAAAACACGTACCTGTACGTGGCCCTTTAAATGCCTGCCCATGGGGGAGCTCCGTGACCACGGCCGCGGGACCAGTGGACACAATCGCCGCTGGTATCCCACGATCGGGTTACGGAGCTGAAGAACGGGGGAGAGGTTTGTGTAAACAAATCTCTCCCGCGCTTCCTACTCTGCCTGTCACTGATTGGCTGTTCCCGGTCATCGGGAAAGCCGATCAATGACGTTAGACGTCAGCCCCACCCCCTAATGTAAAAACACAACACGCGTCAGAGCCCATAACCCCTCCCTCCCCCTAGTGGTTAACTCTTTTACTACAACTGTCATTTATACAGGAATCAATGCATTTAAATTAGCATTGATTGCTGTATAAATGACAATGGTCCCAAAAATGTGTCAAAAATGTCCGATGTGTCCGCCAAATGTCGCAGTCACAATAAAAATCGCTGATCGCCGCCATTACTAGTAAAAAAAAAAATATTAATAAAAATGCTATAAAACTATCCCCTATTTTGTAAACGCTATAACTTTTGCGAAAACCAATCAATAATCGCTAATTGTGATTTTTTTTACCAAAAATATGTAGAAAGAATACGTATCGGCCTAAACTGAGGAAAAAAAATGTTTTTTTATATATTTTTTGGGGATATTTATTATAGCAAAAAGCAAAAAAATATTGCATTTTTTTCAAAATTGTCGCTCTATTTTTGTTTATAGCGCAAAAAATAAAAAACTGCAGGGGCGATCAAATACCACCAAAAGAAAGCTCTATTTGTGGGGGGAAAAAAAAAGGACGCCAATTTTGTTTTGTAGCCACGTCGCACGACCGCGCAATTGCCAGTTAAAGCGACGCAGTGCCGAATCGCAAAAAGAGGCCTGGTCCTTTGGCTGCCAATTGGTCCGGGGCTGAAGTGGTTAAGAGGTAACAATGACAGTACAACCCAATCGAGAACCAAAACATCATTTATAAAATAAGCAAAGGAAAAAGTGAAAATGCATTTTGGGTTTCATTGACACCACAGCAAACTTCTCTTTTAAGTAGGAATATTATATTTGGAAATAAAAAAAATGAATATCTCCATTCAGGGACTGATGATGCAACATTTTACAGTTTTGCACCACAGATAATAAATCTGTATGAACAGGCTGCAATTTTTGAGTGTCTGAGGTGGCATTTTATATCTGGAAAATAAAAAAATAGTGTCTTAATTCAGAGACTGCAGAGGGAAAAAAAATTAAACAGTTTTGCACCACTGCTATTAAGTATTTTTGGATAGGCCACAATTTCTGAGGGAGAGAGTAAGCAAATGACGTGGATTTAAAAAATAGTGTCTTGCTTTGGAGACTGAAGGTGGAAAAAGGTTAGAGATTTGCACCACAGATATAAAGTGTGTATGGGGAAGGAGTACATTTCTGAGTGACTGAGTGGGCATCTTACATCTGGAACAAAAAAATTAGAATATTTTTGTTTTAAAGCAGAGTTCCACCCAAAAAAAAAATTGAACTTCTGCTTTAAGTGAAGGTGACCCCCAGACATTCCGCATGTTGGCATTTTGGATGGGGGGAGTGGATACCCTCCTTTTAGAGGGTTCCAGCTCTCACTTCCTCCCGGGGGCACCACAAGGAAGATCACCTCTCCACCCTCCCTCTCAGCAATCATCTGGGACATGTCACAGGTACCAGAGGATTGCCCGGCCAGTCACGGTGCGCAGCGTGTGCCCAGCTATGAAGCCACAGCTGGGCGCCCACAGTGACAATGCGCCGCAGAGAGGAGGGGGGGGAGCTTTTTTCACCCGCATCGCTGGACCCTGGGACAGGTGAGCGTCCGATTAATAAGAGTCAGCAGCTACACTTTTTGTGGCTGCTGACTTTTATATGGGTGGAACTCCGCTTTAAGTTGAAAACATTAACATTGAACAGTATTGCACCACACTTTTGAGGCCTTCATTGGATAGACCACAATTGATGAGGGAGACAGTGAACAGATTTCATCTGCAACTATAAAAATTTGCTTCCTTTTTCACAGACAGAATAATGAAAAAATGGACAGATTTGCTGTTAAGGGTGTAATCCTTTTTGGCCAAGACCTCTTTTCTTAACCACTACAATACTGTGCACTTAAACACCCTTCCTGCCCAGACCAATTTTCAGCTTTCAGTGCTCTCGCACTTTCAGTGACAATTGCGCGGTCATGCAATGCTGTAACCAAATTAATTTTTTATCATTTTGTTCGCACAAATAGAGCTTTAGTTTGGTGGTATTTATTCGCGACTCCGTTTTTTATTTTTTGCGATATAAGCGAAAACATAGCGGAAATTTTGAAAAAAAACAATATTTTCTTCTTTCTTTTTTAAAAGAAATCCAATAAAATCAAATTTTGTCATAAATTTAAGCCAAAATGTATTCTGCTACATGTTTTTTTGTAAAAAAAAATCTGTTAAGTGTATAATAATTGGTTTGCGTGATCACGGACATATGTACGCAAATGATCATGTAAAAGGGGTGTGCAGGTGATCACGGACATATGTGTGCAGATAATCATTGGCACATGTTATTTTACTGGAACATATGTGAGGGAACAATTGTTTTTATTATTTGGGGACATGTGTTTTTATTATTTGGGGACATGTGTTTTTATTATTTGGGGACATGTGTTTTTATTATTTGGGGACATGTGTGTTTTGGGGACATGTGTGTTTTACTGTGGGGTCACAACTGGTGATCAGTGATTAAAAAAAACAGCTAATACTCACTGATCACCAGCCGGCTCCAGCGATCCACTCTCCTGTCCTCAGGACGACTTCCGTGTGAGGAGAGGAGGGCCGATTGCCTAGCAACCGGCTGTTTGTTTACATCACATGACAGCTGTGATTCGACACAGCTGTCATGTGATCAGGAGGGCCAATCACCGAGCCCTCCTGCCGATCCGAGATGCGCCGTGTCCGGGTGACACGGCCGCATTGGGATTGCGCCGCTGCGCGGGCACGCGCGATCCCTCTACTTCTGAAGGACGTTCCGGAACGTCCTATCAGAAGTAGACGGCTAAAGAGAAAGCAAGTAGACTGCAACTAGAACTAATAAAGTATATATATTATATATGTGTAATTTTTTTTTTTTATTAGATTTTATTGAAAGATGCTACATACAGATTATAATTTTAACAGTATCAGTATTTTTGTACAGAGAAAAGCAGTGAAGAAAGTATCAAAGTACATAACAGTAACAACGTGTTTTGTAGGAGATCAAAAGTTGTAACCTTCACATTAAAAAAAAGGGGGGCAAATGGATGGATCTAAGGAGAAAAAAAAGGAGGGGGATGAGCACCAAGTTCTTGTTAAAGAGGTATTTTTGGGGTAGACTTTGAGGTTGTGGCTGTGGAATGGATGGTAGCATTCTCCATTATGACGTTTGAAGGAGGACGAGGGGTTGGTAGGCGAGAAATGATCTCATACAAGGTTTTGTGTCTCGTCAGAAGGTGAGTAGCTTATGTTGTTGTGGGTCTTTCAGTTGGAGAAGAAATCAGCCTCACTTACGGTGATGAGGGAGGCCCGTGGTATGAGAATGAGAGCTCCTCGAGTTTCGCCTGATCCATAGGAGTGAGTGTTAAGACCATAAAAGGTTGCCATTTGTGGTAGAAATGTGTTTTGGTCTTTTCATGTGATAAGTCTGTGTTGAGTTTGTCTTTAAATAGTAGTTGTAATGCGGCGTACACACGAGCGGACTTTCCGCGGGATTGTCCGCCGGACTGGAGTCCGCTGGACAATCCGCCCGTGTGTGCGCGCCGGAGTTCTTTTTCCCGCCAAAAGTCCGGCGGACTAAGTTTTAAGTTCAGACTTAAAATTGTCCGCTGGACTCACGAGTCTGGCGTACAATCCCGCGTTCTGTATGCTAGTACGCGGGACTTTTGGAAATGAACGGACTTGCAGACACACTCTTATCCAAGCACGCAGCCCGGCCGGCCAGGAAAGGGGTGGGGACGAGCGAGCGCCCCCCCCCCTCCTGGGCACCCCCCCATGTTGAGGGCACGTGGCCTGGTACGGCGCTCGCTCGCTCGTCCCCACCCCTTTCCTGGCCGGCCGGGCTGCATGCTCGGATAAGGGTCGGAGATAGATTTGGGGGGGACCCCCACGCCGTTTTTTCGGCGTGGGGATTCCCTTTAAATCCATGCCAGGTGACGGGGCTAGCGCGGCGGCATTCACTGCCTTCGCTAGTCCCGTCTACCTGCAGTTACGTTCTAAATGAACGGACTTTCCGATCGTGTGTCGGCAAGTCCGTTCATTTCCAAAAGTCCTACAGACTTTTTCCCACGGATTGTCCGCCGGAGAAGTCCGGGCGTGTGTGTGGGCAAGTCCACACGCTCGGAAAGTCCGGCGGAGCTCCGCTGGAAAGTCTGGCTGTTTTTCCGCTGGACTAGGATTGTCCGCCGGAAAGTCCGAGCGTGTGTACGCCGCATAAGAGGTCTCTTTTGACTTGTGAGGTGGTTGGCCGTGTGCTGGAGATCCAGTTTTTCAGGATGGCTCTTCTGGCAAATAGGAGGCATATTAGGGACCAGTCTTTGCCGGAAGGGCTAGGATTGAGTGACCAGGGCAGCAGCTGGGGGTCCCAGTGGCCAAAGATAAGGAGCAGGGGGTCTTTGGGCAGTTTCAGCAAGGTTAATTCAAAGATGTAGGATAGGACATGATCCCAGAAGATGGAGATATATGTGCACGACCAGAAGCGATGTGTCAGGGAGGGCCTGGAGTGTTGGCAGAGAGGGCAGATCAAGGCGGTTTGGTCTTGTTTGGCCAAGAGGAAGGGTATATGAACCCGGTGAACAATTTTCAATTGGGTTTCCCTCCAAGATTCATTGAGAACCAATTTGTGGATGGCATTAAGGCCTTGTAGGATTTTATCCACCAGCTCAGTATCCGAAAAGTCTTTTTCCCAGTTGGCCCCTGTTAGAGGGGGAGTGGTTTTCAGTAGGAGAGGTTGGTAAATGTCTGAAATTTTGTATGATTCCTCTGAGAGAAGTATATCCATGAAAAAGATAGTATATTTTAATGTTTTCCAAGAATAGATCAACGTGGTACATGTTAGCAGATCTTCACCACAACTTTTAAGTCAGTAGAGTGCAAGAGCATCATGGGAAATGTAGTTCCAAAACATCTGGGGTGCTAAGGTTCGCCATCACTGGCCTATAGTCAGTGGGGCAGTGTATGGTGTCAGTAGTTTTTATTTTTATTTTATTTTTTATAATTTTTTTACAATTATTTTTTTTTCCAATTTTTTTAGGATCCCTACTAGGGGTCTTTGGTGAAATATCATGGGTTTAAACCGGGGTAATCTGCATCACACAGGGTGATTAGGGTGTGCCCAGGCACACCTGGCACACCCTGTGCACACACCTATGGTGATGAACAATATATAACATTTCTGCCATTACTTGTTGGACCATGTGTCTGATCAGGTTGACCCTCCTGCTGACCGCATGGTGAAACAAATTTCTTCCACATGCTGGTGGAGGGCAGCGATAGGCTTATGGGTGAAGAATAGGAATGAGCCAACATTTCTATCCAAACCTAGATTTGGACCAAACTTTGGTTGTTCGGACATCCATCTAAATGCCCGAACTGTTGCCCATACAGCAACCTATTCGGTGGCAGCCGATCAGCAAGTATAGAATTGGTATTTCTACCACTTCTATACATTTATCCTGGAGATGGGCTTAATGGTTGTCTATTGTTTGTCTATGGAGTGCATACAAAGCAAAAACAAGGCAATATCAGCAAGTAAAGTATATTATTGTCCTAAGACAATAAATACCGTATTTATTGGTGTATAACACACACTTTTTTCCCATTAAAATCAGGGGAAAATCGTGGGTGCGTGATATACGCTGATCCCCGCTGTCAGGTGGAGCGAGCACCTAGAAGAGTGCACTGTGTACTCGGCTAGGCTCAGCTCCATTCGCAGTCCCGCCATTGGAGGAGAGAGGAGCTGAGTACACAGGACATCTAGGCTCTGTGTATCTCGGCGGAGGTCATTTTAAACGATAAGGCTGCAATGACGCTGGGTAGGAAGGCTGCAAAGCATGGGCATCCACAGAACTTTTTTCAGGGGGGGCATTATTTTACGGTCATCCATGCTCCGCCCCTTTATCATGGTCAGAGACTGCAGACACATTACACACCCATAGACCCAGATACATTCCACCCCCATACACACAGATACAATACACCCCCCATACACATTACACCCCCCCCCCCATACACACAGATTACACACATATACATTACACTCCCCCCCATACATACAGATTACACACAGATACATTCCACCCCCCATACACACAGATTACACACAGATACAATACACCCCCATACACATTACACCCCCCCCCCCATACACACAGATTACACACATATACATTACACACCCATACATACAGATTACACACAGGTACATTACACCCCCCCCATACATACAGATTACACACAGATACATTACACCCCCCATACACAAAGTACACCCAGATACATTACATACTGTAGGGGATCAGGGGGTGAAGAGCGGGCTCAGAGACAGTCCAGTGAAATAAAAATGGCTTTATTAAGCAAAACAGCAAACCAAAAGTAGACATAAGGCCAGACAGACTTGTCTTATCACACGGATGTGCACACCGGCACAGTTCAGCAGTACACAGGCTTATAAGTAACAGTTCATGGCTCCAATCAGAGCTACAGTCTTGACTAGGGCAGCCAGATAACTTACTACCCATACATAAACATGTACATGCCTTAACCTACTAACAATAAAGACCATGACACCTGCTTGGATGAAAATGGCCGGGACGGCCTTTTATTAAACAAACAACTATAACTGTATTTCACTCATTTTAACCATTTTAACTATTTTTAACTCTCCAGTCCTCATCCAAGCTAATGGTTGCTGGTCCCTGACGACCCCATTAACTTAATGAGCCTGCAGCCCCCTTTTATATAGCATCTTCCCCAGCCGCAAACTTGCCTCGGGGACTCGCTACTGACCGCAGACCCCCATAACTTGATACCCATTGGGCCGGACTAACACCAGCACAATGGCAAGGGCTCCATAACTGAGATGGTCCCATATTTTTAAACCGCTCCCTTCTTTTTACTATTCTATAACCACAATGTCGCCAAGGACCCAACCGTACCTCATTCTTTCGACGTCCATCCTCTGCTCCCTTCTCTCAGGGCGGGCGGGCGGGAACGTCCTTCCACCTTGCTGCCCAGACTGCTTGTGATTACCTATCTGCTGACTACCACGAGGCATCTACTCCTCCCCCCCCCCTGCTCCCCACCAACCAATCTGGTAAGTGCAGAACAATTTTCTACCCCCTCCTCTAATTAACCAGTTCCTCACTCCGTTACTTGCACCCTGTCATGCTTTGTACTTCGCCTCCATTGCACTACTGCTCCGTACATGTCTTTATGTGGTTTATAAGCTCACCCAGCAAGTTCACCATCCAGCAATGGACATTTCCACACAGCGTCCTGCTGTGTCTCTCTCTCCTACTCAAACAGCTCCTCACTGACACTTTCAGCACACCTGATAATAAGCAGGTCTGAAGGGGAAGAACCTGCCTTCTTTGCTTAACCCCTTCTTAACCCTGCCCAGGCTGACCCTCTACATATCCCCCCCCCCTCTGTTCCAGGCCAGGGGTCTGGACACCACAAATCCAGTGGGCATAGACCCAGGTCTATGCCCCCTTCCTCCTCTGAATCCACATAAATTCTAGACCGGATTGCTGCTGTAAACCTATCATAGTCATTTTTATCAGTTTCCATTAGGCGGTACACTTCCTGGTACTCCTCTGTGAGGAGGGGTTGCACCAATTCAGCCCAGCGGCTTCTGGGCCAGTTTTTAAACGATGCCATGTTTTCAAATTCAGCCAGGCAATCCTCAATGTGGTCGTCTGGTAGCATCGGCTGTAAAAAGTCATCAGCACAGATTCTACTTTCGTTACCACTGAGAGCAGCGCCAACCTTTTCTACCCTCTCAGAGGGTTCCTGTCCCTCTGCGAGACACCTGTTCTCCACAGTAGGTTCAACCACTAGCACTTGATCCCCAGGTTTGGACTCTCTGACCCTGGTAGACCGGTAGGCCACCCCCCTCCGGGTCCTCGCTAATGGGTTATGCCCATGTTTAAGCACTTTGCGATTTTTAGCTACTCTGTAGCATAGAGTATGATGCACAGCAACTCGGGGAGATCGCATATCTTCCGCAGGATGCTGTGTCTCGCCACTCAATGATGTGACCTGTTCCCTGGCGGGGACCAAAGGGGAGTCCTTCCTCTGGGCACCAATAAAATCACTTTGGGAACCGCCAAGATATGACAAATCAGCCCCAGAGGGAGAACTCTCTGCCTCCAACCCTACAAACACCTCCAGAGGATCTAGGTCAGCTCCTGCAGGTTCACATATTTCTTTACCCTTTACCTCCTGCAACACAGTATTTAACACTTCACATGGGGGTTTCTTCTTTTTAGGGGAGGCCCCTGAACCTTTGAACTTTTGTTCACACAAGTCCCAAAACAGGGGGCAGTCTCGCCCAATTAACAAATCATGGGGTAACCCCGGGATCACCCCAACTCTAAGTGTAGCAGTTCCTGCGGTTGTGGACAGGTTTACATGGGCCATTGGATAGTCCCTGACAACCCCATGTACAGAGACCACTCCAATTTTTTTCCTGGGTATCAGATTACCCCGTAACCTGTCCGATCGGAGCAGGGTAACCCCACTCCCAGAGTCAAGAAGTGCTACAACCCTCTTCCCATTAACCCGCACCACAGTCTCAAGTGGTCTTAGGCTGTTCATGGGACCAGTGGCAAAAGCAAACATAGAGCCATGTCGAGCCATGTCCCACTCCATTGGCTCCTCCCGTCTTGGACACTGGGCCGCCATATGACCCAGTTGTTGGCAGGACCAACAGCGAACCCCACGGGGTTCCCGTTCTCCCTGACGATTCACATGAGGGTTTGTCGTTAGGGTGCTCCTAGCGGGAGTATCAGGCACCCGAGCATACACCATGCGTTCCACTGGTGCCATCTTCACGCTGGAACGCACTTCCTTAGAATGGACCAACTCTCTGGTAACAGAGGGACTCTCCTGGACCTTTTCTGCACAACTGTAGCGCTCAACAGCTGCAGCCATCTCATCCAGGGACTGAGGCTCGGACTGAGCCACCCATCGGTGGAGCTCCCTGGGTAGTGCATGCAGAAAACGGTCCAGTGCGACTCTCTCTACAATCTGACTGGGTGTCCTTTCCTCAGGTTTCAGCCAATCTTGGAACAAGTGCATCAGGTGGTAGAGCTGCGCACGGGCAGGCTTAGCCTTGTCAAAGCGCCAGTCATGGATTCGGTTCGCCCTTAAAGCAACAGTCACTCCCAGCCTTGCTAGGATTTCTGCTTTCAGAAGCTTATAATCCCGTGCTGATTCAGGGGCCAAGTCACAGTATGCTTGTTGGGGGTCTGCAATCAGGAAAGGAGCCAGTACATCTGTCCAGTCTTTATCAGGCAGACCTTCCCTTGCTGCAACCCGCTCAAACATCGCTAGGTATGCTTCCACATTATCTAAGGCCGTCATCTTTTGCAGGGTCCGCTGCACTGCCTTCTGGGGGTCACTCTTTACAGCGGGGTCACCTTTCATCATTTCAGCCTGCTGTGTCACTGCCTTTTGCAATCCCACTATCTGTTCACTCAGTAAGCGATTTGTTTCCTGTTGTACAGCGACTGTCTGCACCAGGATCTGTTCCTGCCGAGCCTGTGCTTGCATCAGGGCCTGCTGGGCCTCCTGATGGCGGGCCTGCGCTTGTGTATTAGACAGTACCAGCTGCTTAACCACATCCACCATGGCTTGTTCAGAAGATTTCACTGTCTGTGCAGCTTTAACCCAGGACATGGGATTTAGACTGGACCCCTCAAACTGCCCAATGCACGCTCCACCAATTGTAGGGGATCAGGGGGTGAAGAGCTGGCTCAGAGACAGTCCAGTGAAATAAAAATGGCTTTATTCAGCAAAACAGCAAACCAAAATTAGACATAAGGCCAGACAGACTTGTCTTATCACACGGATGTGCACACCGGCACAGTTCAGCAGTACACAGGCTTATAAGTAACAGTTTATGGCTCCAATCAGAGCTACAGTCTTTATGTGGTTTATAAGCTCACCCAGAAAGTTCACCATCCAGCAATAGACATTTCCACACAGCGTCCTGCTGTGTCTCTCTCTCCTACTCAAACAGCTCCTCACTGACACTTTCAGCACATTAACCCCTTCTTAACCCTGCCCAAAGCTGACCCTCTACAATACCCATACACCCAGATACATTACACCCCCATATACACACAGATTACACACAGATACAATACACCCCCATACACAGAGATACATTACACACCCATACACCCAGATACAATACAACCCAATACACACAGATTACACCCAGATACAATACACCCCCATACACACAGATACAATACACCTCCATACACACAGATACATTACACCCCCCTTATACACACAGATTACACCCAGATACAATACACCTCCATACACACAGATACATTACACCCCCCTTATACACACAGATTACACACAGATACAATACACCCCCATACACACAGATACAATACACCTCCATACACACAGATACATTACACCCCCATACACACAGATTACACCCAGATACAATACACCCCCATACACCCAGATACATTACACACCCATACACACAGATACCCTGGGACATGCAGCATGGTGCCCCCAATTTATATGTGCACTTGTCTATAGGTTGACCCCCCTTGCCCCTACCTGTGAGCGCCCATGCTGCAGATGGACACTGATCATTCTGCATTGATGTAAGGTTTTTTCCTTAAACTTCCCTCCTAAAAGTTATTTTCCTTTAAAATTCCCTCCTAAACTTGGGGTGCGTGTTATACACCGGCGCATGTTATACGCCGATAAATACGGCATATATATTACTTTGTTATTAAGTTATTGCTAAATCAATACGTTCATAGTGAAATGTAAACAATTGCTCCTGTCCATAGGTGGGGTACAGGTGTGAGAGTTGAAGTGGTTAAAAAGATGAAAGGTATTTATCCCTGTAGATGCATTTAATGCACAAAATGTCCGTATATAATACATAACCTTTCTTCACAAGTCATAAGTCCATTATTCATAGTATTTATTATAATTATTATTATTATTGTTATTGATATTTTATTAAACACCACATTTTATTTGTAATTATCATATACATTTCTTCATATTTTACATGCCAATACTAATTACATTATTTTGTAATCTCGCATCTGAATGTTAAATATAATATATACTGAATATCCAGCAAAATAAACTACTAAACTTTATAACTTTTATTCCTCGGCATTGCCGATACTGGAAAGCAGTTCTTTAGTAAAGTATTATTAGACATCTTCTTCAGGGAACAGCCGGAGTTTGTTCTATTGGATGAAAGTTTCTGTAGAATCTCTCAGGGGATGGAATCTGAATTTACTATTCTTCCTCTGATCACTGAAGTCACATTTAGAATGTTGTAGCCTAGTAAAGACCACCCCTTCTGTTGTGACCCCTTTATTCCAAAACCCCCTTTTTGCTACCCCTCTTAAATAATGGGCCACACCGTACTTCTTGTGGAGTAAATGGCCACAACAGCCTTTATTAAACTTAACTCCAAATATAAATAACCATATAAAACCGTATAAATAACCATATAAAATTAACCATAAATAACCATAAACATTTTATTGTAAACATAAATAACCATCGGTTATACCCTCTTATGTTGGTCAGTGACGGGGCTAACACTTGTAACACAACCATTTTAATTAACCAATATATATATATGACTATATATATATCTACCACCAGGGGGCACTGCAGGATTAACCGAACCAAGTAGGCCTCCATTTTAACCGCCCGGAGACAAAACCCTATCCCGCAGTGCACACAGAGTAATCATCGACTTCGATGTACTACACCGGAGGGGCCATCTCATGACGAGCCCCCCCACACACTCACCAACTACATCACTGCCACCGTCACTGACCAACCTAAACACCGCCAACCCACTTTCTTCCAGACATCCATCTTGATTTCCTGAAATGATAACAAAAGCATTAAAACCTTCACAACAAAACTTAACTATTGGGAGGGTGGGTGGGAAAAACTGCCTCCTCCTGTGAATTCCATACAACGAGTGTTCCCGATTGGCCACGCCCCCTTTTTATAATGCCGCTCCCCCTGCCTCCTATTTGCTGCCCCCTGCTAACCCCTCCCTGCTACATTCCTTTTTGGTGTGTCACTAGACACACAGTCATGTCTGGCCCTCCCTATCCTCATTGCACTCGTTCTGTCCGGCCCTCTCTTGACTCGTGTAGCCTAGTAAAGACCACCCCTTCTGTTGTGACCCCTTTATTCCAAAACCCCCTTTTTGCTACCCCTCTTAAATAATGGGCCACACCGTACTTCTTGTGGAGTAAATGGCCACAACAGCCTTTATTAAACTTAACTCCAAATATAAATAACCATATAAAACCGTATAAATAACCATATAAAATTAACCATAAATAACCATAAACATTTTATTGTAAACATAAATAACCATCGGTTATACCCTCTTATGTTGGTCAGTGACGGGGCTAACACTTGTAACACAACCATTTTAATTAACCAATATATATATATGACTATATATATATCTACCACCAGGGGGCACTGCAGGATTAACCGAACCAAGTAGGCCTCCATTTTAACCGCCCGGAGACAAAACCCTATCCCGCAGTGCACACAGAGTAATCATCGACTTCGATGTACTACACCGGAGGGGCCATCTCATGACGAGCCCCCCACACACTCACCAACTACATCACTGCCACCGTCACTGACCAACCTAAACACCGCCACAGACTGAAAGGGTGACCCCTTACCCTTGAAGGCACCTCCACACCCGCAGGGCCGTATGTATCCCCTCCTGTAGACCCAACGACCACAGGTCGATCCCGACATCCGTCAAGTGAACCCCATCCCTCCTCAAATAGAGGCCCACATTTTTCTCAAGTTCCCTGTGGCGAACCACTAAACCCCCTTGCCATGCCAGGAACCTCCCCACTACCTTATTTACACGGATCCTCGCCTTGTTAAGGCGATATACTGATCTAGCCCTCCTCCAGGATGTTCTAGCGACCATATCTGACCATACCAACAGCGTGTCTGGATATGTCTCGTGCAGGTAGGTCAGATCCCTCTTTATGTCAGCAATAAGATCCCTTACTGTCCGCATTCCCAAATCGTTCCCGCCCGCATGTATGACCAGGACCGCCGGTGGCCTGTCCAACCATGCGAAACGTTCCATTTCGGGCACCACCCTCTCCCACAACATTCCCGGCCTGCCCAGCCAACGTATGGTGGCCTCTCTCCTAGACACCACCAACTGCCTCCCACCTGGTCTGGCATCCCCTCTCCGTGCTCCCCAACACACATATGAGTGCCCCAGGATCCAGACGAGGCGCGGAAGCCCTCCATCTGAAATGACAAACATAGTGTAATTGACCAGTACTATAACTTAACTACTAAGGCCACCATACTAACCATTACAAACTATAACAACACAGTAAAACTCGCCCTTTATTTATTTATTTTTTTTTTTTTTTTTTTTTTTTTTTTATATCTATCCCCATTATTCCTGAATCAACAGTGGTCTAACGTAAGTCCGAAATCGCTTCGATTCCCACCTCCCCATTTTTTGCACATCCACCTCATCCAACCCACACCTGGCGGCTTCGGTGGCCGCCCCAATGCGGAAGGAGTGTGAGGCGTAGGCAGAACCTTCTAAACCCATACTATTTAAGCATTTCCGCAGAACCGCCCCAAATTGGAATCGCGACAGGTATGATCCATCACTGTGCACCAACAATGGGCCCCCAACCTCCGGTCTCACCCCCATGAACTCCCCTACTGCTTTTACTGGGCATACCGCGCAACCTTGTAACCTATGCAACGAAATCAGAACCCCCACACCTTTTTGATCAGTCTTGGACTTTTTTAAATTCACCAGCACCCTGTCACCCAAAACTTCCACGTCCCCCAACATTAAACCTCCCCCTTCCTTTTTTGATGGGCTAACCAACTCACCAATCCGAAATGCCCCGAAAAACGCCAAGGAAAAAGCCGCTGTAAATAATAGCCCCTCGTACCCATCTTTGCACACCCCACTCAACTGCTCCCTTAATGCCAACACATTGGCAAAAGTAATCGGCCGCCTCTCATCCCTTGTCCTGTTTGCTTTGCGATACCCTTTTACTGCCTGTTTCACCCAAAATTCTTTTGTCCAATCCACAATGCCTTGTAACTTGAACAAAAAGGCCAACCCTGCCAACCGTTTTTCAATGGCGGACACTGACCTGCCTTCCTCCATATTTCTGGACACGTAATACAGCACTAACAGCCTAAATTGTGACACATCCTGCCCCACTCCCGATTCCAGCAGCAACTCACCCCACTCCTTCCAGACCTTCTGGTATGCCAACCAAGACGACATACTCACCGACTTCTGGATCCATCCCGCTGCTACCCTAGTGCCAAATCCCAGAACCAGGCCGGGCAAGGAACGCCCTCCTGCTGAGCCTCCGGTGCCAGAGTCCTGAATCTGTCCCACTGGAACCGAGACAAAGAATCAGCCAGCGTGTTCTCTACCCCCGGGATGTGTACCGTGTGCATGCAGCGTAACACTAGCTGTCGCATCAGCCGGATGACAGGTTGTGAAGACGCCGACATACTATTGATTATTTGCACTACCCCCATATTATCACAGTTCAATCTAAGCTTTAAATTTTTACAGGCCTTGCCCCACAGCTCCAATGCTACCACCACCGGAAACAACTCCAATAGTGCTAAATTCTTTGTAAACCCCGCCTCCACCCAGGATCGTGGCCATGGTTCCGCACTCCAACACCCTTGGAAGTACGCTCCGTAACCTGTGGATCCTGCGGCGTCAGTTACTAGCTCAACATCGAAATTGCTAACTGGACCTGACATCCAAACCGACCTCCCATTAAACTCCTGCAAAAACCGATGCCACACCTCCAGATCATCCCTGTGCTCCCTCCGAAGCCTAATATAATGTGTGGGAGCTTTCACCCCCGCCGTGGCCGATGACAATCGTCTACAAAAAATTCTCCCCATAGGAATGATTCTGCATGCAAAATTCAACTTTCCCAACAGGGATTGTAACGTGCGCAACTGCACTTTTTTGCACCCATGAATCTCCCTAATTTCCTTTTGTAAGTCCCTCAACTTCTCTTCTGGTAACCTGCATTCCATAGCCATGGAATCGATCACTATCCCCAAAAAACTCAATTCTGTGCGCGGGCCCTCCGTCTTGTCAGGTGCTAACGGCACCCGAAAACTCTCCGCAATGTGCTGCAACGTGGACAACAGTATCGCACACACATTGGAAGCTGGAGGGCCCACGCAGAGGAAGTCATCCAAATAATGGATGACGGAATCAATGCCTGTCACATCCCTAACTACCCATTCTAAAAACGAACTGAACGCCTCAAACATGGCGCACGATATGGAACACCCCATGGGCAAACAACGATCGACATAAAATTGGTCTTGCCAACAGCAACCCAGCAAATGAAAACTGTCTGGGTGCACTGGCAGCAGTCGAAATGCGGATTCCACATCAGACTTTGCCATCAGTGCCCCTCGGCCATATCGCCGTACCCATCGCACCGCAGCATCGAATGACGTGTACGATACCGTGCATGCCTCCGGGTCAATAAAATCATTTACCGATCCCCCTTTTGGGAAAGATAAATGATGTATTAAACGAAACTTGTTGGGTTCCTTTTTGGGAACCACCCCAAGTGGTGACACTACTAAGTCCGTCAACGGCTTAGCCACGAACGGCCCCGCCATCCTACCCAACGCAACCTCCTTGGCTAATTTCTCCGACACAACCTCTGGGTGCAACAATGCTGACCTCAGATTCTTTGCCACCGGAGGAATTTCCGTCAATGTGCACGGGATCCTGAAACCTTCCCTGAACCCCGCACTGAGCAAACCCGCCGCCGCCCTGTCAGGATACCTATTTAGGAAAGGCTGCATTCTTACCCACATCACCGGCGTCGTCCCTCTTGTTGCCAGGCTCTCCGGCGCGCTTTCCTTTTTTGAAGCATCGCGCCAACGAGTGTCCCCCTCCCCCGCAACCTGAACACTCGTGCTTAAACTTGCACGTGTTTCCAAATTTGCAGGCTCCCTCGTTGAACTGCCAACATATTCCAAATTTCTTTCCGGCTGAGGATCCCGAGGAGTGGCTACCCCCAGCCCCCCCGAGAAATGTCTGTGCCGGCGTCTTTGCCGAAGCCATCAATCTCATCCATAAGCTAATGTCCTTATGGTCCCATCGCAATGCTGGGCGAACCGCCCTGCGCTGCCTAAACTGCTCGTCATATCGCAGCCAAGCTGTCCCTCCATAGACCCTATGCGCCTCCCCTATAGCGTCCATATAGCAGAATAACGCCGAGCAGTGCTCGGGGTTCTTCTCCCCAATTACCCCGGCCAATATGGCGAACGCTTGCAGCCAGTTTGCAAACGTCCGTGGAATTAACCGATACCGCCTCTTCTCCTCATCAGCTTTTTTGGTGTCATCCGGTTTCACCCTGTCTAAATTGAATTTCTCCAATGGCAACAGGGAAAAAATCTCCACATACTCACCCTTCCAGATTTTTTCCCTCACTTCCTGTTTTAAATGGGCCCCCAGGGGGCCCTCGAAGCAAACGTATACCTCACATTTTGCTGCATCTGCCATCCGTACAATGTCGGCCCTTACCACTTGCTCATCCCCACTCTTCTCTGGCGTACTCACCTGCTCTCCTGGGCCCACCGAAGTCGATGCCTCTCCAGCTGTTGTGACCGAAGCCCCGCTTGGGGGGTTCGCTACCCCACCCGCCTTCTCAAAACGCCCCACCAGGGCCCTTAGGCCCTCCAGCAACTCCTGCACCTGACCCCCCGATGGAGACTCACTCCCAGCCCGCGGTTGGTCATGGCTTGCCACCAGCGGAGCCGGAGGCCCTAATTCCCTCCCCCCCCCTGGTACAATTCCCAACAAATTCTGTAAAGCAGTTGTAAAAGAGTTATTACTACTGGACTTACCGGGCCGTCTTGGCACCTCCACCGGGATTACCGGCCTGACATCAACCGACACTTGTGGGCGGCTGGGCGCCTCATCTTCTTCGGACAGCTCGCCTTCGGACCTGCTGAACTCCTCCTGCTGAGAGAAAGACGCTGTTCCCCTCGGGGAGGGACTCCTGGACAACTCCCGGCTCCTTCCGATCACCACCCCCGATGTTGCTGCCCCCCCCCCCCCCACCCCACCTCCCTGGCTCCCCACGTCCTGGGCGGCCAGGCCGGACCCGGCACTGCTCCTGCCCACTGGCCTTCTTGCTTCACTTCCTGGTGGCGTCCGCCTACCCTCTGCTGTGTTGGCCCTTCCGGCGGCCCGTCGCGCTGTACTAGCAGACATATGCACCCTACTGTCCTCCCCCCTCGGCTCGTGCAGAGCTGCTGAAGGGTCCGATGCCGCACTCCTCCGGGGTGTATTACCCCCCATCCTGGCTGTTCCTCCAGACTGAGCTGACCGCCCCCCCCTCAACTCGTGCAGAGCTGCTGGGGAGGACGCCGCTGTGGCAAGGGCCGATGTGCTTCCTGACTGCCCCCTCTTCCCGGCTCCCGTCCGCTGTGACCTCCTCTCCGCTGGTTGTCCCCCCGGTCTGTGCAGATCTGTGGGGGCTGGTGGGTCCTGTGAGGGCCCCCTTCTAGCTGCTGGGGATGGAACTCTGAGTAGGCCCGAAGCCCCGCCCCCCGCATGGCGCCCGCGGCGTGCGTTCCGCCTAGGCCCCATCGGGGTCTCTGTCTGGGCCCTCTTGGCAGGTGGTGTGGATAAATCCCCCCTAGGGCTCCTGGCTGGTCTGGATGGGCCTGCAACCCCCCCTGGAGAGTACCTCACAGGTGCCCTGGGCACCCGGCCGCTTGATCGGTCACCACCATCCGCCGAACGTCCCTCCGGTCTTCTGCTCTGTCCTCCATCCCTGGATGCTGCTCCAGCAAGTATAGCTGCCACCTGTGCCTGCAGCCATTCGGCCCCATTCGTCTCTGCCGCGGCCCTCAGTCGCTCCACGAGGTCGCTGTCGGCCATTTTAGCTGGTTGTAGAGGAGCAGTGAGAAAAACTGCCTCCTCCTGTGAATTCCATACAACGAGTGTTCCCGATTGGCCACGCCCCCTTTTTATAATGCCGCTCCCCCTGCCTCCTATTTGCTGCCCCCTGCTAACCCCTCCCTGCTACATTCCTTTTTGGTGTGTCACTAGACACACAGTCATGTCTGGCCCTCCCTATCCTCATTGCACTCGTTCTGTCCGGCCCTCTCTGGAGGATGGTTACCGTATGATGACAACATTTCCAACATTGCAGCAGACTAGTAAAGCCGGTTACTGATAATAATATTTAGTTATACATATTTTTTTTATAACTAACTTTATACAACTAAGTGATAGGATTGTACAGTGATGGTCAATGTGTACATTACAGCCCTAGTTTTCTATTGGTGTTGAACATCCAGTTATTGCTGATTTTATGCCTCTTACCCCCATAAGGTGCAATACATAATACAGATCACCACACATTACTTCAGATGAATTCAAAGAAAAAATAAATAAATAAAATAATGTGAGTGGCGTTCTGTGCAGTGAATTGTACATGTACAAAGCTACATGACCTGTCAGAAATAATCCTGTCCACTATGATGTCATAGAATAAAAGCAGCCAATGTATGTTTATCATACACCAGCTAGTGTATAGCACAAATATTCATGCATGAGCAGTATAATATTCTCCACATATGGTTTATTAGACATGTGCATTTGTTATCGTCCAAATTCATTTTCGTACAAATTTCGGGGACTTTTGTGTTCGTTTTAACAAACCAATAACGAACGCGCAGAGCCCAAAATCCAAAATAGATCCAAAATTAAAAAAATGCTTTATTTTAGTATGCATTATATTTTCGTATTGTTGCGACAACAGTTCGATATAGAGAGTTAGAAGATTCTACATGACGGTGACAATCTGTGTCTATCGAACCTGCGGTCGAATGTGCCCAATCTTACTCTATTAGTCCAATATTATTCGACATAGAGAGAAAAGAATTATAGAGACAATAGTAAAAGAGCTGTTACTGGTTGCTACTGAAATGGGTGGGGGAAGTAAAATGATGATGATGATGAATGTTATCGGCTGATTGGTGATGGTGCTGTCTCCATAGAAGGGCCTGGAACCTCCAAGGGGTCGGACTGCCTGGAGCCACTGTTGATTGCGGCCATCGCCAGTGTGAACCAGAACCGTTAGGAGCGCAGAGCGAATAGGAAGAAAGTTATATGCTTTGTTTTTCGATACCACGCAATACGATCAAAAATATGTATAATACCACCTGACATTAAGATTTGACGAAGCAGCTAAAAACATATGATCGCCGCAAGCGGACATTTATGGTCAAATGCTCCGCCCATAGGCTGTAGAAGAATTCTAATGTTGTTTGACTAGTAATATTAATTATAATTATTACTAGTCAAACAACATTAGAATTCTACTATAGCTTGTGGGCGGAACATTCGACCGGAAATCTACGATCGCTGCATCCTACAGTTTAGCTGCTTCGTCAAATCTTCTTAGAACATCTGACAGACACCATAAACCTTCAATTGACAGATTTGACCTTAAAGCGGAGGTCCGACAATTTTTTTTTTAATTCAGCAGCTACAAATACTGCAGCTGCTGACTTTTTAAAATAAGGACACTTACCTGTCCAGCGGGCCCGCGATGTCGGCACCCGAAGCCGATCTCTGCCTCGGTTTTTGGATGCTGCCACCACCATCTTCGGTAAGGGAATCAGGAAGTGAAGCCTTGCAGCTTCACGTCCTGGTTCCTTACTGCGCATGCGCACCTTGCGCTGCGCAATGCCACTAGTCCCTGCTGTCTCCTGGGTCCCGTGTGTCTCCCATAAGTCAGCGGGGGGCGCCGGACGAGGCATAGACTCCCGCAGATAATGCGGGGGTCAATGTTGGTAAGTGGGTGCAAATACCTGTCTTAGACAGGTATCTTCTCCCTCCTGAAAGGTGCCAAATGTGACTCCAGAGGGGGGGAGGAATCCGGACAGCGGAGGTACCATTTTTGTGTGGACCTCCGCTTTAATTAATACAGATTTTCGTACAAATGCATCTTTTAATGAAACAAAATTAATAAAAATGAATTTCGGGAGTAACTAAATCAATTTATTTTTTGGATGAAACCGAAATTCCGAAACAGAATATTTTAGTGTACACCTGTCTATAGTTCAATAGGTTTTTCTGTACTTCACAGGGCTCTTAGGGATTTCACAGTCTCCTTTAACAAACTGTAACTGTAACAATATTATTTTTTTGATATTATTTTTTTTTATATTATTTTTTTTCGATATGAAAAAAAATAATATAAAAAAAATAATATAAAAATAAAATAGTATAAAAATAAAATAATATTATAATTTTTTTATATTATTTTTTTTTTTTTTACATTATTTTATTTTTTATTTTTTTGTGGTCGAACTGGATGGACTTTTTTCAAACTGATATATATATATATATATATATATATATATATATATATATATATATATATATATACTGTATATACAGTACTATAGATTTACTGAGGAGTAAATCTGCCCGTGTCTCTTCTTTGCAAAGGTTCACAAACTCTGACCTTATTGAATAGAGTTGAGCGGACACCTGGATGTTCGGGTTCGGCGGATTTGGCCGAACTTCGGAAAAAAGTCCGGGTTCGGGACCGAGCTTGACCCGAACTTGACCCTGAACTCCGAACCCCATTGAAGTCAATGGGGACCCGGACTTTTGAACACTAAAATGGCTGTAAAAATGTAATGGAAAGGGCTAGAGGGCTGCAAATGGCAACAAAATGTTGTTAAGAGCATGACAAGTGATCTGCAAACAAATGTGGATAGGGGAAATAACTTAAAATAACATTGAAGGGATATTTAGTTTAACTACTTCTTTTGTATTATAGTCAGCTTCCATTTTGTGTGTCTCTAACATCCATTTTGTGAAGTATGCTCAAGTTCTGCTATTCTAGTTTCGTTTTTCCATAATACTGTAATCTTCTTGTTGAGTTTCATTTCTCGTAAAGCACGTGATATTTTAGAAATAATTAGTTTCACTGTGGGCGTCAGACTGTACTTGTGCGTCTCTGTATATGATTGGATAATCTGTTAAAGGGCGGTACTTTCTGAAAAGCCCTCTTATATCGACACCCAAGAATAAAGATTAGATTTGCTCGGAGAGAAACCTGCTGTGTATATGTTTCTTTATCTCAAAGGGCAAATCTCCCAGATCTGGTATCGGATTGTACACCAAACCAAAGCAGACAAATACCCCTAATCTTGATTTATTACCTTTCAGTTTGGGGGCTCGTCCCGGATCGATTACTATATGTCGCGCGTGAGTAGACTTGATATATATCTTCTCTCACCGTGACCTCTATTTAGAAATCGTTCCTTTAACGGGACCTGTGATTTATGTAGAAATAGTTTTTAGACTTTGAAGAAAGTCAAGCGCTGTTGAGACAACAGCGCCAGCCCTGGGGGGGCTGGATGGGCTTTAGGAAGCCCATTAGATAAGAGCTATTCTGAGTAATAGCAAATGCTTTATAAGAAAGCATCTGTTCGGTGTGAACAGGGAGGATTCTGTGCAGTCCTCATTATAAGTCTGCGGCAGCCGTCTGTTCGTGGGTGGACAGTCGTTAATGTGGACCCCGGGTGGGTGCCAGGATTGACCATAGGTCAATGATAATACAGTACTGTAATTACAAAACAAAACAAAAAGTCTGCTATGGTTTGCTGGAAAAAAACGATCTCTTTGCTTTTCTTATCTTTGCGTAGATGATAAGCTAACTTGTAAACTGTCTGTGTGAAATTTGTCAGCGTTTGTAAGGTAAGACAACGCCTTCCACTGCTCCGTGTTATCATAGGACTTAGATTTAAGAGCGACAGACGTGCCTTCCTATGAATTCCGGGTTCTTTTGTGATTGATGGAAGTTCCCGATCGAAAAACACAGAGTAATGCTACAGTATCCGGTGATGTATTGATGTTTATTCTTAATGATTTATGTATGAATGTTTTGACTAGAAAGTTAGCAGAAAAATAGCAGTGTTAGTAATATTTTCTTAAAGGTAATGATTCATTTTGCTGCTATGCAGGGAAAGTGAAGATTGGGATGTTTGGCTTTTTGCCAACATGGTTCAAGTACTTATATCTCACTAAGCTAATAGATATTGTGAAGAATTGTTTGCGGCATTGGCAGTACAGAACTTGCAAGTACTGTTTGAACCTGTTGGCACTTTGCAAAAAATAAAAAAATAAAAAAAAGAAATAAAAAAAAAAAAAAAAAAAAAATTTGTTTGGTTGTAAATAATAATGTATGAAGCTTGTCTATAAATAAGATGCTATGGGAGATGTCTGGCTGGCCCGGGGCTCCCTATGGCATCCTAGCCCAAAAGCTGCACAAGATAGGTTAGCAGAGCCATGGGATGGTGAATTTAGAGGTTAAATTAACTTTCTCCATGCCTTTATCAGAAGCCCGCTTCCTCCCCCCCTTACATTCCATAACCAGATAGGAGCAGCACAGACACAAGGACACAGAGAATAGCAGAATGAGTTTGAGTTTGAAACAAAAGGGATCTTAAAGGGAAATTACCTTGTTCTATATTAACAAAAGAGAAGGTAAGAAAGTAAAGAAGGCAATTGTGACTGTAGGTTTGTGCAGGACCTGAGGGCCATCGATGGCCTAGTGGTACCGATTGCCCCAAAAGTGCCTGATGTGCCATCAATATTTACCGCCATACATTACGATGCAGAGTATTTTATTGTGATTGATTTATTGAACACATTTTTATTTCCGTCCCTGTGGATGAGGAGGCACAACCAATCTTTGCTTTATGTTTTTTTTTAAAACCGCCAACTAACATGATGCAGAATGCCCAGGGCTATATATAGACTCCCTTGTAGCCTATTCCAAACTACTCTCAGAGCTTGGATACCAGGACATTGTTCATCCCTGCTGCAGTATGTGGATGAATTCCTCGTCTGCAGTTCTACTCGGGTGGCCGCCCTGGAGGATGGGAGAGATCTTTTGAAATGTATTTTTGAAAGTGGTCACAAAGTGTCAAAGAAAAATTGCAATGGTGTCAGAAAAGGTTGAATATTTTGGTTTGTACTCTCAAAAGGAGAAAGGAAAGTCAATCACAGAATAGCTATGGCTCTTGTGGGTCTGCCCCGCCCACTTGCTAAGAAAGACATGTTCACCTTTCTTGGTAATTATGATTGGTTACTGCCGCCAATGAGTACCTGACTGTTCCTACTACAATCTCCTGAGACAAGCCACAGGTTTACACATGCCAGATTGTATAAAATGGTCAAATGAAATGTGCAATGCTTTTGTGTATTTGAAAAAATGCTATGGTAATGGCTCCAGGGCTTGGCCTCCCTAACTAGGAAAAATGTTTAATTAGTTTGCAGGAAAAATGTTTCATTTGTTTGCAAGGGAAAATTGTAAGGACGTGTCAGGTGTCCTCGCTCAGGAGCATGGAGGCAAGTTGCGCCCTATTATTTTTTTCAAAGATGGTTCCGGTGCAGGTTCAAGGCATGCCTGTGTGTCTCAGAGGCATCCTATTCGATGATGGTTTTGAGATGGACACTTCTTTCACTCTGGGGCACGACACTACACTTAACACCACCCACAATGTATGAAAAATGTACATACGCAGCACATGTCTGCTCAAAAGGTTGAGCGGCTATGAGTTGATCTTGATGTCCAATCAAAAATTGCACATCAAATATGCTTCTCCCACTTCAGGACCAGCACCAATACAAATGCCCTTTTAGGAATAAAAGGAGAGCAGAATGAGGTTGTGCCATAACATGATTGCATAGACCTCATTCACCAAGACACATCACCCAGGTCTGATGTATCTTCCACAACACTGCAGAGCATACACAGGCCAACAAACAGATAGCCAAGGGAAATGCTCTGGCTGATTAGCTGCTAAATAAGCTGCTACTTCACAAAATGCACAGATCCAAATGCCCATGCTAGTACCAGAATTGTTGTTTTCGTTTTGTTTTTTGTTTTGTGATCAGGTTCTTTCAGATTTGCAGGTATGGCAAATGAAGCTGATCTCAGAGGTTGGGACAAAAAGGTGTGCAGAAAGATCCAAAGACTGGATTTCTCTGCAAAGAGGGGAAGCCATGTATACCAGTAGCTAGTGCATCACTTTTGTAGCTAGTGCATCACTTTTTATGCATCATTTTTATTTCCCAGTTCCATGGAATAGGTCACAGAGGCTGGAAAGCCACGGGTGAACTATTGGAGAAAGACTTTTACATTACAGAACTTTCCTTGCCAATTTTATGTAGCAAGATGCATCACATGTATCAGGAACAACCCACACAAGGCCGAACATGAACACCTGATATATCCAATAATTCCTTTTACACATTTGCAGATTGACTTCACACACATGCCCAAACTAGGCAAAAGACAGGAATATTTTTTGGAAATTGTGGACAAGTTCTCAAGTTGAGTTGAACTTTTTGTCACCACAAAAGAAGATGCACAAACAGTAGTGAGGATCCTCGTTCAGGAAATCATTCCTCAATGGGGATGCCCACTTCTTATAAACTCAGACAGACAATGGACCTACATTTGTATCAAGGGTCTGCCAGGACTGGGTAAAAACTCTCAAGATAGAACGGAAGTTTCACATTCCCTAACACCCTCAAAGCTCAGGGATAGTAGAAAGAATAAACAGAACAAAATAAAAAGACAAAATAAGAAAGGCCACAGGAGGAACCTTTGCCAACTGGAAGAAGGTCCTCCCAGCAGTCCTGGCAGAAATAAGAATGACCCTTCCAAGACAACAGTGTATTCACCTTTTGATGTCTTGATGGGTCGACCTTTCCCCACCCCATGGGCCAGAGCACATTTAATGATAGAAAAGGGAGATTTAGACTTATTACAGGAAGAATATGTAAGGTAATTGGTTGAAACATTGTAAACAGTTGAGAGAAATGTTGCTCGCACCTTTTCTTTTTCTTCACAGGAAACTACTCACCCCTTCAAATTGGGAGACACCGTGGTGGTCCATCAGCTGAACAGAAATAAGAAGCAAGAGTATCCTTTGGACCTCCTACCACAGTGGTTGCAGTGACCAGAACAGCCATCCTAGTGGAAAATTGCCAGTCCTGGATCCATGCCAACAGAGTGAAAAAAGGTTGCCCAAAGCCCCAAGAGCAAGAAGGAGATCTTGGATACAGGAGGCCCTCAAGCAGAAGTCCAAGCAGATGAAGGAGTTCCTGGGAAAGCAGGTCCGGCCAGAGAAGATGATCTCGCTTACTTCACCACAGACTTCTGACAAGGCATTCTGCCCACTAATCCTGATCTCTCTGACAGTGTTCCTACCCACCTGGATCACCACTAACTGTATCTACCACCCTGAAGATTTGGGTGCAATTAAAAGTATCTGTGGGAACACAAACACACACACACACACACAAGAACATTATATTGACACAAGCTAGAACCAAGAGAGAGATTGGAGATAGTTTTACTGATAAGATGCTTTTGCTAAAATTTAAGTATGCTTATGCTAAAAAATCAGGGTATGAAGAATGTTAAATATGTAGCATATTAAGCGCTGCGCAGACTGTTATATAAATCCTGTATAATAATAATAATAATAATATTACATTCTAGCACTGCCCGAATTGCCCTTTTGGCTGTACCTTTAAATGTTTCCTCCTTTCTCAATGAGACTCCTCCTGTATTCTTGACTAACATATCCACTCTGTACATAAACAACATTGTTACCTTTCCAATAGCAGGTAGAAGTCATTCCCCTGTTTGGTGTTTTAATTTAGGGAATGAGACACAGACTAACCCCTCTTTCTGCAGCAGGTCAATATTTAATATCTCCATGTGCGAATCCGGAGTCTCTGCCCCTGCCTGCTCACTGTTTCAAGTAATTGACCCAGGGTTAAACTGTACTTTGCATAACTTTTTCTTTTTCTCTAAAAATGTAGGTGAAATATTACACTAATTTATAAATCGCAACACAGGACAAGTACACTCATGAGTTTGTCGCTAAGAGACCTTTTGCACTGGGACAAAGTATTCATGTATGTTGTAGGAAAGTGTGTTATCCCTGGGTGCCCCTCCATGTTAAGGGATGGTGTTACCTTGTATCCTTGTTATCTGTCATGGGAATGGTAGGGGATTATAAAAGGGGGACATCCACTAGAGGCCAGCTCCAGCAGGAAGCTAGGGACATTGCTAAAACATGGAGCCCATTTGCCAATGTAGGATTTGAGCTTGGAGGTATATTTTTATGGTTAAAAGACATTGTCCTTGTTATGGTATTTATCCTTGCTCTGATTCTTTACTTCTGTTTTAAATGTTGCACTTACATAATTGCGCACCTTCGATCTCCTGATGATAAGGTTCCATCTCACATGACATACATGAAGAGTCATCAGGCAATCTATGCCACAGCCCCAAAGAAGTATTAAAGCACAACATAGAATGTAGAGATCATCTTATATGATCTAAGAGGGGATTGAAGGGATATTTAGTTTAACTACTTCTTTTGTATTATAGTCAGCTTCCATTTTTGTGTGTCTCTAACATCCATTTTGTGAAGTATGCTCAAGTTCTGCTATTCTAGTTTCGTTTTTCCATAATACTGTAATCTTCTTGTTTAGTTTCATTTCTCGTAAAGCACGTGATATTTTAGAAATAATTAGTTTCACTGTGGGCGTCAGACTGTACTTGTGCGTCTCTGTATATGATTGGATAATCTGTTAAAGGGCGGTACTTTCTGAAAAGCCCTCTTATATCGACACCCAAGAATAAAGATTAGATTTGCTCGGAGAGAAACCTGCTGTGTATATGTTTCTTTATCTCAAAGGGCAAATCTCCCAGATCTGGTATCGGATTGTACACCAAACCAAAGCAGACAAATACCCCTAATCTTGATTTATTACCCTTCAAACATAAAAAAAATTTAAAATTAAAAAAAAATGGTAAACCAAAGCAGACAAATACCCCTAATCTTGATTTATTACCCTTCAGGTTGAACTCTGAACTTTTATCAGGAGACTGGGTGGGAGACAATGTGAAGGAACCGGAGGCACTGTCAGCAACCCAATCTACTATCGCCTGTACTTGGCGTCAACATGCGTACAGCCTCATTAGGCGTGCCAAAATACTGCTGCAGGCTCTGTCGCCTACTCGCACCTGAGGAAGGTGTTTCACTAGTGCGTGTAGCTGGCACAGATCGACCATGTCCTCTCCCTGCAACAGGAGCGCCACCAGCAGCACCACGACCTGGGCCACGTCCCCTTTTTGATGATCTCTTCATATTTTCAAAATGTATTATCTCGCCCTAAATGGGTGTTTTTGTCAATATCAGAATACACAAACGGTGTCTAAAGCGTTTATGAACACGCAGAAAATGCTATTGGGAAGAAAAAAAACACTGCAAAATAAAACATTTTTGCAATGTTTTTCCAATATCAGAATAAACGGATAGTGTCTAAAGCGTTTATGAAAAAGCAGAAAATGCTATTGGGAAGAAAAAAAAAAAACCTGCAAAATTAAATTTTTTTGCAATGTTTTTCCAATATCAGAATAAACGGATAGTGTCTAAAGCGTTTATGAAAACGCAGAAAATGCTATTGGGGAAAAAAAACACAGCAAAATTAAATTTTTTTGCAATGTTTTTCCAATATCAGAATACACGGATAGTGTCTAAAGCATTTATGAAAACGCAGAAAATGCTATTGGGAAGAAAAAAAACACTGCGAAATTAAATTTTTTTGCAATGTTTTTCCAATATCAGAATACACGGACAGTATGTAAAGCGTTTATGAAAACACAGAAAAAGCTATTGGGGAAAAAAATCACCGCAAAATTTAATGTTTTTGCAATATCAGAATACACGGATAGTATGTAAAGTGTTTATGAAAACGCAGAAATGCTATTGGGAAGAAAAAAAACACTGCAAAATTAAATTTTTTTGCAATGTTTTTGCAATATCAGAATACACGGATAGTGTCTACAGCATGTATGTATGAACACGCAGAAAATGCTATTGGGAAAAAAAAAAAAAAAGCAAAATTACATTTTTATGCAATGTTTTTCCAATAGCAGAATACACACAGACTATGGTGTATCTCTTACTATATGCAGTGTTGGTCCTAATGGTGCACTGAGCTTGCAGGTAAAACTTTTATATTTTGTCTGGCACTGGCCTCATGGCACTGTTAAAAGACTGTGCACTGCACCCCAGCCAGGGTACAATTGATTTAGGAATCTCTTCAATAATTCTCTCTGCCTCTTTCTCTTCCTTACTAAAGAAACTCCCTACTCTACTCTAGCGATGTAGCTATGTAGATCGCTCACTGATCTAACTAATTAGAAGCCACGTTAAGGAATGCTGACTGCCTGACTGACTGAATCACACTAACTCCTAAAATCCTCTCAGCAGCACAGGAACCTGTCTATAGCAGAATGACGCTGTGTGCTGTGTGTCTGGACTATATATAGAGGCTGGGTCACATGCTGCACTGCCCAATCACAGCCATGCCATTAGTAGGCATGGCTGTGATGGCTTCTAAGGGCACACTAGTGAAATGATCGATTGGCTGCCCTGCACTGTTAAAAAGGCGCCAATACACACCGAACACCGGACCCGAACCCGAACTTACAGCCAATAGTTCGGGTTCGGGTTCGGGTCCCGAACACCCAAAAGTCCGGTACGGACCCGAACTTTACAGTTCGGGTTCGCTCAACCCTATTATTGAAGTCTTTGGGCGGTGAATGTTGATACTAAATTCTTTTGAATCATAAAGCGTGGCGATGGTCTTCTCTTTTGACTTTGGATGCAACAAATCCTTTAAATGAAATGCTTGTCGGATACCTTAACCGGTCCCCGCCCGGGCTATGGTAGAATGACGGCTGAGCCAGTCTCTCGTCTCTCCAGGTGGACATCATGTGGCATCCTTCCTTGTCACGCCACCTGTAAAAAAACGCAGATCACCGCCATTACTAGTAAAAAAAAAATTATAAAAATGCTATAAATCTATCTCCTATTCTGTAGACTCTATAACTTTTGCGCAAACCAATCAAAATATGCTTATTGCGATTTTTACCAAAAATATGTAGAAGAAAACATATCGGCCTAAACAGAGAAAAAAATCTCAGTTTCTAATTTTTTTTTTAAGCACCGCCCCCTCCCAATAATGTCTGGGAGGACAAAGAAAGGCTTGGTCATTCAGGAGCCAAATCGTCCGGGGGGGTGAAAAGGTTAAAGGCAGACGTTCCCTTGGCACTGTAAGCAGACGTTCCCTTGGCACTGTAAGGGGGCCAGCAACAAATGTGCCCACAGGCAAAGGTGGAAGTGGTGGTCAGTCCTCAGGCAGGGCATCATTGTTTAGTGAGTTTGCCCGTGCTATCCAGCCACAGCATGCTGAGGAGGTGGTGGACTGGCTTACTAAACCTTCCTCATCCTCCTCATCCTCTGTCACGCAAGCAGAGACAAGTGTACAGTCCCCTTCCATTGTCAGAGTGGATAAACCTGCCTCCTTGTGCCCCTCTATTCCTGCCATACCCCTAAAATCAGCCATTGAGGAGTCAGCTGAGTTATTTGACCACCGCGTCAGCCACTTGCTCCTTGGTGATGCCCAGCCATTACTGGATTCAGATGTTGGTTCTGAGGTTGAGGATGACAGGAACATGAGCCTAGAGAGAGGGAGGAACACTGGTAGACAAATTGGCATTCTTGTTCCCCCAGCCGCAGCGTATTGCCAAGTTGTCTCCAGTGGTAATGATGAAGATGGAGGGGATGGAGATGATGATGATGATGATGAGGTCACTGATGCGACTTGGGTGCCAGATAGAGCTGAGGATTAAACCCCTTGTGAGGCAGCACAACCCCAAGGAGGCCGACATCAAGAAAGAGTAGAGAGCAGCCACCCTATTCCATCACATGCCTAATAAAGGCATTTAACGTCCAACCACTCAGCCCGTGGGCAAGAGCACCTAAAAGCCACACAAAAGGGGCACAAATCTGTCCCTCCTCCTCCTCTTTACCCACTTCAGTCTGCCCCTGCGATATCAAGTCATTACCTTTCAGCAGCCTCCACTGACAGGGATGATGGTATAGCACAGGGTGTCCCAGGTCCTAGTAGCACATCTGCCAGCATCACACCACCAGCTATAGACTGTAGCCGGCAAATTTCTCTTCTGATGCAGTGGAAAAAAAATACATTCCCTGCCACCCACATGCCCAGCGTCATGCAAACTTGTCTAAGCTGTTGGCTCTCCAGCTTCTGCCTTTCAGCCTGGTGGATTATTCTTCCCCATTTCGTGAATTCGCACAATGTGCTGTACCACAATAATAGGTTCCCAGTCGCTACTACTTTTCATGTAAGGCCGTTCCATCTCTCCACCATCACGTGGAAGGGAATGTTCTGGCATCATTGGGCAAGGCAGTCAGCTGTAAAATCTACTGCAGTTCCCTGCCTGTATTTGTGCGAGAACACCGGAAATTGTATTCAGGAAAAGCTTTAGGTGCACACTGTGCAAAGGACACTGAAACAAAATACTGCAGCTCCCTGCCTGTATTTGTATGAAAACACCGACAATTGAATTCAGGTAAAGCTTTAAGTGCACACTGTGAAAAGGACACTAAAACAAAATACTGCAGCTCCCTGCCTGTATTTGTATGAGAATGCCGGCAATTGTATTCAGGTAAAGCTTTAGGTGCACACTGTGAAAAGGACACTAAACAAAATACTGCAGATCCCTGCCTGTTTTTATATAAGAACGCCGACAATTGTATTCAGGTAAAGATTTAGGTGCACACTGTGCAAAGGACACTAAAACAAAATACTGCAGCTCCCTGCCTGTATTTGTATGAGAACGCCGGCAATTGGATTCAGGTAAAGCTTTAAGTGCACACTGTGAAAAGGACACTAAATCAAAATACTGCAGCTCCCTGCCTGTATTTGTATGAGAACACCGACAATTGTATTCAGGTAAAGCTTTAGGTGCACACTGTGAAAAGGACACTAAAACAAAATACTGCAGCTTCCTGCCTGTATTTGTATGAGAATGCCGGCAATTGTATTCAGGTAAAGCTTTAGGTGCACACTGTGCAAAGGACACTAAAACAAAATACTGCAGCTCCCTGCCTGTATTTGTATGAGAACGCCTGCAATTGTATTCAGGTAAAGCTTTAAGTGCACACTGTGCAAAGGAAACAGAAACAAAATACTGCAGTTCCCTGCCTGTATTTATATGAGAATGCCGGCAATTGTATTCAGGTAAAGCTTTAGGTACACACTTTGAAAACTACACTAAAGTAAAATACTGCAGCTCCCTGCCTGTATTTGTATGAGAATGCTGACAATTGTATTCAGGTAAAGCTTTAGGTGCACACTGTGCAAAGGAAACTGAAAAAAAATACTGCAGTTCCCTGCCTGTATTTGTATGAGAACGCCAAAAATAGTATTCAGGTAAAGCTTTATTTGCACACTGTGCTAAGGACACTAAACAAAATACTGCAGCTCCCTGCCTGTATTTCTATGAGAACCCTGGCAATTGTATTCAGGTAAAGCTTTAGGTGCACACTGTGCAAACGACACTGGAACAAAATACTGCAGCTCCCTGCCTGTATTTGTATGAGAACGCCGGCAATTGTATTCAGGTAAAGCTTTAGGTGCACACTGTGCAAAGGACACTGAAACAAAATACTGCAGCTCCCTGCCTGTATTTGTATGAGAACGCCTGCAATTGTATTCAGGTAAAGCTTTAGGTGCACACTGTGCAAAGGACACTGGAACAAAATACTGCAGCTCCCTGCCTGTATTTGTATGAGAACGCCGGCAATTGTATTCAGGTAAAGCTTTAGGTGCATACTGTGCAAAGGACACTGAAACAAAATACTGCAGTTCCCTGCCTGTATTTGTATGAGAACGCTGGCAATTGTATTCAGGTAAAGCTTTAGGTGCACACTGTGCAAAGGACACTGAAACTAAATACTGCAGCTCCCTGCAAAGGACACTAAAACAAAATACTGCAGCTCCCTGAATGTTAACTCCGAAAATTGTATTCAGGTAAAGCTTTAGGTGCACACTGTGCAAAGGACACTAAAACAAAATACTGCAGCTCCCTGCCTGTATTTGTAGGAAAAGGCTGGCAATTGTATTCAGGCAAAGCTTTGGGTGCACACTGTGCAAAGGACACTGAAACAAAATACTGCAGCTCCCTGCCTGTGTTTGTATGAGAATGCTGACAATCGTATTCAGGTAAAGCTTTAGGTGCACACTGTGCAATGGACACTAAACAAAATCCTGCAGCTCCCTGCCGGATTTGTATTAGAAAGCCGGCAATTGTAATCTGATAAAGCTTTATGTGCACACTGTGCAAAGGACACTAAATCAAAATACTGCAGCTCCCTGCCGGATTTGTATGAGAATGCTGGCAATTGTATTCAGGTAAAGCTTTAGGTGCACATTGTATAAAGGACACTAAAACAAAATACTGCAGCTCCCTGACTGTATTTGTATGAGAACGCTGACAATTGTATTCAGGTAAAGCTTTAGGTGCACACTGTGAAAAGGACATTAAACAAAATACTACAGCTCCTTCCCTGTATTTGTATGAGAACGCCGGCAATTGTATTCAGGTAAAGCTTTAGGTGCACACTGTGCAAAGGACACAAAATCAAAATACTGCAGCTCCCTGCCTGTATTTGTATGAGAACGCCGGCAATTGTATTCAGGTAAAACTTAAGGTGCACACTGTGCAAAGGACACTAAAACAAAATACTGCAGCTCCCTGCTTGTATTTGTATGAGAACGCCGGCAATTGTATTCAAGTAAAGCTTTAGGTGCACACTATGCAAAGGACACTAAAACAAAATACTGCAGCTCCCTGCCTGTATTTGTGCGAGAACACCGGCAATTGTATTCAGGTAAAGCTTTAGGTGCACACTGTGCAAAGCACACTAAATCAAAATACTGCAGCTCCCTGCCTGTATTTGTATGAGAACACTGGCAATTGTATTTAGGTAAAGCTTTAGGTGCACACTGTGCAAAGGACACTAAATCAAAATACTGCAGCTCCCTGCCTGTATTTTTGTATGAGAATGCTGGCAATTTTATTCAGGTAAAGCTTTAGGTGCACACTGTGCAAAGGACACTAAAACAAAATACTGCAGCTCCCTGCCTGTATTTGTGCGAGAACACCGGCAATTGTATTCAGGTAAATCTTTAGGTGCACACTGTATAAAGGACACTAAAACAAAATACTGCAGCTCCCTGCCTGTATTTGTATGAGATTGCCGGCTATTGTATTCAGGTAAAGGTTTAGGTGCACACTGTGCAAAGGACACTGGAACAAAATGCTGCAGCTCCCTGCCTGTATTTGCATGAGAATGCCGGCAATTGTATTCAGGTAAAGCTTTAGATGCACACTGTGCAATGGACACTGAAACAAAATACTGCAGCTCCCAGCCTGTATTTGTATGAGAACGCTGACAATCGTATTCAGGTAAAGCTTTAGGTGCACACTGCAAAGGACACTGAATCAAAATACTGCAGCTCCCTGACGGATTTGTATGAGAATGCTGGCAATTGTATTCAGGTAAAGCTTTAGGTGCACACTGTGAAAACTACACTAAAACAAAATACTGCAGTTCCCAGCCTGTATTTGTATGAGAACGCCGGCAATTGTATTCAGGTAAAGCTTTAGGTGCACACGGTGCAAAGGACACTGAAACAAAATACTGCAGCTCCCTGCCTGTATTTGTATGAGAACGCCTGCAATTGTATTCAGGTAAAGCTTTAGGTGCACACTGTGAAAAGGACACTAAAACAAAATACTACAGCTCCTTGCCTGTATTTGTATGAGAACGCCGGCAATAGTATTCTGGTAAAGCTTTATGTGCACACTGTGCAAAGGACACTAAATCAAAATACTGCAGCTCCCTGCCTGTATTTGTATGAGAACGCCGGCAATTGTATTCAGGTAAAACTTAAGGTGCACACTGTGCTAAGGACACTAAATCAAAATACTGCAGCTCCCTGTCTGTATTTGTACGAGAATTCCGGCATTTGTATTCAGGTAAAGCTTTAGGTGCACACTGTGAAAAGGACACTAAACAAAATACTACAGTTCCTTGCCTGTATTTGTATGAGAACGCCGGCAATTGTATTTAGGTAAAGCTTTAGGTGCACACTGTGCAAAGGACACTAAATCAAAATACTGCAGCTCCCTGCTTGTATTTGTATGAGAATGCCGGCAATTGTATTCAGGTAAAGCTTTAGGTGCACACTGTGCAAAGGACACTAAAACAAAATACTGCAGCTCCCTGCCTGTATTTGTATGAGAATGCCGGCAATTGTATTCATGTAAAGCTTTAGGTGTACACTGTGCAAAGGACACAGTACAATTGTATTCATGTAAAGCTTTAGGTGTACACTGTGCAAAGGACACAGTACACCAAGTGAAGAACAGGAACAGATCTAGCTAAACTGAATACAGTGTATAAATATATATACCACACACCTGGGATACATATATATCCTCTATACACTGTAACTGAAGCTAACTGACTCGCCTGCCTACTCTATCTAACTCAAATTAAATGACACTGTCTCTCTCTCTCTCTCTGTCTGTCTTTAACCACAGCCGCAACACACTACACAAGGCCGCCATGCAGGCGGCCTTATATAGTGTGGGGCGTGTACTAAACCCCCTGAGACATAATTGGCCAAAGCCACCCTGGCTTTGGCCAATCATGGCTCTCCGTTTTTTCTGCGCTGTGATTGGCCAAATCATGCGGGTCATAGTGCATGCTTGGCCAATCAGCAGCCAGCACTGCACTGCGTTGCCGCAGTGAATTATGGGCCTTGATGCGCCACTCGAATTTGGCGCGATGGGCTTCGAGTTCGAGTCAAACCCATGTTCGACTAGAACATTGGCTGTTCGAGCGTTCGTCGAATTGCGAGCGTTATGGCATTGACGTTCGCAATTCGACGAACGGTTGAACAGCCAATGTTCTAGTGGAACATGGGTTCGACTTGAACTCAAAGCTCATCCCTAATGGTGATAGGGAAGATATAAGGAGTGTGGCTGATAAAGTGCACAGGGAGATATTAGTGTAGGGCTTGTAGGGATTGGCAGATCTGTTAACTTCTTTCCGCCTGCTATATAGCCGAAAGGACTGAGTTTGTTGGGAGCGCATTCATGGATCCCGTGATAACACTGCCCTCTCAGCCCCTGTGGCATGCGGGCTGTGCACTCTGTAATCACGAGTCCTTTGAACTTAGCTGATTACAGATCGGGGGTTAAAGGGACAATCACAGCAGCCCTTTACCATGTGATCAGCTGTGTCCAATCACAGCTGACCATGGATGTAAACACAAGGTGGTTATCTGACAGCATGAGGAGAGATGAAGAGAGCTGATAACCAGTTTGTGTTAATGGGACATTAGCACTGACATACAGGACACTGATTATCAGTGCAGTGCCAACAGTGCCCACCAGTGCTGTTAATCGGTGCCCACCAGTGCTGCAATCAGTGCCACCTATCAGTGGCGTCTACCAGTGCCCATCAGTGCCCCATATCAGCATCCATCAGTGCTGCCCATCAGAGCTGCCTATAAGTGCCACCTATCAGTGCCCATCAGTGCCTCCCATCAGTGCATCCTATCAGTGCAGCCTCATCAGTGCCTCTCCATAAATGCCCACCAATGCCTCCTCATCGTTTCCAATCAGTGCCACCTATCAGTGCCCATCAGTGCCACCTATCAGTGCCATCTATCACTGCCACGTCTTCACAGCATCCTATCAGTGTGCATCAGTGCAGCCTTATTAGCACACATCAGTGAAGGAGAAAAATTACCTGTTTGCAAATTGTATATCAAACTATGCAATTTTCAGTATTTTTTCATTTGTTTAGCAAATAATAAAAAATAACCCAGTGGCGAATAAATACCCCCAAAAGAAATTTCTACTTGTGTGGAAAAAAAAATGATAAAAATATTATATGGGTACAGTGTTGCATGACTGCGTAATTGTTGTTCAAAGTGTGAGAGCGCTGAAAGCTGAAAATTGGCCTGGACAGGAAGGGGGTATAAGTGCCCAGTAGGCATGTGGGTAAGGTAGATATAAACCCTTACTGAACACCGTAGAGGTATTGAGAAAGAATTTATGAAATCAAATTAATTAATTGCATCTTTGCTTATTATATTATGTCTATGCAATGTAAGGCTGACGTGTCATTAGGAAATCTTTTTACCCAACTCCATGTCATTTCATCTCTTGTCAGATAAAGTTGTAATCTTTTTGAAATTTGTAATATCATGTCATGTTTGTCAGTGGAAACTGTAATCATATCAATGTGACCTTTGTCATGTGACCGTGTATTACCTATTCTGGAAATCACTATCTCCATGTTATCAGGAACCATGAATCAGACTGAGACAGAAATGCAGTAAAAATCACACCTTTTAATGTAATGGTAAAAATGGTACAGATCAGTAAACATAGTCAAAACAAGAGCCAAGAATCGGAAGCCAAAGCAGGTAGTCAGACAAGCCAGTAATCAGGAAACCAGAGATCAGCGTAGTCGGAGGCAGAAGAACAGGATCAGGAACCAGAACACTATGTCAGCCTTAGTGCAGTTTGATGATATGCTCTTTTAAATATTGAATGTAAACACACATGTAGCACCCTCTAGTGTGTGCTAGAGTTAAGGAAGGTTTGTTAGTAGACATGTGCAATTCGTTTCGTTTTTTTTTCGTTTTTTGTTTCTTTCTTTCTTCGTTATTTTCGTTCATTCGTTTTCGTACGAATAAGCGAATCGTTCGAATCGTACGAATCCGAATAACGAATCGTTCGAATCGTACGAATCCAATTAACGAATCATTCGAATCAAACAAATCCAAAAAACAACGAAAATCGGAAAGAAACTAATTAGAAACAACGAATTATACTAATGAAGAAAATCCGAAAAACGAAATCGAACGAAAAAATTTGTACATTCGTAACTTTTTTTTTTTGTTGAATTGGTAATTTTCCATGTCCCTTACAATGGTGCTGCTTAACGTGCTTCGAATGGATTGAACAAAAAAATTCGTACATTCATAACTTTTTTTTTCGATTCGTAACTTTTTTTTTCGATTCGTAACTTTTTTTTTTTAATTCGTAACTTTTTTTATTTTTTTTTTCGATTAAATTTTCCGTGTCTCTATTGAACAAAAAAATGTGTACATTCGTAACTTTTTTTTTCGATTCGTACTTTTTTTTTTTCGATTCGTAAATTATTAAAATGTAATAATAACATACACATTACATAAAATTATGAATTATGCTCCGATTACGAATCTACGAATGTTACGAATGTTACGAATGTACGAATAAATACGAATGCATCCGAAAATTAAACTAACGAAAAACGAATCAACGAAAAAATAACTCTTACGAATGTACGAATCGTTACGAATACGAACACCGATGACTTACGAATGTACGAATCGTTACGAATCAACGGAAACGAAAAAAACGAAACGAAAATAAACACATTTTTTTGTTGTGCACATGTCTATTTGTTAGTGTAGGGAAATTTAGTTTGTCTCAGGGCTAAGTCTGAGCTATGAATCCGGGTCAGGGTTCAGTGAGTCAGGCTGGGTGACTCGTCCTGGCAGCTCCTCTGGGACCTCCCCCTGGTCTGGAAGGTGATAGAAACTTCTAGAGCTGGTGGGTGGAAGCTGTTTGGCATATTTATTATTTAGCCAATCCCCAGCAAATGGCTGGAAGGGGTCAGGTTTACCTCATAAATAGGCATGAGCCATGCCAGCAGGGGCAGTCGGGTGGAAGATGGAGATATAGTGCTATTACAACTCAGAAATACACTGTAATCCTGAACCCAGCGCTCAAACAGAACACAGTTGGCTGCACTTCCAGCTGCTGTTATAAAGTAAAAACAAATAAAACTTATATATGCCTGATTTAAAATAAAGAATAAACAGCGCTTCTTATGAATACAGAATATCCACCAATATAGTATTTCATATAGTGCAATAATCAGAACTCCTTGTAACTTGCTTATTAAAAACAAAATAAACATAAAAACAGGGCAGGTAAGTACCGTATATATTCGAGTATAAGCTGAGTTTTTCAGCACATTTTTTTGTGCTGAAAATACCCCCGTCGGCTTATACTTGAGTCAAGCACTTTTCTGCTGCAGAAAATGACATATTCCGAACCAACATTGGGGCCCCGTATCTCGTGGCCACATGGTGCTAGGAACCGGTAGTTAAGGGTTGTTGACCGATTTTGGGGCCCCGTATCTCGGGGTCACTTGGTGCTAGGAACTTGGAATTTGGTATGCAAACACAGTGGAACTAGCACTACAACATATCCAACTAGCTGGTTACTAGCACCAAGTGGTCCCGAGATACGGGGCCCCAAATTCAGTTTGTAAAATGTCATTCTCTGCTGCAGAAGTGCTTGACATTTTCTGAACCCATTTTGGGGCCCTGTATGTCGGGGCCACTTGGTGCTAGGAGCCCCAGCTTTGGATATGTTGTAGTGCTAGTTCCACTGGGTTTGCACACTAAATTACTCTGATAGGCTGGAGACAGTTACTCGAGAACTCTGATGGGCTGCAGATAAGTATTTAGATGGGCTGGAGACAGGTACTCAGGTACTCTGATGGGCTGCAGATAGGAACTCGGATACTCTGATGGGCTGCAGATAGGAACTCGGATACTCTGATGGGCTGCAGATAGGTACTCAGATGGGCTTGAGACAGGTACTCTGGTTATCTGATGTAGTGGAGACAGGTCCTTGGAACTTTGGGCTGCACATAGGTACTCAAATACTCTGGGCTGCAGATAGGTACTTGGTTACTCTTTGATGTAGATAAGTACTTGGGTACTCTTTGATGCAGATAGGTACTCGGGTACTATTTGATGCAGATAGGTACTCGGGTACTCTGGGCTGAAGATATGTACTCGGGTACTCTGGGCTGAAGATATGTACTCGGGTACTCTGGGCTGAAGATATGTACTCGGGTACTCTGGGCTGAAGATATGTACTCGGGTACTCTGGGCTGAAGATATGTACTCGGGTACTCTGGGTTACTGTTTATCTATTAATAGAGGTCTTTTCCCTTACATGACATGTACAGCAGGTCAGTTTAGTACCTCAAGCACATACTTCTCACCTCCAGCCAATGGTACATCCTTGACATCCACTAATCCAAACATATGATCACTTGAAAGCATTTTAGTTGCACCCTTGCCTTCCCTTCTATGGTTTGCTTTATCAGAGCAATGAAAAAAAGTAAAAATAAGGTAAAAAATATATATAAAAAAAGGAAAATTATAAAAAAAATATTAAACAAAAAATAAAAATAATATTAAAAGGGTGGGTGGGAAAATGACTGGGTCTGGACCAGCATTTGTCTCTCACTTCTATCATAGGTGAAGTTTCTGTCTGTGTGCTCAGTGGTGTGTTAGTTCCTGGTGTGAAATTAGACTCAGTTCCTCAGTTCTTTTAATGTCTCCCACCCTCTCCAATGTACAGATAGCACAGAGGGTCCACTATTCTGTCCATCCATGGAAATCTGGTTCTCTCTGGCCTTCAGAAATGGTCTTTGTAACAATTAGAGACCACCCTCTCTCTACTCTCATCTACATGATATTCCTTGAAGATATCACCTCTGTGAGGCAAAGTATTAATATTTTTTTCCAGGATTGCTTCCTTTTCTTTTGGCTCTTGTTTCAGGAGGGGGGATTTTAGTGTTTGTATTTCTTTTCAGGTATATTGATGATTATTATTGTGTGATGATAGGACCTCTCTTTTATGCTGAACTGATTTTTTGCAGCAGATCTTCTCTATAGAAAGTGTGATTATGTTTCATGTGTGACTGACTGCATTTGTCTATGTGGATCCGAGTTCCCCATCTGATTTTTTATATACAACAAGCGCTCTATGACCAACTTATTCATTGAAGAGGTCAGACTTATAAGGTGAGTGGATGACGGATTGGGAGGTTCATGAAGAGATCGTTTGAAGAACACAAAGAAGCTTCTTCCATGTCACTGAGGAGGGGGTTTATTGCACTTAGTATTGGGGGGGACTTGATCTTCACATGTTGTACATAATTTAAGGAAATTTGATCGTTTTGCACATTCTTTGGCACTTTTATTGTGGGATGAGTTTTTGTATGTTAAATCATTGGAGATCTATGTATTCATCTTACACTGTTTGGCACTTTATTATTCACACATTTAATATGTTTTGTGTAAGCGTGATTATATTTATTTAACTACTTCCCACCCGGCCACTGTATATAAACGGCCGGGTGGGAGCCGCCTACTTCTGATCGGACGTTCCCGAACGTCCTTCAGAAGTAGGGGGATCGCGCGCGTGCGTGCCCGCGCAGCGGCGCGATCCCGATGCTCTCGTGTCACCCGGACACGGTGCATCTCGGATCGGCAGGAGGGCTCTGTGATTGGCCCTCCTGATCACACGACGGCCGTGTCCAATCACAGCCGTCATGTGATGTAAGCAAACAGCCGGTTGCTAGGCAACCGGCTCTCCTCTCCTCACACAGAAGTCGTCGGTGAGGAGAGGAGAGCTGATCGCTGCAGCCGGCTGGTGATCAGTGAGTATTAGCTGTTTTTTTACTCACTGATCACCAGTTTAGTGTCACCAACACCTGCAAAACACACATGTCCCCAAAACACACATGTCCCCAAATAAAAACACATGTCCCCAAATAATAAAAACACATGTCCCCCACATATGTCCCAGTAAAATCACATGTGCCAATGATTATCTGCACACATATGTCCGTGATCACCTGCACATATCTGTACATGATCATTTGCGTACATATGTCCGTGATCACGCACACCAATTATTATACACTTAACAGATTTTTTTTTACTAAAAACATGTAGCAGAATACATTTTGGCTTAAATGTATAACAAAATTTGATTTTATTGGATTTCGTTTAAAAAAGAAAGGAGAAAATATAGTTTTTTTTCAAAATTTCCGCTATTTTTTCGCTCATATCGCAAAAAATAAAAAACGGAGTCGTGAATAAATACCACCAAACTAAAGCTCTATTTGTGCAAACAAAATTATAAAAATGTCATTTGGGTACAGCATTGCATGACCGCGCAGTTGTCATTGAAAGTGCAAGAGCACTGAAAGCTGAAAATTGGTCTGGGAAGGAAAGGGGCGAAAGTGCCCAGTATTGTAGTGGTTAAGGAATATTGATTAATATATCATATTTTGGGGGTTTATTTATATATTTTTTATTTGTATGCAGTGTTGTTCTTAGTGTATATGATTAGAATACTTATAGGAAGGGATCGGGGGGATTGTTACTTCTTAATCTTTTTGACTTTTTCTTTGACACGTCTGACTAGAAGATCTTGGAGATGGCAGAAATACCCAATTATGGGGCCCTTATGAGTAAGAACATTCATTTCAAAACACATTAATCTATCATAATTATAACGTTTAATGTCTTCTTCAGAATAAATCCTATGATTGATCAATGAGCATCTGGAACCTGTTTTTAGCTTTGGAAGAATTCATATCAGGATCTGGCGAGGTGTGGGGTAGGAGTGTTGTCTCTGCAGCATTGTATGGGGAAGACAAATACTCCATTGTGGCAGCAGCTTACAAAGAAAATTATACAAGGAGAAGGATTTTTTTATTAGGTCCTATAAAGAAAATATCCATTAAAATTAAGTCAACTTATCACTTAAAATATGAATTTACTGAGAACATGCCCCCATCAACTTTAACTAATATTAAAAATGATTTTTGAAAATGCCAAGCAAAATGAATTTATTAATATCGCTGGCTATATCTACATACATTATAATTAAAGTGGCCCTGACACTAAAAATACATTACAATCAGCTTATGTTTAATATTTATCTTCCAGGATGGTGATGAGTGAAATCTTCCCTCTCTGGAAGAGTTATGGGTGTCTCTGGTATCTAACTCTTTAGGACAGTGATGCGAACCTTGGCACCCCAGATGTTTTGGAACTACATTTCCCATGATGCTCATGCACTCTCTAGTGTAGTTGAGTATCATGGGAAATGTAGTTCCAAAACATCTGGGGTGTCAAGGTTCGCCATCACTGCTTTAGGGTGACTTGGATACTTTTTCATCCTCTGATCACTGTGGTTCCTCCTCACTAAGTGACTACATTGTCCTGTAGTGATGTAACAGCCTGGTGGGAGGAATCACTACACCCAGCAGGGGACAAGGTTCCCAACAAACCCAAAGTGTCTGATACCAGTGGTGTCCAGAACAGAAATTAAACTCACCTTCCATCAGAGAGGTAATTATTAAATCTTCAAATTTAAAGCAAAGCTCCACCTAAAAGGGAAAGCTCTGCTTGTTTGTTTCCTCCCCCTTTCCACTGCCACATTTGGCACCTTTTGGGGAGGGAGCAGATACTCGTTTTTGACAGAAACCCTCTTCCACATCCTGGGGACTTGGCCACGGCAAGTCCCCCCAAAGTTCGGCCCCCCTCCTCCTTCCTACACTGTCGGGCCATTCACAAAGAGCAGCACACTTTGTGCATGTAACGTAAAGAGCCGGCTGTGAAGCTGCAAGGCTTCACTGCCGGTTTCCCTTACAAGGAATAGCGGTGGCAGCACCCGAGAGCCAATTGAAAAATCAGCTGGGGTGAAGACACCACTGGATTCCAGGACAGGTACTGTAAATATAAGATATAATATTTGTAGTTGCTGACTTTTATTTTTTTTCTGAAGGAGCCTGGAGCTCGGCTTTAACAGTGTTCATTCTCAATACAACAGTATAATACTAAAATTAACAATAATAGAGATAATGCTATAACTACTGGTAACCCAGTGTTGCTCCATACATATTATCGGATAACTGTCTTTGTATTCAGGTCAGGTCTGAACAGAATTATGTAACATTTTGGAAAAAATATACAGCCAAGAAGTCCAGAACTTGATGCTATTATAGCAAAAACCTCCACAGCCACCATGTATTTCCCTCTGGTGCTCAGATAGGCCGGGATCATGGCAATCCAGACACTGCAGAACACCAGCATGCTGAAGGTGATGTACTTGGCCTCATTAAAACTGTCCGGTAATGTCCTGGCTAAAAAAGCAATAATGAAACTCACAGCTGCCAGAAGCCCCATATATCCCAGGACAGAGTAGAAGCCGATAACTGAACCCTCATTACACTGAATGATGATCTTCCCCTGATAAGAGTGAGTGTCCCGATCCTGGAAGGGAGGAGAAATAGACAACCAAGTGACACAGATTTTGACTTGAACCAGTGAGAAGACACAGATGATACAATTGGGCAGTTTGTTTCCCATCCATTTCCTCCAGGGACTCCCAGGTTTGGTGGCTTTAAAAGCAACACACACCATGATACTTTTGGCAAGTAGAGAAGAGACGGCAACTGAGAAGATGACACCAAAAGAGGTTACACGCAGCATGCAGATCACATCTACTGGATAGCCGAAGAACAAGAAGACACAGAGGAAGCTCAGCATGATGGAGACCAGGAGAAGATAGCTCAGGTTCCGGTTATTAGCTTTAACAATGGGGGTGTCCTGGTAATGTATAAATATCCTCAATATTAAACCAGTCAGAAGGCAACAGAGGATGGAGACAGCTGAAAATACTGAAACAATGGGATCATCAGTGTAGGAGAGAAATTCCACCACTCTTGGAAAACAACGATCCTGCTTCTCATTCGGCCATTCATCATCAGGACATTTTATGCAGTTTTCACTGTCTGTAGGAAGAACAATACAAACACAATGAGCATCGGGTTAGACCTTCTGAGAAAATGAATTTCCTTGTGTTGTCTCACAGCTAGCAATGGGATTTCCATCAATTCATTGGGGGAGACTTAAGCCTTTTTACACACAACGGGTTGAATAAAAAAAAAAAAAATGGAGAGCTCCGAAGGAGCCACTATATTAACAATGTGATGTTAGTACAGCAATCTCATTTGCTGAGTTTTTGTGTTCTGACAGCCCCACCAGAACACTACAGTCAGCGCATTTAGCCGTTAGCTTGGTGCCCTGATCAGGAGCCGATCGGCAGACCGGTTGGACCTGCTTGTGTCCAACCGGCTGCCTTACACACAGGCCGAATGTCTGACATTCAGCCCGTGTTTACTGGGCTTAAAGGAAAATATAATAAATTATATTAATCGATCACACAGCTGAACTCTTATATGTAGAGACTGTCTATTGGCAAGTGCGAAAAAAAATGTTGGTGTCACGAAGACACAATAAAGAATAAAAAAAAAAAAGAAAAAAGTAAAAATGAATTGCCTTGTGTTGTCTCACAGCTTGATGGGATTTCGAAAAATGCATTGGGGGAGACTTAAGCCTAGTACACACAGCGGGTTGAATAAAAAAAAAAAAAAATGGAGAGCTCAGAAGGAGGCACTATATTAACAATGTGATGTTAGTACAGCAATCTCTTCTGCTGAGCTTTTGTGTTCTGGTGTGATAATGGGGGATTTCAGTTTAAATTGCCTGAAAACCCTGACAATTCTATATCAGAGGTCTGAACAGACCCCTGATGTCTCTTTTTTGAGACAAATAAAAGGAACTGAAGATAGTCCCTTTCTCTGCAACACATTACATGAATGAATAAGGAGTCTGTATAGAAACTCTGAATTCATCCATAAACTGACACATAACAAACTCGGTTTACTATGCTCAGTTATCAGTGTACACAGAAGTGATCTGTAGTGATTGCTGCCTGTGTCCATTGTGGTAAAAGGATTGGGCTGGTAAACACACGTTTACCAAGCCTCCCCCAGCCCCAACCTCACCCACCAACGACAGCCACCAGACAGCAGCCACACGCGGCAGGAGGGGAAAGAAGGAATGATGCCAAGAGCAGAGGGGGCTCGGAGATGTGGGGGGCCATTGTGGGGGAGGGTGATCAGAGTAATGGGGGGACATAGTGTGATCCCCTCTAAGCCCCTGCAGCCCCTGAAGCTGGTGGGAGTGGCAGAGGAGGGAAGCCGGCTTCTCGAGGGTAGCCGCAGGGGATCGGGTTTGCGGGGGGGGTCAGATCGGTGTGGGGAGAAGAAATCGATGCAAGGGGGGAGGAAGGGGGATAAAGAACATAGAAAAGAAGGGGTGGGAATTATTTTTAGAGGAAGAGGAGTGGCGGGAGGTGGAGAGGCTTTAGACAGGGGCAGCATGGGGGGGGGGGTCATATTTGACGTGAATAACTCTAATCAGCGGTTTGTAATCTACTGATCTGAGCTATAGGATCATTCAGAAAAGTCTGCTGAACAATTCTGCTATAGGTTTATGGTCACTGAAGTGACCATGAGCGTATAGCAGAATGAGGAATGATGTCCGTACGGCGTACGGACCTGGCAGCAAAAGGGTTAAAGTGAAAGTTTCATTAACTTTATTAATTTTATAGAGCAGTGGTCTCCAAACTGCGGCCCAGGGCCAGATGTGGCCCTTTGCTTGCTTTTATCCAGCCCTGCTTGCAGCTGATCACAGGAGTGCAATACACAGGGTAGCATCAGGCCAGATCTTCCAGCGCTATAGTACAGGAGTGGGTTATACTTATAGACCTCTCTGTACTGCTGGCAGGACTGCCCATACTGAAAGCTCCTGGATAGACCTGCCCCTGTGATCATATCCAAACCAGAGTAGGACCAACGTGATCTGGAGAGGGAGTGTAACCATTTGTCCCCCCAGCCGGTTATACCTTACTACTCAGCAGTGACGTGTCCCGAGAAGGTGCCCTCTGTGAAGCTTTGCTCCAAACTTGGATATTTGGTTAAATGGGGATAAATTAGGACGTAGAAGCAGGAACTTCCTCCTGTCTTCCACTGATCCCCACACTATGCCCACAGTGGGATACCCCCACTCTTTCTTTCCCTCTCGTATGTTGTCATTGGGCATACACCGAGCTGTGGTTGACCGACCCTATCCCTCTGGATGCTGTACAATATTTGGATAAAGCATATTTTTTGATCATACATCAGACTTGACTTTTGATAAAACCAACAAAAAATCACCCCTGAAGAAGAGGTTAACTACAAACCACACCTCGAAACGTTGGGTTACTTCTATTGCTATACATATTATCAGTAGAGTTGGTTCTAATAATGTCCTATATTTATGATTATTCAATTTGCTACATAGATTGATTTTAATGTATAATTGTATAACTGTTTTTCAATAAATACCTATCTTAGGAAATTCTTTTTCCATTATTATTTTTTACTGAGTGTTGACAACCCCACTTAAAAATCCCACTGAGGTACAAACTCTCCTATTGGAGTGATTATTTTCTACTATAATAGGGATGTGAGTTGGCTTACAACACTTGAATGCGCATATAGAGAGAACACCAAACCTATTCTTATCCAGCCCTTGGGGCACTATTTCATCCACTGATACCAACAATGGGGCATAATTCCCCTCACTGACATCACTGAAGTGGCACAATTCCTCCTAATTCCGCCAATGATGGAGCACAATTGCTCCCAATGACACCAATGATGGGGTCAAATTTTTCCCAATGACACCAATGATCGGACACAATTCCTCCCAATGAAACCAATGATGGGGTAAATTTTTTTCCCAATAACACTAACAATGGAGCCCAATGACTCCAATGAAAGGATATAATTCCTCCCAATGACACCGACAATGGGGCGTTGTTTTTTCCACTGCCGTCAGGACATTTTCTACTCCCAATGGCCACAATAAAGCCCCCCCTAAAATCTGAAGGACAGTACACTGGCCCTTTGTCCCAAAAGTTTGGAGACCCCTGTTATAGAGGATGGAATTAAGAGCTCAAGTTACAAAGTTACAATGTTGCAGTTTGATCATTTGTGGAGAGGAGACTGAGGAAATGCTTCCTCCTGCCTGAGGCAGACTGATGACAGCATCTTAACCTAAGCAAAGTCGCTGACTGGAGCTCAAGGATGGCTTGTTTATGCTAAGTGTGGAAATTTAGGGGAAAAAAATGATTATTTTGCTGTTCAATTTAGGAACTGATTCATGAAGAATTGTAGGACTATAAGAGGTAAACTTTAAATATAATGTGTATATAGTAGTAGCAAAATAGAGCTGGACAGGGCTGACACCATTTCTTGTGATTTCAGTTCAAAAACTCCTGTGTGTGTCAGCTTACAACAACAATTATGAGTGCATTGCTGGAACTTGCAGGGTCTTTAAAATTATAAAACTTGGGGAAATGTGCACACATTGCAGAGATGTTCTTCATATATCTTATTCACTGACATACACTTTACCCACCGTGATACCCTCTGCCCAGTCCAACTATAACTTACTAACAAATACAAACTCTACCGGAAATGTTGGAGATCTCTCCTTCTGGACATGGGGCACACTCATAGCAACATTTATGAATCGAAGATCCAAACTTTTTTCTGCTGCCAGGTAAACAGGGATCTGAACATCGAGATATCGGAATCTGAAATCAGATATTATTATTATTATTATTAAAGGTCCACCATATCTCATGAGGCTATACACACTAGGTGCTACAATGAGGTTCATGTTTGCCTCTACCGTGAGTTCACTGTGATTTCTTCAGGTCTGAGATCCATTCAGGGGTCAGTTTTTCAGGATTTTCATTAATTTGGGGTGTTTATTGATTTATATTGCATGCTGTTAGGGGCTGCTACTGTTTTGCAAGACTTTTCTTTAAAATTAGATGGCTTTGGTAAGGGGGTGTTTTAGGGTTTTCCTATTTTTTGGTTGGTAGGGTTTTAGGTATAGGGATCTCAAACCACAACATTCACTTGTTTCTGACCTGATCTATTTTTGGCCTGATCTGTTGTTGGGGCTGATTTTTTTTCACAGCAGATGGCTGCATTGTGTAATTTAAAGAAAAAATGCCCATGGGACTTTTGTTAAAGTTGTGCCAAGAAAAAAAGTTAATATCTCATTACATAAAATGTTTATGTCATATTCAAGTTAAAAATAGACAATATGAGCAGTACATATATCATGGTATAAAAATGATAAAAAACACATATCAACGTTGATGTATATTTCCACATTTAGGCAACATTGCACATAAAGACAGATAGGTAAATGTTGGACTTTATCTCAACACGTTTCGTGAAACAATGTTCAATCTTCATCAGGAGTCAATAACATCCAATGTATACACCAACATAGAAGTCTAAAGAGCAACAGAAATCAGAAGAATGTTCACAAATAGGCCAATAAGATAGAGGGGCACCAATGGACATGCTCAGTCTGGGAGCTGAAGGTAAGGTGGGACATTCAGCAGGGGCACACAGGGGGATCCAGTAAGACAGCACAAAAATGTATATAAGGCTATATAAGGACCTGTGGGGAAAGTAATAAATGAAAAACAGCATCCACGTGGTGTGTCAGCAGCCCAAAGAAAGTCAAATTGTCCTGCTCTCTGTTACCCTTCTCACATATTACATTTGCTATAATAATGGAACCATTACTTTCAGTTATCAGGCATATTAGACATAAAAGTGGGGGAAAGGGAACATAAACATGCGCTTGTTTGCTGATGATGGGATCTCCATGCTATCTAGATGTTACCTTCACAACTGTCCAATGTACTGTATGCTCTGTGGTTTTTGTGACATTTCCTATTTTAAATTCAATGAAACTAAATCACATATCCCAGGTCTAAACATTTCCCCACAGCAGAATCTCTCTGAACCCACTACCCGTATGTCTGGGAAATGGTAGGCATTAAATATTTAGGGATATCCAGTGGAGGCTGGTGCTGGAGGATTTTGTGGGGGTGCGGGTGGGCTCTCCCAGGTCCGCACTCATCCTACGGTGGAGCCTTCCAGCTGTCACGGCTCCCCTGGTGCCCAGCGGGTGGGGCATCAGGGAGGAGGAAATATTTCAAGAAGTGGTGTGACATCCATATTGATATTTTGCTCAGCAAATTTGTGATACATGAGAAGATTGAGGGGGTGAGTTGAGGAGTCAAGATATAGATCTGGTTGTCGTCAGCATAAAGGTGGTATTGGAAGCCATGGAAGGTTGGTAACTAACCCAGGTAAGATGTATAGAGAGAGAATAAGAAGGGCCTAAGGACAGAGCCTTAGGATACCCCAACAGAAAAAGGAAGAGGAGTGGGGGAGATGGTGAAAGTTGGTGGAGATGGTGAGAGTTGGTAGAGATGGTAGATAATGGTGAGAGATGGAAAAAGCAGTCACGGAGGCAGAGGGAGTGTAGTTTATTGAGGAGGAATGGGTGGTCAACTGTGTCAAAGGCAGCAGAAAGGTCCAAAAGTATGAGTATGGAGTACTGGTCATTGATTTTAGCATTTGGTAGGTCATTGGTGAGTTTTAGTAGGGCAGTTTCAGTGGAATGTTTTGGGCGGAAGCCGGAATGTAGGGGATTGAGAAGGTTGTTGTCAGTGAGGTAGCAACTCATAAGGTTGTGGACAAGGCATTAATGAAGCTTGGAGGCAAATGGGAGCAGGGAGATGGGTCTTAAGTTATTCAGATAGGTGGGGTCCAGTGAGGGTTTTTTAAGTATTGGGGTAACCAGTGCACATTTGAGCGGAGAGGGAAAGGTGCTGGAGGAGAGGGAGAGGTTGACAATGTGGGTTACAGAGTTTAGGATAGAGTAGGAAAGTGGATACATTAACCACTTCCCACCCAGCCTATAGCAGAATGACGGCCGGGCGGTGGTCCTGTTATCCTGACTGGGCGTCATATGACGTCCTTCAGGATAACATGCCGCCGAGCGCCCGTGGGGGGCGCGCATCGATGCGATTGGTGGATCAGTCTGACACACCGCTACACTGATCTCGGTAAAGAGCCTCCGGCGGAGGCTCTTTACCACATGATCAGCCATGTCCAATCACGGCTGATCACGATGTCAACAGGAAAAGCCGGTGATCGGCCTTTCCTCACTTGCGTCTGACAGACGTGAGTAGAGGAGAGACGATCGGTGGCTCTACTGACAGGGGGGTCTGTGCTGAATGCTTATCAGTGCAGCCCCCCCTCAGATGCCCACACTGGACCACCAGGGACTCCACTAGGACCACCAAGGAAATGGGCAACATTTGGATGGCCAGGTATGTACCCCATGGCCATCCACATGTGCAAATTATGCCCAATCTGTGCCATTCAGTGCCCACAAATAGGCACTGACTGGCATCATCATGTACCAAATAAAATAAGTGATGCCCAGCAATGCCACCCATCAGTACCACCTATCAGTGCCCATCCATGCCTATCAGTGCCCATCCATACCACCTATCCGTGCCACCCCTAAGTACCCATCAGTCACACCCATAGGTATCCATCAGTGCCGCCTATGAGTGCCCATTACTTCCGCCTATGAGTGCCCATCAGTGCCACCTATGAGTGCCCACCAGTGCTGCATACCAGTGCCACCTATCAGTGCCCATCAGTGCCGCCTATCAGTGCCCATCATCAATGGCCTTCAGTGCCACCTCATCAGTACCACCTAATTGGTGCCACATCATCAGTGCCCATCAGTGCCCATCAGTGCAGCCATATCAGTGCCCGTCATTGAAGAAGAAACGTACTTATTTACAAAAAAATTAACAGAAACAAAGAAAAACTTTTTTTTTTTTGTCTTTTTTTATTTGGTGGGCAAAAAATAAAAAAATCGCAGAGGTGATCAAATACCACCAAAAGAAAGCTCTATTTGTGGGAACAAAATTATAAAAATTCTGTTTGGGTACAGTGTTGTATGACCGTGCAATTGTCATTCAAAGTGCGACAGCACTGTAAGCTAAAAATTGGCTTGGATAGGAAGGTGTCTAAGTGCCTGGTATTGAATTGGTTAATTGTGAGGGGACAAGGTCCAGGTGGTGAGGTGGGCCATGGAAAGGAGTTTAGCAACTTCCTCAGTGGTAGCAGGGTTAAAGGAGGAAAGTATTGAGTGTGGTGTTGGACCTGGTGTGTTGGCTGGGGGAGAAAGCTGGATGCTAGATATCTCATCACAAATTGTGTTGATTTTATTTTTTAAATGATTGGCAATCTCCTGGGCAGTAAGCAAGTTGGTGGGTGGAGGGTGGTGAAGTAAATAATTAAGGGCAGAAAAGCTTTTGATGAGAGGGTTTTGATGAATGTTATAGTAAGGTTCCCACAATATCCATAAAAGACCCTTAGCGGAGCATGAAGCCTGGTTGGTCAGAAAAAGAGAACGATGAGTGTGTGCACCTCTCAGAAACCATACCAGGGCAGACGCCCTCAACATGGGGAGAAAACCTTCCCAAGTGGACCCTCTGGTAAAGCACCTCTGCCCTAAATCCCTGGATTATCGCTGGACCCCGGAGAGATGATCACCCATCGCAGGATACCAAGAGTGGATTACCACCGCTGGAATCTTTTTTTTAATAAAGGACTTATCCAAAACGGTGTCTGTGTGTTTTTTAACAATTTTTTACACATTCTTTGTGAAATGGTAGGGGTAGTTTTGTACCCCCCTACCATTTCAAACAGGGGGGGCCGGGATCTGGAGGTCCCCTTGTTAAAGGGGGCTTCCAGATTCCGATAAGCCCCCCGTCCGCAGACCCCCCACAACCACCGGCCAGGGTTGTGGGGATGAGGCCCTTGTCACAGACCCCCAAAGCATCCTCCCAATGTTGAGGGCATGTGGCCTGGTATGGTCCAGGAGGGGGGGGTGCTCTCTCATCCGCCTTCTTTTCCTGCGGCCTGCGTGCTCGGATAAAGGGTCTGGTATGGATTTTTGGGGGGAACTCCACGCCATTTTTTTTTTAAATTTGGCGTGGAGTTCCCCTTAAAATCTATACCAACCCATTGAATGACACAGACTAGTTTATGTTGCCTTGCTGTGTTGTACTTGTCTCTCAATCTTTTTCAATAAATTATTTTGAAAAAGACCTGAAGGGTCTGGTATGGATGTTTGGGGGGAACCCCACATATATTTTTTTTTAATTTGATGCAGGGTTTCCCTTAATATGCATACCAGACCTGAAGGGCCTGGTAATTGAATTTGGGGGGAACCCCACTTTTTTTTTTTTTTTATGACTTTCAATGACTGTTCTCTTTATTACACGGAGCCGACAATTCATTATAGCCGCAAGTGCTTTTAAATGACTTTTTTTTTCCTTCAGAAATGACACTTTGTGCAGGGACAGTTCTAAGCATGGGAAACATGCTCCCCTTCACAGGCATACTATACACACACCCCCTAGGTACGAAATTTAAAGGAATATTACACTTTTATTGTTTCACTTTAAACATTATTAAAATCACTGCTCCTGAAAAAACGTGCCTTTTTAAAAAAAAAAATTGCATTGATACATGTCCCCTGGGGCTGGACCCGGGTCCCCAAACACTTTTTAGGACAATAACTTGCATATTAGCCTTTAAAATTAGCACTTTTGATTTTGAACGTTGGAGTCCCATAGACTTTAATAGGGTTCTAAATTTTACGCAAAGTTTAGGTCTGTTCACAGGTTCTGGTGCGAACCGAACCGGGGGGTGTTTGGCTCATCCCTATTGGTGGGTCATGGTGGTAGCAGGTAGTTGCTGGACAATACCATTGAAATTGGATTTTCATCAGAAAACATCGTTTTTTTTTTTTTAGATTTTTAGTTTTGATTTACTTTGTAATTTTTTTTGTAAAGAGCGATACTACATAATCTGCAGTAATTGACCCAGGGGGTCTGGGGACATACTTATTCCAAAGGTAGCCTCCAGATTCTGATAAGTCCTCTTGAAAACACATCTTTTGGGGGGCATGGATGTGGAGATGAGGTCCTTATCCCTCCAATGAGATCATCATCTCCCTTTGGTGTCTTGTAAGGGGGGCATATGTAGTCTGGTACAGTATAGTTCAAAAGGCGGGCTGGATGCTTGTTGCGTCCCCTTTTCCTGGCCACCTAGACTGCAAGCCTTGATAAGGTTCTAGGGGTGGGGGGTATACTGTTTTTTATGGCACAGTACATATATTGGGTAAACAAAGCATCCTGCTCCTTTAAGAAAAAAACAAGAACAAAATGGCTTGGTGTCCCCATAAATAATTCATAATAGAACCTTATCTCGGCATTCAGCCTGGGTGACCAGGAAAGGGAGGGCAGTAAATGTGCGGTTCTCACTGGCCTTGCCCAGCTCAAGTTTCTCTGCAGCTGTTCTGTCTGATCTTTCTACAGCTCGATATTCTGCACACAACCGTCTTGAGGTCTCCCACTGCTGGTTCATTAAGTTCTCCGGTTGGCTCTCAGCAGTGTTACACCTAATAATATCTTACAACTGTCACACCTAATAATATCTCACAACTGTCACACCTAATAATATCCCACAACTGTCACACCTAATAATATCTCACAACTGTCACACCTAATAATATCTCACAACTGTCACACCTAATAATATCCCACAACTGTCACACCTAATAATATCTCACAACTGTCACACCTAATAATATCCCACAACTGTCACACCTAATAATATCTCACAACTGTCACACCTAATAATATCCCACAACTGTCACACCTAATAATATCTCACAACTGTCACACCTAATAATATCCCACACCTGTCACTCCTAATAATATCCCACAACTGTCACTCCTAATAATATCCCACAAGTGTCACTCCTAATACTCCCCAACTGTCACTTCTAATAATATCTCACAGTTGTCACACCTAATAATATCCCAAAACTGTCACATCTACTAATGTCACTGTATATAATCTGTCATCAATTAGCAGAGGTGTTCCTGCTTGGTCACATTAGATCAGACACCATTTATTCAGGAGACACCTCTAGAAACTCTGAATGTTCTCATGGGATTTACTTTTAGCAATAACATGGAAAACACAAAGAGGCAACCAGATAGATACCTTTTGTTTCTTTCTATATATCTGTAGCGCCAATAACCCTGTGCAGGGTGGCTATGGATTTTCTGGGCTTACCGATTACCTACTCCTTGTAGATCGTTGTTCGTGTCTAGGGGTTCCCAGGGTTAATACCCAGTAATTGCTGAGACTGACACTCCAAGTCCTTTTGAGGATTTTTATTTGCAAAAAAACATTGAAACAAAACACAGTCTCTACATTGGGAATAGAGGGCATGGGTGAAAAAGCTCAGGCACTTTAGAACTGCTGACATGTAGATAAATGTCTCTCTAGATGATCCAGGGAGTAGCCACTCGCAACTGGACACTTAACTGTTGGATAAACCCTTGTTTTATAGATCTAGCAGCCAACAAGTGATTCGGACTTAGCAAAGTCTCTGCCACAGACTTGATTGTGAAACTTTAAGTGAACATGTAAAAGTCTCTGCCACAGACTTGGTTGTAACCAAAGGATAGGTTAGGAACTTTTCCTATGGTACCAGTATCGTTCAGCCGATCCGGCGATACCGTAGGAAATGCGGATTTAACTAGTATCCATACAGCTCAGCTTCCAGGCTCTTACCGAGCAGCCAGCATTGTGCGTGGCCCTCCTCCGAAGAGTCCTCCCCTGGTTGCTTGTGGAGTTGCTGGGCCTCTCCAATCACCGGAACAGTTCAGAATCCTCCTTCAGTTACTGCGCCTCAAACTAGCCAGTTCCGAGTCTCGGAAATGGATGGATTCTCACCCCAGACCATGAGAGCCTCTGGGGCTGGTCAGGATGACCATGCTCACGGGGTCAGCAGACACTCCTGGACCGGGACCCCTCACAGGGCTGGTCTGGACTGGAACCAGAACAAGGAGTTGAGAGCGGAACCCTGAACACGTGACTTCAGCACCTTTAGTACCCCTTCCCGGAATACACAGCAGGGCCAGATGCGCCCACTGATTGGCTCCGGGAAAAGATTGGTACCCAATGCGTCCAACCAGACTGCGTTCTCAGCCGGTCACAGGTGCTCACCTCACCTATGACCAGGGAGATCTCTAGTACAGCCCAGCCAAACTGATGCCAAAGTGTAACCTAGAACAATTAAACCCCAGAACTCAGTTACAGTTCTGTGAAAAACTAAATTTACAAGAATAGCGCACACTTTGAAAAAGTGTCAGAACTACATATCTTTAATACTTTTCATGGAGTGCTGATGACATGTTATAAGGACATCCTGAACTTCTCGATTCCACCATTGGATGTTTAATTATTATTCTGCTGATTTCAGTGCTTCTATTTCCTATAATAATTAGATTCCACGTCTATAAGCGTGCACACAGGGTGTCACGGGTGTGCCTGGGCACACCCTAATCACCCCGTGTGGTGCAGATTCCTCATTTAAACCCCTGATATTTCACATAAAAAAAAACCCTAACAGGGCTCCCAATTCTTTTTTTTTAAATTGTAAAAAATAATAAAAAATAAAATAACAAAAATAAAAACTACTGACATCATCCACTGCCTTACTGACATCAAACTCTACCCTACTGACACTGTCCATTGCACTACTGACACTGTCAGTATATATATATATATATATATACATGCACACATATGTGTTTGAGCTTTGGGGTTTTACAACCCCTCCAGTACCTCCTCTGACAACTTGATTCCAAAACACATACATATTCACATAGAAAATAAATAAAGAAACTTTATGTACACCAATTGTTTACAATCAAAAATCTTCAATGGCTCCAAAAATGACCCCATAAATGGAGAGGAACATTGGAAAGCATATCTGAAATTAGGACCAGAGAATCTCTATAAATCTGAATTATGAACCTCGTCAGCAAACAATATAAACAGAAAATAAAGTGATTTCTTACTTTGCCTTTTCTCCAGAAGATGGGATCACTCATATTGGGAAATTGTTCAGGAACATAATCTGGGCTTTGAATTGTGGCAATTGTTTTAAATGAAGAAGGTGCATCGTTGGTAAAAGAAATCCAGCTTTGTAAACTAAGATTGGTTGGAATTTCTCTTCTCTCATTAAAGAAGATCTCGCCATCATCTGGGTCGGTGTAATGAACATTTCTTACATACTTGTGCAGCTTTTCATGGAAAACAGAAGAACAAACATTACCATTAGAAATGGGCCGAACACCCCCTTGTTCGGTTCGCAGCGGAACTCCCGAACAGGGAAAAAGTTCTAACCTGAACGGCGAACCCCATTGAAGTCTATGGGAGCGGAACAGCAAAAAAAAGGGCCCATTTTGAAGGCTTATATGCAAGTAATTGGCCATAAAAGTGGTATGGAGGCCCGGGTACTGCCCTGGGGGGGGGGGGGGGCATGTATCAATGCAGACAATTTTTTTTTTAAATAAAAAAATTAGTCAAATCACATTTCAATCGACTTTCGGTCAATCCATACCAGACCCTTATCCGAGCACGCAGCCTGGCAGGTCAGGAAAGGAGGGGGACGAGCGAGTGCCCCCCTCTCCTGAATCATACCAGGCCACTTGCCCTCAACATCGGGGGGGGGGGGTTCTTTGGGGCAGGGGGGCTCTGTTAATAACTAAAAAAAACACAGAGACAGTTTTTGACATTTCCTTTATTAAAAAAAAATGTGTCTACCCGATGTAAATCCATTGTCAATCACACCACCCGCCGCACCCGAAAAAGAACAAAAAAAATGATTGTGACATCACTGATCAGTGCATCCTGGGTTAGTGATGTCACAAGGGGGCAGTGCCCCCAGGTGACATTGTGACATCACCAGGTGTCCCCTCCCTTACCTATATAAGAACTGTCAAGTGTCGGAGGAGACATTCAGTGGTTGGCTGTCAATGGAGGGTGGAGCGTTTTTTTTTTGTCCTTTTTTGGTTGTGGTGGGCAGTGTGATTGACAATGGTTATACATTGGGGGACAACATTTTTTAATTTTTTAATAAAGGAATTGTCAAAAACTGTCCCTGTGTTTTTGTTACTTTTGAACACTATTTTGGTGAATGGGTAGAGGTACATACCCGCCCCATACTCATTCACATGGGGTGGCGCAATCTGGGGGGCCCCTTGTTAAAGCCCCCTGCCCACAGACCCCCACAACCACAATTCATGGTTGTCGGGAAGAGACCCTTGTCCCCATCAACATAAGCTGTCAGCCGGTCTGGCGTGCATTTTAGGGGAATCTCACGGGAGTCACTGTTGGGTGCAGGGTGGATAAGAAAAGAATGAATCCTGCGAATGCCATATTGGAAATGGTGACTGGGAGGGTATGTCTTGGATTGCTTAAAATGGGACAGTAATATTTATCCACAATATCTCCCAGAATATATGTAAAGACTATTCTTAGTTTGTTTGATTCTGAACTCAACATGTTAGTTGAGAGAGCTGATCACATTGGCCTCTAGAACTGGGTAGGAGCTGGACAGTCTACTCCTACTATAGTTTGTTGCCTACTAGGCTGAGGAGGGGAGGAGATCACTATTTGTATTGTTAATTGTAATAAGATTCTGCTATTGTGAGAAGGTGTTCTGTGTTTATACTAATGTGTGAAGCTCGGTGACCACAAGTCTGTCCTAAAGGTCATGTCTCTGAGTCATCTAGTCTGGGTAAATGATTTAGTAAACTAGCTCATGTTAAATAGGTTTCTGGTTACAGGTGTATTGTTAGAATAATATGTGCAGGAAAGGGAGAACCTCCTCTATAACTGTATATAAAACTTGTATTTTTGGTTCTAATAAAGAGTCTGATTCCTGTTTGACCCTCCGTACAGAGCCTTGTCTCGTACTTGGGGGGAAGAATTATTCGCATGGGTTTCTTGTTCGGCTGATTGGAGTGTTCGGTAGCTGCCTTTGTGTTTGGAAATAGAATGTCCTAAACGCCTTAACCCCTTTCATACTTAGGGTGTCGTTACAGTTCCCCTTAAAATCCATACCAGACCCGCTGACATCTGATGACTCATCGGTTGTTAAGGACGCCGTGGCCGGCTTCCCGGGCCCGCTCTTTAACAACCAGCTTTTACTGCACCCTGGTTGGGCAAAGCTTTGCCCAATCAGGGTGCAGAATCCACCAGGAAGGGCAAATTTGGTATTCCCCCCGAACTGGGCAAACAGGAATTATAGTTTGCTCAAAATGTGATGGAGTTAGATTCCAGTTACTAGGCGGTCTTTCTATAAATGTGAATAGAAATGATTGATTTAGAAGAATCCCATCAATCCAAGAGAGACATAAAAATCTGGTAACTGCACAACAAATACATCATTACCTATAAGAGATTGCATTGTCATATATATCACATAATGAGCCTGTATCTCCTTAAAGAGGATCTTCAGTCACTTGTTTAAAAATTAAGTCAGTAGCCACAAAAACTGTAGTTGGTGACTTCTAATAAACTGACGCTCACCTGTCCCAGGACCCAGCGATGTCCTCACCCGAGCCGGTTTCTTTACCAGTCTTTGGACCCCGGTACCAGTATATTAAAGTGATTGTAATGTTTCCTATTTTTTCAATAAGAATAACAAATATGGTATACTTACCTGCTCTGTGCAGTTGATTTTACACATTTTCCTACATGTAAGCATATAGACATGGAAATAAATATTTTACTATTTGAATTGCTACACTAGGGATCTTTGCATGGTTACCATGTAATATACTTGTAGAGGATCCCTGATGAGATTGGACAGTAGAGATTGGATTAGACAAAGTGTGCATATCAGACATCCCAACCTGCAAAAACTAATTTCAAGGAGGTGGCGCCCGCAAACCAACCCCCCCTCACGGCAAAATATATTTTAAATCACCCTTTTAATATTTTTCCACAGCGCTTCTGGGGAAGGGGGTGGGTGTTATGTGGCAGTGGACGGTGTCAGTAGTTTTTTTATTTTTAATAATTGATTTTTTTACAGTTTAATTTGTTTCTTAATTTTTTTTCACAATGCTTTTTGGGGGGAGGGGGTTGGGGCTGTGGACAGTGTTGGTAGGGCAGGGGAGAGTGGTGTCAGTAGTTTGTTTATAAAAAATTTTTACACTTTTAAATTTTTTAGAACTTAACATTTTTTTTAAATATTTTTTGTTTCCTGTGCGAGATATCTGATACGTCAGACATCAAGGGCCGACTAGTTCGAGACAAGCGTTGTGAGTTCTGGTTCGTGAGTTTCATTCGTTAGTCCCGTCTTCGTCTGTTTGTTGCAGTTCCGTGTTCTGTGTTCATGAGTCGTTGTCGTTCGTGTCGTGTCGCACTCGTGTTACCGAGTCGCAGGTTCCGTACAACATATCTGGTTAGGCTGTCGCAGGTAGGGCTTCGGCTCCCAATATTTTGCATTTCATGCACCGCTTTTTTATGTCACTAAACTGTGGTAAACGCTTAACTCACGAACACTCACAACTTGTCTCGAATCGCAAACATTTCACCCGCACGTGTTCGTTACCAAACAACGGATGTCACTAGGTGCCGCGCACGACTCGCAGTCGCTCGCCCACGACACTCCGACCGATGCCGCATCCGGCACTCGTTTCGCAACTACACGCGGTTGAGTCGCACAATCTTTTGAATGAGTCATTTCGGTGCTGTTTGTAACACTCCGAAGCATTTCTTTCATTTTCAAATCATTTCGAATTATTTCTGTCATGTCGCATCATTTCGAATCATTTCTGTCATGTCGCATCATTTCGAATCATTTCTGTCTTAGCAAATCATTTTGAATCGCTGTTAGCAGGTCAGTCATTTTGAATCATTTCTACCATGTCAAGTCATTTTGAATCATTTCTGTCATGTCGCATCATTTCGAATCATTTCTGTCTTGTCAAATCATTTCAAATCGTTGTTAGCATGTCAATCATTTCAAATTATTTTGACTATGTCAAGTCATTTCGAATCATTTCTATCATGGCAATCATTTTGAATCATTTCTATCATGCCAAATCATTTCCAATCATTTCTATCATGCCAAATCATTTCCAATCATTTCTATCATGCCAAATCATTTCGAATCATTTCTATCATGGCAATCATTTCAAATCATTTCACTTCATTTCATTTTTCATTTCTGTCACCAGCTGCGCTCCGATTCGAATCTCGTTGCATCTCCGATGCACTGATTCGATCCGATGTGCCCCAGACTATGGCCTCATTTCAATACATGCTCCAGAGACAGTCTCTCCGTTGGTTACAGATGCAGGCTTGATTCTAGTCTTTGTCATGGTATCTGTCACATATTATGTCCCGGTTCGAATCCAGTCGCATCCAAGATGCAGCGATTCGCTCTGATTCGACCAGCTACTCTGCCTCATTTCAGTACATGTTCCAGAGACAGATTCACTTGTCGGAAGTTGCCTCAGTCGTTGATTCTAGTCTTTGTCATGGTTTCATTTCTGTCACTTATTACGTTCCGATTCGAATCCAGTCGCATCCGCAGATGCACCGACCGATTCGATCCGGTGCGCCCAGCTGCTCGGCCTCATTTCAGTACATGCGCCAGAGACAGATTCACTAGTTGGTTCCAGCCTCAGTCATTTTGATTCTAGTCTTTGTCATGGCACAATTTCTGTCACATATTACGTTCCGATTCGAATCCAGTCGCATCCGCAAGATGCACCGATTCGATCCAGTGCGACCAGCTGCTCGGCCTCATTTCGATACATGCGCCAGGGACAGAATCACTTTGAAGGTTTCGGTCATTTTTCGATTCTCGTCCTTGTCATGGTATATCATTTCTGTGTCACCTTACCACGTTCCGACACAAATTTAGTCATCTCCCCGCACTAATTCGTCTCGGCGTGCCCAGGACCGGCCTCATTTCAGTACATGCTCCAGAGCCCAATCGTGCTCAGTCGCTAAACAAGTGGCATGGCGATTCAGGCTCTGTCATGGGAGTTCAATCATTTCACCTCACATAGTTGCGCTCTGATTCTAATTCCGTGGCATCTACAATGTTACAATTCGTCCCGGTGTGCACCAGGTATTGGGCCTCATTTCACCGTTGTCTCATTTTAGTACGTGCTCCAGAGTCCGGTTCGCAGTCACTCGCAATATGGTACGACCGGGCCAGGCCTCTGTCACGGGAGTGTCATTTCATCAAAGGCAACATGTCATTTCATTTCATTTGTATTGTTGTCTGTCATTTCATTCCATAGCGTTTATTTCATTCAATCAACTCCTAAGTCACTGACGCCTGTTGTTATCATCAAAATTCTGAACCGTTGCACAGGACGGCAACGATACAAACTCTCAAATGAGTGCCTTTTCTCACATTTTTCTCAGGTCAGTCGGATTCAGTAGGTCCACCTGCACCAACTTGAACGGTGCTCCAGCAGGTAATAAAAAAAAAAAGAAAAAAAAAGGGGGGGGGACATGGATTCTCAGCTTAGGTACGTATATGATAGAGAACACACACAAGACTCAATTCATGTCACCCTTTATAGGCCCAGCCTGCAGACACGCAACCCAGAGGACAAGGCAGCAGGCTTCAGAAAGCCATCATGTCTTCAGCTGGCAGTGAAGACCTCACCGCCCCCCTGTCACCAGCTTCAGTCTCCGAGAGTGGCAGTGCCCCTTCTCTTAGGGCATGGACTATCCCCAGACTGACAGCGGAGCTGAGGCGCAGAGGGGTACCCTTCCCTACCACGGCCAGGAAGGCTGAGCTGTTCAGGCTCCTCTTTCCCCCACCTGCCGTGGCAGGGTCCAGCAACAAGCAGGTGTCGCTGGATTTAATTTCAGCTGCCATTGCCCAGCTGCATACCCTCGTGTCATCCCTGTCCTCTTCGGTCGTCGAGGTGCAGAACAGGGTGACACGCTTGGAGACCAGCCCGGCCGTCACGACCCCTGACCCTGCCGTAGTCCAAGCCACTGACACGCCTGCCACAGGTATCGTTGTAGCAACTTCGGCCATACACCCCTCCCACCTGGTGCCACCCAACGTGAGGAAGGACATATTAGAGGGCAAGGATATCAACCTGGCCTTACTCTTGATCTCAGTGCACGATCTAGCTGAGAACAAGGCGTACACCTGGGGGGACGTCTCGGTGGTCCTGAAGGCAAAAGACCCTAGGCTGAACAGGAAACTCTCTGTGCCAGAGTTCACCTTGGCGTTCGGCATGTTCAGGGATGTGGTGTGCTCAGCCTTCCCCGACAGACTTAGTCGTAGACCTGGGCTACAAATACGGTGGCTTAGCCTTCTACGAATACCATCGGTCTTTCTCGGCCAAAGCCGCAGCCAGGTTCCTCCAGTTCCACTTGACTACTCACTGGAGCGTCGTGGATACGGAGCTATTCTGCCGCCACTTTGCGGGCCTGCGGTCTCCACTGTGCGCCATATGCCAGTCAGCGACCCACACCGCTGTCTGGTGTGCCAACATAGCCTCCGTCCACCAGGTAGCCAACACGGCCTCTACCAGCATGGGTCAGGGTCAGCAAGCCCCTGCACAAGGGCCGAAGACGGATAAGCTAGGACGACCATTGCGGATGGCCGGGGGAGCGGCAATCTGCAACAATTTCAACTACGGTTCCTGCAATTTTATCCAGTGCCGCTTGGTACATGTGTGTACCCTATGCCAGAGGGCGCACCCCAGGATCCTGTGTGAGGTCAAGCAGAGAAAGACATGACTAAGCCGGGTCAATGTCGTATGGCTCGACATCTACTTGACCTCACACCCCACTCCATCCCTGGCCGTCTACCTCATCCGAGGCTTCACAGACGGGTTTCACACCGGGCTCATCTCCCTGCCCCACACCACCCACGAGTGCAGGAACCTATGGTCAGATGTCACGGATGAACAAGCCATCGACCAACTTCTCCAGACTGAGTTAGACCGGGACTTCATGATAGGCCCTTTCAGCCAGCCCCCCTTCAACACCTGGAGGGTTAGCCCTATCGGGCTTGTACTAGGGAAGTTCTCAAATAAAAAACGTCTGGTTTATGATTTGTCAGCGCCTCATTCCTCCTCCATTCCCAGTCTCAACTCTCTTATTTCCTCCGAGTTCTCCCTGAAGTATGCTTCCGTGGATATGGCCATCCAAGCCATACTTAAGGCAGGTGTAGGTACTTGGCTTTCTAAGGCTGACATATCCGACGCCTTCAAGTTGTTGCCCATACATCCCTCCCTGTGGTGCTGGCATGGCATCAAGTGGAGGGAGGTATATTATTTCGCCACCAAATTGACCTTCGGGTCCAAAAGTAGCCCCTGGTTATTTAACAAGTTCGCTAAGACCCTCACGTGGATCCTCCTGCACGAAGCACAGTGCCATGAGGTTATCCACTACCTGGACGACTTTCTGCTGATAGAGCCGCCCGGGACAACCCCAGGGGACCTAAACAAGCTAAGGGTCGTTTTTAACAACTTGAACGTCCCCATCGCAGAACACAAGGTCGACGGCCCAGCACGTAAGATCACGTTCTTGGGCGTCGACCTGGACACCCAAGTCATGCAAGCCACCCTTCCCCCAGACAAACTGGACCGTATCAGAACAGTTCTTCAGGAGTTCACCCGTGCCGGGGGATTTACACAGAAGCAACTTCAGTCCCTTCTCGGGATGCTGAACTTTGCGATGAGGATCATCCCCCAGGGCCGCTCCTTCGTGTCATGGCTGTTGGTATACCTGTCCCACACCCAGGACCCAGATCAGGTCATTAGACTTGATGCTGCAGCCATAGCAGACCTGGCCATGTGGGAGAAGTTCCTTTCTAACTGGAGCGGTGTGTCACTCTTCATCCCCTTAGTGTTCTCCCTGTCACCACAGGTGGTGACAGACGCGGCGGCTTTCACAGGGTGTGCCGCCATTTTTGGCCATTTATGGTTTGCAGCCCCCTGGCCTCCACAGGCACTAGCCACACCTGGCTTCACCACTACGTCTGCCCTCTTCGAGCTCCACCCCATCGTGGCAGCCGCTCACCTGTGGGATTACTGCTGGTCCGGACAGACGGTAGCGTTTACAACCGACAACCTGGCCACAGCCGAAATCATCAGTAAAGGCAGGTCCAAGTCCAAGCCCGTCATGTCCTTCCTTCGTAGGCTGGTTCAGTTGTCCCTTCAACATCGATTTAATATTTACTGTTCGTTCATTCCGGGGAACTTAGCAGCGGATGTGCTCTCTCATTTTAACTATGTCTCCTTCTTCAAACAGATGCCTGAAGACATCCCCCGGTCGGACACTATCCTGGACTGGTCACAACTGACCCTGGATTAGCTCAGCACCTACAGTCAGCTACCAACCTCATCAACGCATCACTCTCCCACAATACCCGCAAGGCCTATCAGACAGCCTGGAGGGCATTCAACAAGTTCTTGCCTCAACACCCCCGAGAACCATCCAGCGTCAAACAGGTTCTGGCCTTTATTTCCTACTGCCACTCACACCTGGCATTATCTCACAATACCATACGGCTGTACCTGGCTGGTGTACAGCACTACCTGTCCCTCCAGGACCCCACGAGACCTTCCGTATTCTCGTTCCATGCAGTACGGGCCGTCCTGCGCGGAATTCAGAAACGTCAGACTGTAGTCGGCCCCAAGCGACTACCGATAACTGGAGAGATCTTCAGGGACATGTCCACCATCCTGGACAGGTCCCCGTTCGGTCTTCTCCCCAGTACGGTCCTTCAAGCCGCCATACACTTGGCCTTTTACGGGTTTCTACGATCCAGCGAGTTTACCTGCAACCACCCGGCTGGTCCAGTGTTATGCAAAAGTAACTTAGTCCGCCACCAGGATCATTTCGTCCTACACCTGACTGTGTCAAAGACTCAGCAGCTAGGTGCAGGAACGGACATACACTTCTTCAAAACCCACAATAACTGGTGCCCAGTCGCCACACTGAACCAGTTGGTGACACTGCTGTCCGATCGACCAGACACCAGCCCTCTTCTGCCTTTTCCTGTGAAACCTCTCAACTCGTCCCAGTTCGTGGAACATACCCGGATTCTTCTCAGCAACCTACACCTGAACCCCAGTCAGTACTCCGGGCATTCGTTCCGGATCGGGGCAGCCACGACAGCATCCCGGCAGGGCATCCCGGACCACATCATCAAGAAGCTAGGTCGATGGAAATCAGCCTGCTTCTCCCGCTAAATACCTAATCCACAAGTGGAAATGGCCCAGGCATTTGCCAAGCTCACCCAGTGACTTGTCTCATCAATAAAAGCTATTCCCTACCTGAAGGTTTTGCCCCCTTATTTTGGTGTACCATACGATAGACCAAGGCACACTTTCAGGTCCATTTCATGTTGGTAAGTTTGTGTTAAACCTGTATGTCATCTTTACTCATATCGGCCATAGGGCTCTAAACCATAAATTGGAAGGCCAGTATGGTGGCCTGAAATTATGGGAGGAGCCCGGAGGGTATTTAACCAGCCCACAGGCTGCGGTCTTTGTCGGTTTCCTGTGCGAGATACCCACCCTCCATTCCCCTTTTTAGGGCATTTCTCAAGTATTCTTACTCCTCAATAGAATACTCATTTCACAGCATTTCATAGCTACTCTCATTTCATCATTCCTTATCTAGGGTATGCCCCCTTATTTTGGTGTACCATACGATAGACCAAGGCACACTTTCAGGTCCATTTCATGTTGGTAAGTTTGTGTTAAACCTGTATGTCATCTTTACTCATATCGGCCATAGGGCTCCAAACCATAAATATATATATATATATATATATATACAGGGCATTTGCATGCACTTTGTGGATGATCAAAACATGGGAAATGGATGTTTGTTTTTGCACTATAACTTATACCACAATATGTCATTCTCCTGGTTGCCATGCAGATTGGAGAATGACATATATGACCAGAGAATACCATATTTCCCCAAAGGGTTACCCAACTGATTTAATCAATCATGCACAACAAAACAAAATAAATATAATCCAGTATCACAAATTGTACTGGGGACATCCTGGGGAGGTGGAACACTCAACATACTATTATATTCCCAAACACAAGAAGATGATGCCGACAAGTAAATCGGGGTGCATTCCCTGGGTGTTCAGTGCCATCACAGTCATGTATTACCATAGGATCATATTCATTTAATAACTTAGACATACCTCCCAACTTTTTGAGATGGGAATGAGGGACACCTATCAGCAAAAGTATGCAGGCACAGGACACACCCCCTGCCACGCCCCCTTAAAGGAGAATTGTACAAAAAACAAGATTGATTAAACCCACAAGTGTTTTTTTTTTACCACTACTATTCCTTTATATTGGCTTTTGGAATTTACAAATGCAGCAATTTAGAAATCAGATGAAATGTTTAGCACTGGGAAACACTTTAAGATAGTTAAAAGTGCATTTTATATACAACTATATGGATCAGACCAAATTGAGGGACAAATGAGGAGGAATGAGGGACAGAGGGACATTGCTCCATATCAGGGACAGTCCCTCCAATCAGGGAGAGTTGGGAGGTATGCTTAGATACAATGAGTAATTTTGTCTAATATATTTAACTTACATTATGTGGTTATATAAAGCGGTCATATTCATTTGTTATTGTGTCAGCACCAGGATTCCCCCTCGAGTCCCTGTACCTCTCCCACCACATACATGCAGGAAGACATGTACCTAGCACCTTGTTTACAGTTCTGACCACTCCACACCTCCTGTGTGCAATGCAGCGAGCCATCAGGTTCCCTGCTGTGGCTGGTATGTGGATTCCCTCATACTGGCCAAAGACCTCCTTCCCCCGCCACCAGGATCTAGCAGGCATGGCACATTCCTCTGTATTTACATACATCCGATATACCAAAATAACAAAAAACAGAAAAGAGCCATATAGACACCCAATAGCTAACTCCTTATAATTTATTAGATGAATACAAACTTGTAAACAGCACCTGAAGCTCCCGTATCCCTCCCTGATTAAACAATTCCCCAATCCCCCATGGATGAGCTTGTCGGTGGGTGGAGGTGCAGTGTTCCCGGCCATGCAACAGTGTAATTTGGGCTGTTACGAGTCCTACGAGTCCGGTCACTTTAGGAGTAGAAACTGTGGGGCGGGAGTGAAACCGGCATTTAAAGTGATTGTATAAGGCGCATGCATGGAGGACTCCAAGATGGCTGCTTAAGCCTGTAGCTCCGCACCACCCTGGCCAGACAGCACGTCCCACGACTGCCTGCGACTAGCAGGATGGTACACGATCCCACCATAAGCTTGGGGGAAGCCCCCAGGAACAGGCACATGTCCAGGGGCTCAGCCGGGAGGGATCTATGGCCACGTTTTAACCCTGAATCAGACCCACTAATTTTCACAGACATGTGCTGCAATGGAGGAGGAAATTGCTGAGAAATCACATCTGGACCCTCTGCAGACTTCTCCGGGTCCCACAGTGAGTATCCACCACTCTGTGGCACCCTCACCAGCCTCCACGGAATCACTCATAGGGCACACAATCTAGTATTACATACTCTCTCCTATATGATCTGCTGAGGCCTACTCGGCTTCCCCACACCAGCCCAGACATATCCACGCAGATACCCTCATAAATACTACTGACCTGTTTAACAAACTGTCAGAGCTGCTTGACAGGGGCCTGACCACCACAGCAGCCAAAATTACAGGTGACATTAAGGCTGAACTTGCGGTGTGGAAATTTATAGCATAAGTGACCTGATACATGTGGGGACATTAATTATTATACTACATCCCCGATAGAGGAAGTTAAATAGCGGCTCAGGAAAACAATTACATTTCTGTATGCATTTAATATTCAATAACATTTAACATACCAATACCCTAGTGTGTTTTTTTTTTCTTTTACAAGACACAACTATACATTAGTGATCTGTCAGCTACAGGGAAAGTGCTGCGGGTTATGACCCATCAAAGGAGAAGGGAGCAGGAAATGGAGGAATTGGAGAAGGCAGTACAGGACACTGAAGAACCCTGTATGGAAGGTGCTCCCAATATTCCTCATGGTAAAACCCAGGCAGCTCTTAAACAAGGGTTTAGAGAAAATGCTATTAAACAGGGACTTGAATCTTACAAACTTTCTAAACCCAGTTCAATGGAGAGCATTGACATACAGGACAAGCAGGACATACAAGACATTTCTCAAAGAGACCCCCCATCGACTCCAGACTGATCCCAATTTGGTAGATTCTGATTTAACGCACATGTCTCGGATTCCAAGGGTTTCATGAGGTTTGGAGGGGAGCGTGTCTTTAATGCCAACACCGGACTCCAAAATAAACAGGGAGTCAGTGGACCATCCATCTGCCGCCTAACCAGGGGGCAAGTGATGGTCGGGTATAAAAAAGACTGCAGAATAGCCCACCTTCTTCTGTATTAACAGCGGAATCCACCAAGTGATGTCTTTATGGCCATACAGGCCTGCAATAACTCATTATTATCATTAACAGATCAGATGTTGGTATTAAAGGGCAAGATTGCAGTTATTAGGCAGAAGAATCAAAAAATATGTGAACGTACAACTGCTATAGAAGAGAGGGTGGGTGTGCTGGAGGGTGTTTTACCCCTAATTAAAAAGTATTTGCAGCTGATCAAAATACAGATAAAAGCCTATGGACAGAAATTGGAAGGTTTGAAAAATAGACAGAGACGTAATAATGATCGCATTTTAGGCCTTCCCGGAGCATGAAGAAGGCCGATCCCCTGTTGTTTTTTTTTTTTTTTGAGAAATGGTTAATGGATATATAGGGGAGGAGGGTTTTTCAATGATTTTTTCAATTGAGCGTGCCCATCCTATATCCAATCAGTCTCCACCACCCGGAGGCATGCCCAGACCAATTATCATCAAGTTATTAAATTCTCGAGACAGAGATCTTATATTAACTAAGGCACGCCAACGGGGTAATATTGAATATAGAGGTAACAAAGTGTCTTTTTTTTCAGATTTTTCAGCCGAATTACAGAAACAATGGGTGAAATTTGTTAAGGTTTAACGCAGATAACGCAGATAACGCTGGTTGAAAATGACTTATTCAATGTTGTTCCCAGCCAGATTGCGCATTACTGATGGAGATATAGTACAGTTTTTTGATACCCCGGGAGCAGTAACACAACAATGTTGTGTGGTGTGTGGGGGGTTTGGGGGGTGATGTGTGTGTGTGTTTTTTTCTCAACCAAGGCACCCTTTTTGGGGTGGCAAATGTCAGAATGGGGCCTCGGAAAGGAGGTTGGTGGGAGAGGGAGGGGTGATGGGATGTCAGAGCCCTCCGGGGTCATCATTGGTGGGAATTCAGCCTCATACAATGAGGTTGAGCAAATTGTTGGTTATGTGGGCAGTGAAAAACTATTCTTCTCTTGGAGCTCCTAGAGGGCTCTCATCTAACCTTTTCTTTTTCCTTTTTATTTATTAGCACTTACCTCTTTTTTCTCTTGGCTGACCTCCAGGATCCCCTTGTCCATACCGTTTCTATTTGGGAATTTGCAACTAACTGGAATAGCTCCCATGTTGGATATGCATGCATCCCTGGGGTAAGTGACAGCGTATCAGGTGAGAATCCTAATCCTCTGCTCGATGGCTGATGACACTTTACCCTCGCCTCCACTGCGTGTTGCTTCTCTCAACACACAGGGGATGAATTCCCCGGTTAAAAGACTAGGGAGCTGCGACACGTGCCTGGCGCCCTCCCTCTCCCCTCTCTCACCCTTATGTTAGGGCACGGGGGATTGGGCGGGTTAGCCCACTCCGCATCGGCATCACGCTCGACACTTCACGTCAGATGTCATTCTAACATCATAACGTGCGCGCCACTCCACGTTCTGGCTGATATATAGGGGGACCTCATTGGCGCCATCATCAACGGCTTTGCCACCCAGAGTGGGACGCCTCTCTTCCTCCATCATCCCCATCGTGACGCTGGAAGCTACCTGAGGGTGGATTTGAAGCCCTGAGCACGCTTTATTGTTTATGTCCTCATTCGCACTATTGGCCATGCCACACATTTTGTCTAAACTATCGTTTGAGACATTTCCACATGAGGTAACTATCTTGGTATATTTGGCACTTTTCTTGCTATGCACAATTTTCTGCTTTCTTTTTCACTTCACTCCGGCCGTCACATATGACTGCCTCACACACTTTTCACTCCCAGTTCCATCAATCTGGATACAGTCTCATGACTTGTAAACGGCATAGTTTTATTTATTTTTTCTTTCAACACCTTCACCAAATGCTTCCCTCACTGCTATATGGCTCCTACTGGCCTTGCACCATCTTTATTCCTTGAGAGTTCTTCATGGTACATCCCCCTTTCTTACAGACTCCTCTGGAGCCCCACTTTGTGCTACCACATACACAATATGGAGAATCTATCTGCTTGGAGATCTTATGTCTGGGCGTTTTCTCCCTGCATGGTATAGCTTCCTCAGCTCCCGTGACGGACGACCTATCCCAGCGGCTCCTCATGAGTAGGGATGGGCCCAGTGTTCGATTCGAACCCACGTTCGAATCGAGCACCGGGCGTTCGCCCGCTCGGCGAGCCCAGAACTATTTGGGCCGTTCACATCACATTTGTGTGATGCAAGTGACCCGCAATGCATTGGGCCAGTCGCAGTGCATTGCTGGCTGATGATTGGCCAAGCATGCACTGTGACCCCGCATGCTTGGCCAATCACAGCGCCGGCAGTGAGGAGAGCAATAAATGGCTACAGGCAGGACGCCTGTAGCCAATTATAGCTCAGGCGCTTTAGTACATGCCCCACTCTATAAAAGGCCACCGCGCAGGCGGCCTAGTGCACTGTGTTCCGGCTGTGATTCTGATATAGGCAGACTGCTGATGCTGATGCTGATTCATTATCATTACAGAATACTGATCATTTGAATATATATTCATTCTGCTGATTACACTGCTGCTGACAGTATCTGCAGTGCTGTGCTGTCTCATACATTCTGCTGTGCTGACACTGCTGAGTGGTGACATTATCTGCTGCTGAGTCTAACTTTATCTGCTGTGATTCTGTGGATTAGTCTGGTGTGTGCGTGCTGTTAGTACAGCATTGCAGTATCACCTTCTGGCCTATTGTGATCTAAGGCAGCCAGGCATTTATAGGAGCTAGCATGTGTGTCTGCTGTGTTAGTACAGCACACATAAAACCACCTCAGCCTCTCTATCTGTCATAAGGCCCTGTTGTTGTGATCTAAGGCAGGCAGGCATTTATAGGAGCTAGCGTGTGTTTCTGCTGTGTTAGTACAGCACACATAAAACCACCTCAGCCTCTCTATCTGTCATAAGGCCCTGTTGTTGTCATCTAAGGCAGGCAGGCATTTATAAGAGCTAGCGTGTGTGTCTGCTGTGTTAGTACAGCACACACAAAACCACCTCAGCCTCTCTATCTGTCATAAGGCCCTGTTGTTGTCATCTAAGACAGCCTCTATCTGCCGTAAGGCCCTGTTGTTGTCATCTAAGGCAGGCAGGCATGTATAGGAGCTAGCGTGTGTGTCTGCCGTGTTAGTACAGCACACATAAAACCACCTCAGCCTCTATCTGTCATAAGGCCCTGTTGTTGTCATCTAAGGCAGGCAGGCATGTATAGGAGCTAGCGTGTGTGTCTGCTGTGTTAGTACAGCACACATAAAACCACCTCAGCCTCTCTATCTGTCATAAGGCCCTGTTGCTGTCATCTAAGGCAGCCTCTATCTGCCGTAAGGCCCAGTTGTTATCATCTAAGGCAGCCAGGCATTTATAGGAGCTAGCGTGTGTGTCTGCTGTGTTAGTATATGTCAGGAACGGTGCTATTACCTGGATCGCCTGCTGGTGTCACTGTTTCCTTTGGCATCAAAGGGTGCAGTTCTGGTGGCCACCAGCAGGGGTCTCCCAGCCGATGGACATTGTCAGGAATGGTGTTATTACCTGGATCGCCTGGTGGTGTCACTACTTCCTTCAACATCAAAGGGTGCAGTTCTGGTGGCCACCAGCGGGGGTCTCCCAGCAGATGGACATGCCAGGAATCAGGCTACACCTGTTGTGGATTTGCTGGGTATATAAGCCTGTCCTTCACTGAGGTTCAGTGCTTCAGTATTCCTCTCTGTAGCCCTGTCTTGCCTGTCTGAAACCTGATCCTGGACCTGAAACCTGTACCTGTACCTGTAACCTGACCCGTTATCTGCTTCCTGCCCTGTCCTGGATGTTGTCCCCCTTACCTGGTTCCTGAGACCCGTCCCCTGTCTCCTGCCTTGATGTTCCCTTGCTTCCTGTTTCCCCCTTGGTCTCTCCTCCCTGCCTTGTATATATATATGTTCCATTTCCTTGAAGTGTATAGTTAGTTAGTTAGATTAGGGCTTGGGGGTTTGCAGTGTTATTTGTGTTCTTGCTTGTTTGTGGTTGCTGTGTTTATGTGTGTCTTTATTATTAATAAATATATCTTTATCACTACCTTTTGGAGCCTGATTCCTTTAGTGCAGCCCATCGATCTGTTCACTTGTGTTGGATGCCTGTGTTTAGGCTCCATCCCTAACAGAATACTGAAGCCATACTAACAGATCGGCTGCACTTGGGAATTGGGTCTGGACACTTGCTTTTGTCAAGGAAGATGCAGCTGGAAGATATTTTGTATCTTTCACTCCTGGCATTGGAAGAAAGAGATCTTTGTTATCAGACTTTGGGTGGCTATACTAGGGAGCAACTACTGGAGTGCAACCGTATAGCCCATGCTTTTGTTGATCAGGGCCATTTTCTTTTTGAGGACGTGCAGCCCCTGATCCAGATTTGTGCCGAGCTGGCCCTGCCCTGTATTCCTGAGGGCCGTGATGATTTCACTCCCCCTTTTGATATGAATCAGGTTGTATCCCTAGTATGGCTTTTTGAAGATGATCCCGACGACTTTTTTGAGCACTACTCTGGCTGTTCCCCACAGGTGATTTCTGAATGCATTGTGTCTGCGCAGTCTTTTGTTAGACAGGGAAACTTGAATTCACAATTTGTACAACCCATACTTTCAGCATGGTCTGGCATGATGCAATTAGCCCCAGCCAAACAAACCACTTCTGCCATCATACACCAGCCTACCCAAATGTATGTTTCCCCATCACCCATGCCAAACTCAGTTGCCACCCAGTATACATTGCTCCCAACCAAATATTCATATCCGGTCTCCTCTCCCTGTACCTATCCTGCATACAACTCCCCTACCTCTTCTCTGCCAAATCCCAACACTCCTTTCCTGTCTGCTGCACCCCCAACCTACAAAGCTTCAGCGACCAAGTCAAAGAAAAAACGGAAGTTCTTCCCGACCAAAACGATCCTGCCAGTAACCCAATCTGCCTCCACACCCACTAATCTGTCCCAGCCTGAAGCGCCAGAGTTCCAGCCGGAGGTGCCAGCAATCCAGCCTGAAGAGCCAGTACTAGCCTTCCAGCCTGATGTCCTGGTGCCAGCCCTCCAGCCTGATGTCCTAGCCTTCCAGCCTGATGTCCTAGCCTTCCAGCCTGATGTCCCAGCCTTCCAGCCTGATGTTCCAGCCTTCCAGCCTGTTGTTCCAGCCCTCAAGCCTGATGTCCCAGCCTTCCAGTCTGATGTCCTGGTGCCGGCCTTCCAGCCTGATGTCTCAGCTTCCCAGTCTGATGTCCTGCTGCCAGTTTTCCAGTCTGATGACCCGCTGCCAGTTTTCCAGTCTGATGACCCGCTGCCAGTTTTCCAGTCTGATGACCCGCTGCCAGGTTTCCAGTCTGATGACCCGCTGCCAGGTTTCCAGTCTGATGATCCGCTGCCAGTTTTCCAGTCTGATGACCCGCTGCCAGTTTTCCAGTCTGATGACCCGCTGCCAGTTTTCCAGTCTGATGACCCGCTGCCAGTTTTCCAATCTGATGACCCGCTGCCAGTTTTCCAGTCTGCTGACCCGCTGCCAGCCCTCCATTTTGATGTGCCCGTGCCCGCTGCCCAGCTTGATGTGCCCGCTGCCCAGCTTGATGTGCCCGCTGCCCAGCTTGATGTGCCCGTGCCCGCTGCCCAGCTTGATGTGCCCGTGCCCGCTGCCCAGCTTGATGTGCCCGTGCCTGCTGCCAAGCCTGATGTGCCCGTGCCTGCTGCCCAGCCCGATGTGCCCGCGCCTGCTGCCCAGCCCGATGAGCCACTGTCTGCTGCCCAGCCTGAGGTGTTCCTGTCTGCTGCCCAGCCCAAAGTGTTCCTGTCTGCTGCCCAGCCTGAGGTGTTCCTGTCTGCTGCCCAGCCTGAGGTGTTCCTGTCTGCTGCCCAGCCTGAGGTGTTCCTGTCTGCTGCCCAGCCTGAGGTGTTCCTGTCTGCTGCCCAGCCTGATGAGTTCCTGTCTGCTGCCCAGCCTGATGAGTTCCTGTCTGCTGCCCAGCCTGATGAGTTCCTGTCTGCTGCCCAGCCTGATGAGTTCCTGTCTGCTGCCCAGCCTGATGAGTTCCTGTCTGCTGCCCAGCCTGATGAGTTCCTGTCTGCTGCCCAGCCTGATGAGTTCCTGTCTGCTGCCCAGCCTGATGAGTTCCTGTCTGCTGCCCAGCCTGATGAGTTCCTGTCTGCTGCCCAGCCTGATGAGTTCCTGTCTGCTGCCCAGCCTGATGAGTTCCTGTCTGCTGCCCAGCCTGATGAGTTCCTGTCTGCTGCCCAGCCTGATGAGTTCCTGTCTGCTGCCCAGCCTGATGAGTTCCTGTCTGCTGCCCAGCCTGATGAGTTCCTGTCTGCTGCCCAGCCTGATGAGTTCCTGTCCGCTGCCCAGCCTGATGAGTTCCTGTCCGCTGCCCAGCCTGATGAGTTCCTGTCCGCTGCCCAGCCTGATGAGTTCCTGTCCGCTGCCCAGCCTGATGAGTTCCTGTCCGCTGCCCAGCCTGATGAGTTCCTGTCCGCTGCCCAGCCTGATGAGTTCCTGTCCGCTGCCCAGCCTGATGAGTTCCTGTCCGCTGCCCAGCCTGATGACCCGGAGCCTGCTGCCCTGTCTGTTTTTATTTCCAGATCTAAACTTCCAGACCCTGGTGGTGGGGTACATGTCCCATTGTCGGACTCGGGTGGCACGCCTCCTAGTAGGTTAAGAGACTCTGGCCAGAGAGCGCAAGGAGGTCTGCCGTCACAGAGAAGACTTTTTGGGACTCTTCCACTTTTACATGCACTGCCAGATCTAGGGCAGAATGGAGTGTCCAGAGGCCACTCCTTAGGGGGGGGAACTGTCAGGAACGGTGCTATTACCTGGATCGCCTGCTGGTGTCACTGTTTCCTTTGGCATCAAAGGGTGCAGTTCTGGTGGCCACCAGCAGGGGTCTCCCAGCCGATGGACATTGTCAGGAATGGTGTTATTACCTGGATCGCCTGGTGGTGTCACTACTTCCTTCAACATCAAAGGGTGCAGTTCTGGTGGCCACCAGCGGGGGTCTCCCAGCAGATGGACATGCCAGGAATCAGGCTACACCTGTTGTGGATTTGCTGGGTATATAAGCCTGTCCTTCACTGAGGTTCAGTGCTTCAGTATTCCTCTCTGTAGCCCTGTCTTGCCTGTCTGAAACCTGATCCTGGACCTGAAACCTGTACCTGTACCTGTAACCTGACCCGTTATCTGCTTCCTGCCCTGTCCTGGATGTTGTCCCCCTTACATGGTTCCTGAGACCCGTCCCCTGTCTCCTGCCTTGATGTTCCCTTGCTTCCTGTTTCCCCCTTGGTCTCTCCTCCCTGCCTTGTATATATATATGTTCCATTTCCTTGAAGTGTATAGTTAGTTAGTTAGATTAGGGCTTGGGGGTTTGCAGTGTTATTTGTGTTCTTGCTTGTTTGTGGTTGCTGTGTTTATGTGTGTCTTTATTATTAATAAATATATCTTTATCACTACCTTTTGGAGCCTGATTCCTTTAGTGCAGCCCATCGATCTGTTCACTTGTGTTGGATGCCTGTGTTTAGGCTCCATCCCTAACAGTATAGCACACATAAAACCACCTCAGCCTCTTGATCTGTCATAAGGCCCTGTTGTTGTCATCTAAGGCAGGCAGGCATTTATAGGAGCTAGCGTGTGTGTCTGCTGTTTTAGAACAGCATACATAAAACCACCTCAGCCTCTCTATCTGTCATAAGTCCCTGTTGTTGTCATCTAAGGCAGCCTCTATCTGCCGTAAGGCCCAGTTGTTGTCATCTAAGGCAGCCAGGCATTTATAGGAGCTAGCGTGTGTGTCTGCTGTGTTAGTACAGCACACATAAAACCACCTCAGCCTCTCTATCTGTCATAAGGCCCTGTTGTTGTCATCTAAGGCAGCCTCTATCTGTCATAAGGCCCTGTTGTTGTCATCTAAGGCAGCCTCTATCTGCCGTAAGGCCCTGTTGTTGTCATCTAAGGCAGGCAGGCATGTATAGGAGCTAGCGTGTGTGTCTGCCGTGTTAGTACAGCACACATAAAACCACCTCAGCCTCTCTATCTGTCATAAGGCCCTGTTGTTGTCATCTAAGGCAGGCTGGCATTTATAGGAGCTAGCATGGGTGTCTGCTGTGTTAGTACAGCACACATAAAACCACCTCAGCCTCTCTATCTGTCATGAGGCCCTGTTGTTGTCATCTAAGGCAGCCTCTATCTGCCGTAAGGCCCAGTTGTTGTCATCTAAGGCAGCCAGGCAGTTATAGGAGCTAGCGTGTGTGTCTGCTGTGTTAGTACACCTCAGCCTCTCTATCTGTCATAAGGCCCTGTTGTTGTCATCTAAGGCAGCCTCTATTTGCCGTAAGGCCCAGTTGTTGTCATCTAAGGCAGCCAGGCATTTATAGGAGCTAGCGTGTGTGTCTGCTGTGTTAGTACAGCACACATAAAACCACCTCAGCCTCTCTATCTGTCATAAGGCCCTGTTGTTGTCATCTAAGGCAGCCTCTATCTGTCATAAGGCCCTGTTGTTGTCATCTAAAGGCAGCCTCTATCTGCCGTAAGGCCCTGTTGTTGTCATCTAAGGCAGGCAGGCATGTATAGGAGCTAGCGTGTGTGTCTGCTGTGTTAGTACAGCACACATAAAACCACCTCAGCCTCTCTATCTGTCATAAGGCCCTGTTTTTGTCATCTAAGGCAGGCAGGCATGTATAGGAGCTAGCGTGTGTGTCTGCTGTGTTAGTACAGCACACATAAAACCACCTCAGCCTCTCTATCTGTCATAAGGCCCTGTTGTTGTCATCTAAGGCAGGCTGGCATTTATAGGAGCTAGCATGGGTGTCTGCTGTGTTAGTACAGCACACATAAAACCACCTCAGCCTCTCTATCTATCATAAGGCCCTGTTGTTGTCATCTAAGGCAGCCTCTATCTGCCGTAAGGCCCGGTTGTTGTCATCTAAGGCAGCCAGGCATTTATAGGAGCTAGCGTGTGTGTCTGCTGTTTTAGTACAGCATACATAAAACCACCTCAGCCTCTCCATCTGCCATAAGGCCCTGTTGTTGTCATCTAAGGCAGCCTCTATCTGCCTTAAGGCCCAGTTGTTGTCATTTAAGGTAGCCTCTATCTGCCGTAAGGCCCAGTTGTTGTCATCTAAGGCAGCCTCTATCTGCCGTAAGGCCCAGTTGTTGTCATCTAAGGCAGCCAGGCATTTATAGGAGCTAGCGTGTGTGTCTGCTGTGTTAGTACAGCACACATAAAACCACCTCAGCCTCTCTATCTGTCATAAGGCCCTGTTGTTGTCATCTAAGGCAGCCTCTATCTGCCGTAAGGCCCAGTTGTTGTCATCTAAGGCAGCCAGGCATTTATAGGAGCTAGCGTGTGTGTCTGCTATGTTAGTACAGCACACATAAAACCACCTCAGCCTCTCTATCTGTCATAAGGCCCTGTTGTTGTCATCTAAGGCAGCCTCTATCTGCCGTAAGGCCCAGTTGTTGTCATCTAAGGCAGCCAGGCATTTATAGGAGCTAGCGTGTGTGGCTGCTGTGTTATTACAGCACACATAAAACAACCTCAGCCTCTCTATCTGTCATAAGGCCCTGTTGTTGTCATCTAAGGCAGGCAGGCATTTATAGGAGCTAGCGTGTGTGTCTGCTGTGTTAGTACAGCACACATAAAACCACCTCAGCCTCTCTATCTGTCATGAGGCCCTGTTGTTGTAATCTAAGGCAGCTTCTATCTGCCGTAAGGCCCAGTTGTTGTCATCTAAGGCAGCCAGGCATTTATAGGAGCTAGCGTGTGTGTCTGCTGTGTTAGTACAGCACACATAAAACCACCTCAGCCTCTCTATCTGTCATAAGGCCCTGTTGTTGTCATCTAAGGCAGGCAGGCATTTATAGGAGCTAGCGTGTGTGTCTGCTGTGTTAGTACAGCACACATAAAACCACCTCAGCCTCTCTATCTGTCATAAGGCCCAGTTGTTGTCATCTAAGGCAGCCTCTATCTGCCGTAAGGCCCGGTTGTTGTCATCTAAGGCAGCCAGGCATTTATAGGAGCTAGCGTGTGTGTCTGCTGTTTTAGAACAGCACACATAAAACCACCTCAGCCTCTCTATCTGTCATAAGGCCCTGTTGTTGTCATCTAAGGAAGGCAGGCATTTATAGGAGCTAGCATGTGTGTCTGCTGTGTTAGTACAGCACACATAAAACCACCTCAGCCACTGTATCTGTCATAAGGCCCTGTTGTTGTCATCTAAGGCAGCCTCTATCTGCCGTAAGGCCCAGTTGTTGTCATCTAAGGCAGCCAGGCATTTATAGGAGCTAGTGTGTGTGTCTGCTGTGTTAGTACAGCACACATAAAACCACCTCAGCCTCTCTCTCTGTCATAAGGCCCTGTTGTTGTCATCTAAGGCAGCCTCAATCTGCTGTAAGGCCCAGTTGTTGTCATCTAAGGCAGCCAGGCATTTATAGGAGCTAACGTGTGTGTCTGCTGTGTTAGTACAGCACACATAAAACCACCTCAGCCTCTCTATCTGTCATAAGGCCCTGGTGTTTGCATCTAAGGCAGGCAGGCATTTATAGGAGCTAGCGTGTGTGTCTGCTGTGTTAGTACAGCACACATAAAACCACCTCAGCCTCTCTATCTGTCATAAGGCCCTGTTGTTGTCATCTAAGGCAGGCAGGCATTTATAGGAGCTAGCGTGTGTGTCTGCAGTGTTAGTACAGCACACATAAAACCATCTCAGCCTCTCTATCTGTCATAAGTCCCTGTTGTTGTCATCTAAGGCAGCCAGGCATTTATAGGAGCTAGCGTGTGTGTCTGCTGTGTTAGTACAGCAGCACACATAAAACCACCTCAGCCTCTCTATCTCTCATAAGGCCCTGTTGTTGTCATCTAAGGCAGCAGGCATTTATAGGAGCTAGCGTGTGTGTCTGCTGTGTTAGTACAGCACACATAAAACCACCTTAGCCCCTCTATCTCCCATAAGGCCCTGTTGTTGTCATCTAAGGCAGCCTCTATCTGCCGTAAGGCCCAGTTGTTGTCATCTAAGGCAGCCTCTATCTGCCGTAAGGCCCAGTTGTTGTCATCTAAGGCAGCCAGGCATCTACAGGAGCTAGCGTGCGTGTGTGTCTGCTGTGTTAGTACAGCACACATAAAACCACCTCAGCCTCTCCATCTGCCATAAGGCCCTGTTGTTGTCATCTAAGGCAGCCTCTATCTGCCGTAAGGCCCAGTTGTTGTCATCTAAGGCAGCCTCTATCTGCCGTAAGGCCCTGTTGTTGTCATCTAAGGCAGCCTCTATCTGCCGTAAGGCCCAGTTGTTGTCATCTAAGGCAGTCTCTATCTGCCGTAAGGCCCAGTTGTTGTCATCTAAGGCAGCCTCTATCTGCCGTAATGCCCTGTTGCTGTCATCTAAGGCAGCCATCTGCAGGAGTTAGTGTGTGTGCTGTGTGACTCCAGCACAATATACACTACCCACTACAATGCCTGGAAGACCGCCAAGGAGTAGCAGACAGTCCCAAGGCAAGAACACGGGGCAAGCAGGCTCTGTGTCTAGAGACAACAGTGCTGGTCGTGGACGTGGACGTGGTCGTGCATTGTCATCAGCACGTGGCCATGGGACACGCTTGTCCTTGTTTTCGGCAGCTGGACATGTTGAGCCACATCATGCCAAAGGCTTGGTAGATTGGATGACCAAGCCCTCCTCATCCTCCTCATCCTCTCTCACCCAGGCTCAGGGTACTGGCAAAGCAGCTGCCAACGCGTTCTCAATGGCATCATCAGGCACCCCTTCCCTAGACCCACCATGTCCTCCTGAGGAGTCCCCCGAACTGTTTGAGCACAGTATTGGGTACATGCTCCAGGAGGATGCCCAACGTTTTGAAAGCTCGGATGATGATACCCAGCTAGAGCATGGCAGTAGCGTGAGCGCAGAGAGAGGGGATGCTCAAGGACAGCAATCTGGCAGTCATCTTCCACCAGCTGCAGCTTACTGCCAGGGTTGCTCCAGTGGTCAAGAGGGAGGGAATGATGAGGTCACTGACTCCACGTGGGTGCCTAAAGGGAGAGAGGAGGAGGAGGAGGCGGCACATGTCCAACGAGGCAGGATGCCCTCCGGAGGCCAGCTAAAGGCCAGCACACCAACTGAATCACACCGCAGAGCTCCGCCTGTGCAGGGCGCTGCCTCTGCACATTATCACAAAAGTTCTTTGGTGTGGGCCTTTTTTGAGACGAGTGCATCAGATCGCACCACTGCTATTTGCAACATATATCTCAAGCGTATCTCGCGTGGCCAAAACATCAGCCGCTTGGGCACCACAAGCATGACCAGACATATGTCGACCTGCCATGCAGCTCGTTGGCAAGCGCACATTAAAGACCCACACCAAAGAACAAAGCGGACCTCACCTTGCTCCTCATCAGCTGGGATCTCCAACCCCACTATATCTTCAGTCCTCTCTGAAAGCTGCTCTGAGAGGAATGAAGGTGTAGAATTAGGTGTGTCACAGCCAAGTACTTGCGGGCACTCTGTTAGCAGGACACCGACGTCCGATTCTACCAGGCAAATTTCCCTGCCCCAGCTGCTGGAACGTCTAAAGAAGTTTACTCCCAGCCATCCACATGCCCAGCGGTTGAATGCTAGCTTGGCTAAATTGCTAGCACTTCAACTGCTGCCTTTTCAGTTGGTAGACTGGGCCCCCTTCCGTGAGTTTGTTCAATGTGCGGTTCCTCAGTGGCAGGTTCCCAAACGCCACTTTTTCTCACGGAAGGCGATTCCGGCTCTCTACCGGCATGTGGAAGGCAATGTCCATGCCTCGCTGGACAGGGCGGTCAGCGGTAAGGTGCATATTACCTCTGACTCATGGTCCAGCAGGCATGGACAGGTACGTATCCTGTCTTTCACGGCCCATTGGGTCACTCTTTTTGCAGCTGGGAGGGATGCAGGACGTAGTGAAGTAGTGTTGGAGGTTGTTCCGCCACCACGCCTCCAAAATGCTACTACTGGTTGTGACACACCTCTCTCCTCCACCCCCTCCTCCTCTTCTTCCTCCATGGCCTCTTTGAGTGCTCTGTCCTCGGAACCAGCGGTGCTCCGTAGGCGTACAAGGGGCTACGCAAGTACGCAGGCAAAAAGACGACATGCCGTGCTTGCGCTGGTGTGTTTGGGGGACAGGAGCCACACTGGGGCAGAGGTTCTGGCAGCTCTGTAGGGGCAGGCCGAGAGGTGGTTGACACCACGCCAGCTTAAGCCAGGAATGGTGGTTTGTGACAATGGCACATACCTCCTCTCCACCCTGCGACAGGGACAGCTGACCCATGTGCCCTGTATGGCTCACATCCTCAACCTGGTGGTGCAGCGGTTCTTTGACAGGTACCCGGGCTTACAGGATGTCCTGAGACAGGCCAGGAAAGTCTGTGTGCATTTCCGCCGATCGTATAATGCCAGTGCTCGGCTGGCTGAGCTGCAAAAGGAGTTGAACCTGCCCAAGAACCCCCTTATATGTGACATGCCCACCAGGTGGAACTCAACGTTGGCCATGCTGCAGCGACTGCACACGCAGCAGAGGGCCATCAATGAGTACCTGTGTGACTACGGCACCAGGACAGGGTCAGGGGAGATTGGATTTTTTCCCCCAATGCCAGTGGAGCATGATCAGGGATGCATGCACTGTCCTGTCACCATTTGAGGAGGCCACGAGGATGGTGAGCAGTGACAGTGCATGCATCAGTGACACTGTACCTCTTGTCCACCTGTTGGAGCATACGCTGCGTGGGATAATGGACAGGGCACTTGAGGCAGAACAGAGGCAGGAAGAGGAGGACTTCCTTGCCTCTCAAGGCCCCCTTTATCCAGACAGTGTTCCTTCTCTCCCACCCATCACACAGGAAGAGGATGAGGAGGAGGAGGAGGAGGATTGTGTGAGCATGGAGGTGAAGCCTGGCACTCAGCATCATCATCAGCAGCAGCAGCAGCAGCAGTCTTTTAGGGATGATTTACAGTCCCAACAAACCAGTGGACTTGTACGTGGCTGGGAGGAGGTGGCTGCCGATCATGTCGTCCTCAGTGACCCAGATGACTCCGGACCGAATGCCTCAGCTAACCTACGTTGCATGGCCTCCCTGATCCTGCAAAGCCTGCGGAAGGATCCTTCGGATCAAGGAGAGGGACCATTACTGGCTGGCCACTCTCCTTGATCCACGGTACAAGGGTAAGGTTGCGGACCTTATCTTGCCGTCGCAGAGGGAGCAGAGGATGAGACATCTCAGGGAGGCCTTGCAGAAAGGTCTGTGCAAAGCGTTCACAGAGACTGGGAGGTTACAAACTCCTGGTCCTGGACGACGAGTTGCTGAGGCTTCGGTCAGTAGCAGAAGGAGCGGTGGGGAAGGTGGACGTCTGACCGATGCGTTCAGACAATTTTTTAGTCCGCAGCCCCAAGGTATGATCGGTTCCAGCAACCATCGCCAGCGTCTGATATACATGGTGCAGGAATACCTAGGGGCAAGGTCAGACTTGGACACCTTTCCCACCGAAAATCTTCTGGCTTACTGGGTCTTGAGGATGGATCACTGGCCAGAGCTTGCACAGTATGCAATTGAGCTACTGGCCTGTCCTGCATCCAGCGTTCTTTCCGAACGCACATTCAGTGCTGCTGGAGGCTTTGTCACTGATCACAGGGTGCGCCTGTCCACCGACTCGGTTGATCGACTGACCTTCATAAAGATGAATCAGTCTTGGATCACCACCAGCTACCAGGCACCTGAAGCGGATATAACTGAATAATTTATAATGTCACATCCCTTCAAGACTGCCTATGCTGATGCTGAGTGACTGTCCTGTTATGTTCACTGACTATCCTCTTCCTCCTCCTCAATGATCCATTCCTTGATAGCTTGGAAGAACATTTTTGTTTCTGGGTGCCACCACACCAGTGGCTAAGGCCCAATTTTTCAGCCCCTGTTTAACAGGGGCGTGTAATTACAATTTTTTTAAGCAATGCTTTGCAACAGGTCTCATTGCTGTGCTCAGAGTACAGTATCTGTGAGGGGTTGCAGTGTTTTGGCACCAGCACCAGTGCCTAAGGCACAATTTTTCAGCCCCTGTTTAACAGGGGCGTGTAATTACAAATTTTGATCTAATAGTTCACAGCAGGGCCCATTTCTGCGCCCACCAAGAGTAACTGTGAGGGCTTGCAGTCTTGTGGCAACACCGTCCACCACCAAAGGCCCAATTTTTCAGCCCCTGTTTAACAGGGGCGTGTAATTACAAATCTTGATCTAATAATTCTCAGCAGGGCCCATTCCTGCGCCCACCAAGAGTAACTGTGAGGGCTTACAGTCTTGTGGCAACACCGTCCACCACCAAAGGCCCAATTTTTCTGCCCTGTTCAACAGGGCATGCAATTACAAATCTTGATCTAATAATTCACAGCAGGGCCAATTCCTGCGCCCACCAAGAGTAAAGCCCCATACACACGCTCGGATTATCCGAGGACCAGGTCCGTCGTACTTTGTCCGATGTTGGTTTTGCGTACACACGGTCGGACAAAGTTGTCGGAAAATCCGATCATTCTGAACGTGATGACGTTCGTTGCGTACGACGGGACTACGTAGAGGCTAGTAGCCAATAGCTTTGGTCTTGTAATGTGAACTGAGCATGCGTAGCACTTTGTCCGTCGGACAACCGTACACACGATCGGATTTGGTGTGATCGGACCGTGTTGTCGGCAAATCTATCCAGCAGGAGATAGGACTTTGTCCGTCGGACAATCCGACGTACACTGTCCGATGGTGCATACACACGGTCTGATTTTTCAACAACATTGTCCGATCGGACAGAATCCATGCAAAAATCCGACCGTGTGTATGGGGCTTAACTGTGAGGGCTTACAGTGTTGTGGCTACACCAACATCTAATGGGGCAAATTTCTGCAGAGTATATACGGCAGGCCCCTACTTTCAAACATCCAACTTACAAACGACTCCTACTTGCAAACGGAAGGAGAAAACGGGAAGTGAGAGGAAATCTACCCCTAGGAAGGGAAATTCTATCCTGTTACGTTTAATTTGGGAAAAAGGTATCTCCTCTCTACTGATGCTTTATCACCAATCCTTGTTTCAATAAAAACCCCACTTTTCCAAAAACATTTGTCATTGGGACGGAAAGTGAGGTGAAATTTTCTGAACAGATGTGAAAAGACAGCAAATGTTACAGGGGTGATAACCCCTCCCTATGTTCTCCAAAAAGCTTAAAAATAGATTTTTTTTTTGGATGGAGCTACACTTAAAAATGTACCTGTTCAGATTCTACAAACCTACAGAACAAACCTACAGTCCCTGTCTTGTTTGCACCGCCTGTATACGGCTGTTCAGAGTATATAGGGTTGTAGGTATAGGGTTTTATTTTGGGTGCGGGGTTCCCCTTAATATCCATACAAGACCCAAAGGGGCTGGGGTGGGGGGGGTGATGGGGTAGCCATGCCATTTTTCTCAAGGATTTTCAGCCATATTGCCAGGACAAGACATGACATTAAAGCCACAAGCGGTTTTAAATGGCTTCTTTTTTTCCTTTACAAATGTCATTTTGTGCAGGGACAGTTCTAAACACGGGAAACACATGCCACTTCACAGGCATATTTTAGACACCCCCCAGGTACCATATTTAAAGGAATATTTCACTTTTTTTTTTCACTTTATGCATCATTAAAATGACTGCTCCCGAAAAAAATTCAGTTTTTAAACTTCTTTTTGCATTAATATATGTGCCCTGGGGTGGGACCCGGGTCCCCAAACCTGTTTTATGACATTAACATGCATATTGGCCGTTATAATTAGCACTTTTGATTTTGAACGTTCGCGTCCATTGTAACAAATAGGGTTCGAAAATTCGCACAAACTTTCGGTCCGTTCGAAGGTTCTGGTGCGAACCGAACCCGGGGGTGTTCGGCTCATCCCTACTCATCCAATGCAAAAATGGCAATATGAGAATAATTAGAACATCACATATATAATAAAATAAAGTGCATAAAATGTGCAAACTATGCAAATCCGTGTTTCCAATCAAAATATGTGCAGTCTAAGCAGCAAGACAATTAATGGCAAATTAATAGCAAAAAATGTCATCTCAAAAAAATGTGCAAAAATATATATATACCCTTATACTTTCCATTGACCACCTAAATTTTACATTCATACAAATTGGAACTGTTCGCGGGCATCTTTATGGAACTCATCATGGACACCTCCCATCTTTCCCCTCGATTTTGGTGATTTCCGCCTTGACTGCCCGCAGCTTTCCTCAACCATCAGGTTTTAGCATCCTATGACCAACTTTAGAGCTGATATGTAAATAACTCTGGGGTATTTGGTTTTCTCCTCCCCTTAAATCCACATTTAATTTTATTTGAGTAATTTGGAATATTTTTTATAGCTACGCACTCTGTACTTGCTTCTGAAGAAGTGGAACATCATCCACGAAACGCGTCAAGCTTTTGAATGCACTTTTTTCATTCAATCATGCGTTTACATCATACTCTGTTTTTTGATTTTATGTATCATGTGCAATAATTCAATTTTTATTTTATGTCTATGATATGCCCATCAGCTCGTCATATCTGCTATGTACCATGTCCCATGTGCATTTATATGAATAAACTTCCTCACAGGGGGCCGTGAGCGCGCTCTGCTTCCTTTGCAACGCTGCCTGGCCAAAGGGGAGTGTAGAGCTGGGCGGGGAGTTTAGTGACGTCACAACGTTTACATCCACTTTAAGGTGAAAAACCTTGAGACTTTACAACTCCTTTAACTCAGCAGCAGCTTAATGCTCTATATGTCCTGACAAAGTAACCAGGGGTGGAGCGATATATGTAGACATGGGGACTGATCCCCCATTCACTGCTGCACTGCATGGTTCGGTTATCAAACAGGACCATTCACAGCACTTGCTTGAACCCTGAGACACATGAAACTATGGTGCCACCACATGTATTGCAGACTGATATTACATCTGCCATTGCCAGCGAGACAACAACATACTCTCTCCATTTTTTGGAGGATCTATTTGGATGGCAGATGACTTTGAATCTGATCCATCGTGGTGGGACAGTGAGTAATTGACCCCATTGTGCCTTTATACTGGTCCTAGCTGCCATTCTAGGACATTACCCATATACTGGGATGTACCCAGCACCACGGGCCAGACCAGAAACGCAGGTGGGAGTCTAAATCATGACCACACTAATTGCAGTATATACAGTATGTACTTACCATGATAGTTTTGCATGTCATGTGTGAACTACAATTCCTGGCATCTTGTGATCAACCTATGCCTATGGTGTCATAGCGGCTTTGATTTCTGTTTTTATGCCATACTGTCAGCCTGCTGTTTTCCTGGGACTTATCATATACTATATACACTATATGAGTCGGCCGGCAGTTTGTATTCATTGAACGGATCTAGTCAGCCTTTATTGTCTCAGTGCTTTCACCAGCGGTGTATATCAAATCGGATTTCCATCAGGGACTCTTGGCATTAGGGTTTTGCACTGTACATGCCCATTAAGCTTTTTAAGGTGCAGTGTGGATCAGATATAAAAATGAACCAAAGCACCAAAGGATGAAAATAAGTGAAAAAAACTCATGTATGTGTTAATAAGGATAAAGAAAACAAATAACTTTACCACATAATTAAAGCAGCTGCAGTGTGAAATTGGTGTGAACAATTAATAAATGATAAAAAGTATTCCACGCTAAATGCTAAAAAAAATGACATACAGGTAATAAATGATACACTGGTAACAAATAAAATAATCAAACAGTCCCCAGTGAAAAAAAGGTGCTTGTGCTAGTGAAACAATATACAATGCTGTGACTTGAGCAATAGATGGATGATTCTGTGCTTCTTAAGTGCTTTAAATAGGGTGCCCCCTAGTAGATGTGCACTTACCCCTGGGAGTGGACCAACTATCGCTAGTTAGGTCAAATGCGCGTGTGGGGCGACCCCTATGGATATCCACTGGACCAATGATTGGCAGCGGTGAATGTTCGTCATATAAATAAATATAATAGAAAAAGCCTCATTGCGCAGTACCGTTGATAAAGAGCTTTTTATTCCAAAAAATATAAAGATATTCAACTCACATGTATGAGTGCCTAATGTCCTGGCACCCGGAGTGAACAGCAGGTATAAGTAAATCCGTGAAGTCCACCTGGTTGGTTCATGCAGCTGCTGGCTCAGAACAGGTTTGATTTCCAGATTGAATGTGTGGGCGGAACTGTGTCAGAATAAAGTGACTCAACCTCGTGCTTGTTCCACTAGCACAAGCACCTTTTTTTCACTGGGGACTGTTTGATTAATTTTATTTGTTACCAGTGTATCATTTATTACCTGTATGTCATTTTTTTAGCAGTGTGGATCAGATGTCCGATCCCCCGGGAGGTTATCTGGCACTGTAACTCACGGGGGTTCATGCCCTATGAACATGCAGGTGCTTTAGTTAGGGTCCATCTAGGGCAGTGGTTCTCAATCTGGGGGTCGGGATACCCTCGGTGGTTGAATGATGATTTGCCAGGGGTTGTTCCTGAAGCCTGCACCGCTCTCCCAGCCTTTTTGCAGCCGCCCAGCAGAGCTGCCCCTGGAGCCTCTTCACAGCCCCCCATTCATTTCACAGCATGGCTGGGGGGAGCAGAGACTGGAGGTCAGCTGACTGGTGAGGAATGCCAAGTGGGAGGGGCTGGAAGAGACTCTATCTCCTGATTTCTGCATAGGTGTCACTGCTACAAGACACCACAAAGTCAGAGACACAGTGAAGCCGGAGACATAGTGACGCCGGAGACACAGTGAGTAACACTACCTGTGATTATAGTTGCCAAAAGTCCCCACAACAGTTCTCAGATCACCAGATGACCTTGATCAAGAGCACCTAAGTTGACTGATCAGAACTCCACCCAGCACTGCCACTCATCCCAACTCCCTGCCACCAAGGAGTAAGAGAAGGAATAAAAATAGAGAATACGTGGAAGGGAAAGGACAAGAGGGGGAGGAACAAAGAAAAAGTGACAGAAAAAAATAAGAGAAAGAACAAGAAAGACGGCTAGAGAGAGGGATGAGGAAATAAATAAAGAAATTGGGATAGAGAGAGATAAAAGGGAAAGAAAGGAGAACAGAGAGAAAGAGTGGTACATCTTAAAATGTACCATCAGGGGTTTTAATACTGTACGAGTGGAAGGGACTCGGGGAGCGCTAAATGTCCATGGGTTAGGGGCACAAATTACTTGTCTTGTCTTGGGTGCTGACAACCCACGCTACGAAAATAATTTTACTGTTAAGGGTTCCCACAACTTGGGAAATTTATCAAGGGGTCACGGCACTAGAAAGATTGAGAACCACTGATCTAGGGGGATCTTTTTAGGGTTGTCTGTTCCAGATCCAGGTGGGAGGATCACTTTGCTTTATGGGGGACATTGAGTGATCTGAATACGGGGATTTCATTGTGGGGTGGGTTCATGGGGATAGGGGAGTTGTTTTATAATTTTCTTTAAGTGCACATGGGCGGGATCTCGGAGAAGGACACACTCCGACCCTATAGAGCTATAATTAGCACAGGCAACGGGGAAAAACCACGGGAAATCAGACAGCAGATAAACTGAGGCGGTAATGAACCGGTGGGCAACAGGTAGGCCCAAAACACTGCAACACAAACAGCCTAAGATTAACTGAGCAGTTGGGCCCTCCCATGGACACAGGCCGCAATCAAAGATGGTGCCGTCACGGGGGACAGCACGAGGCAACACAGACACAGAACCAGGTATGGACAAACCCCAGAGGGGAGGCCAAGCGGTTCCAGCCTGAGCAAATCATCCTGAGACTTAGATGTAGACCTGCAGGTATATTCCATATTACAGCCCCCATCACTGGCCATATAAAGGGACATACAAGAGCCTGCAGACTCTCCAATGTCCTCTGTGGACAGGAACATGGCAGAAATGACTGATGTTATTTTTAGCCAACCCAGCCCTGTCATTTCTGCACCACAGCCAACTCACTATGCTGGGGATACAGTGTTACTTGCACGCTTTTGTACAATGCTGCAACAGGAGCTATCTAAAGCATGTGCTATAATTACTACTGAGCTCAAACGGGACATTCAAAGTATAGGCGAAAGATTTGAGATGAATGAAACTAAGATGGAAGGCACAGTCAAAAAGGTCAATCAGAACTCTAATATGATCACTGACCTCCAGGATAGGCTGGAAGAGGCAAACACTAAAATTGGAGATTGGAAAACAGATGTCGCAGATATAATGTGCGTTTACGATGCCTCCCTGAAACCCAGGGCCGATCCTAGGATCACAGACGCCTGGGTGCAGAAATATTTCTGGCGCCTCCACGTGGGCGTGGTCATCTTACCAACTCCTCCCCTTTACAAATGTTTCTATGACAACGACTTCAACACAGAGATGTTCCCGTAAGAAGTCTTCGTTACCCTGGGATCCTCCCATGATATTTTACCAATAAATAAAATACAGGAAGAGCGTACACTAATGAGACCTGGAGGGGAGTCTCTCTGATGCACACAGAGGGGGCTTCTGTTAGAGAGTCTATTAGAAAGAGCCCCCAGACATAGTACAGGAGATGGTCAGAGACTGTAGACATGATACTAGAGACAGTCAGAGACTGCAATCATAGTACAGGAGACGGTCAGAGACTGTAGACATGATACTAGAGACGGTCAGAGACTGCAATCATAGTACAGGAGATGGTCAGGCTGCACACAATACAGGAGATGGTCAGAGACTGCAGACATGTTACAAGAGATGGTAGTAAATAATGGCCGATCGGCCCTCTCACCTGACCCAGTGAAACAGCAACAACGGTTCCTCTGATCAGGAGTCAGCTCACTCTGAATTGCCCGTGGCGACTCCGCTGGGTAGAGCCCAGATCTGTATTCCTGCAATGACTCCATTCCTTTCTCCACCAGGGATGGTGCCAGGCTGTGTGGCTTTTTCTCTCTCTGATGGTGTTCTCTCAGCACTGCCCTCTCCCTCTGGAGTCCTGGGTGCCCTTCCCTGAAAGCTTTCCCGGGCTCCTGGCTTTCTCTCTCCCATTCAGCTGAGCATGCTGTTTGGGCTGCAGTTTCCGTGTTACAGTGGGGCTGCCAGTCCTTGGGACCACATGTCCCACAATCCTTTTCTTTGCTCCTTTGTTTTTTCTTCCCTGGCCGTTATGAAGGCGGGGGAAGAAACATAGTGTGCCGCTCATTAGTACAGCAGCGCACGAGGAGGTGAGGGAGAGGGGAAATAAGAGCCCGCAGCTGCAGTGGCATCACTAGGGTTGGTGTCACCTGGTGCAGTAAAACATGGTATCACCCCCTCCACCAACTATAGTCGTCCCTCAGTACAGACCCCACTCCATTAAGTATAGACCCCCCCCCTCCCTCAGGACAGACACCCCCATCAGTATAGACCCCCAGGACAAAACACCCCCCTTTATCAGTATAGACCCCCCCTCAGGACAAACCTTTCCCCCCCTACATTAGTACAAACCCCCAGAACAAACCACCCCCCCTCCATTAGTACAGACCCCCCAGAACAAACCACCCCCTCCATTAGTACAGACCCCCCAGAACAAACCACCCCCTCCATTAGTACAGACCCCCCAGGACAAACCACCCCCTCCATTAGTATAGACCCCCCAGGACAACCCCCCCCCCCACATTAGTATAGCCCCCCCCCAGGAAACCCCCCCATTAGTATAGACCCCCCAGGACAAACCCCCCCCTACATTAGTATAAACCCCCCAGGACAAACCAGCCCGCCACCCACATTAGTATAGACCCCCAGGACAAACCACCCCCCCCCACATTAGTATAGACCCCCCAGGACGAACCCCCCACATTAGTATAGACCCCCCCAGGACAAACCCCCCCCCACATTAGTATAGACCCCCCAGGCCGAACCACCCCCCACATTAGTATAGACCCCCCCAGGACAAACCACCCCCCCCCACATTAGTATAGACCCCCCCCAGGACGAACCACTCCCCACCCACATTAGTATAGACCCCCTCAGGACAAACCCCCCCCCACATTAGTATAGACCCCCCAGGACAAACCCCACCTACATTAGTATAAACCCCCCAGGACAAACCAGCCCGCCACCCACATTAGTATAGACCCCAGGACAAACCACCCCCCACATTAGTATAGACCCCCTCAGGACAAACCACCCCCCCCACATTAGTATAGACCCCCCCCAGGACGAACCCCCCACATTAGTATAGACCCCCCCAGGACAAACCACCCCCCCCACATTAGTATAGACCCCCCAGGCCGAACCACCCCCCCCACATTAGTATAGACCCCCCCAGGACAAACCACCCCCCCCACATTAGTATAGACCCCCAGGACAAACACCCCCCCCACCCCCCACCCCCCCCCACATTAGTATAGACCCCCCAGCACGAACCACTCCCCACATTAGTTTAGACCCCCCCAGGACAAACCAGCCCCCATACATTAGTATAGACCCCCCAGGACAACCCCCCCTACATTAATATAGACCCCCAGGACAAACCACCCCTACATTAATATAGACCCCCCAGGACAAACCACCCCCCACATTGGTATAGACCCCCCCAGGACAAACCCCCCCCCCCCCACATTAGTATAGACCCCCCCAGGACAAACCCCCCCACATTAGTATAGACCCCCCAGAATATAACCCCCCACATTAGTAGACCCCCTAGGACGAACCCCCCCACATTAGTATAGACCCCCCAGGACAAACCACCCCCCCCACATTAGTATAGACCCCCCCAGGACAAATCACCCCCCACATTAGTATAGACCCCCCAGGACAACCCCCCCCCCACATTAGTATAGACCCCAGGACAACCCCCCCCACATTAGTATAGACCCCCCAGGACAACCCCCCCCACATTAGTATAGACCCCCCAGGACAAACCAACCCCCCCCCCCCACATTGGTGTAGACCCCCCCAGGACAAACCACCCCCCCCACATTAGTATAGACCCCCCAGGACAAACCCCCCCCCACATTAGTATAGACCCCCCAGGACACACCCCCCCACCCCCCCCATTAGTATAGACCCCCCAGGACAAACCCCCCCCCCACATTAGTATAGACCCCCCAGGACAAACCCCCCCCCACATTAGTATAGACCCCCCCTAGACAAACCACCCCAAACCCCCCCCCCAGGACAAACTACCCCCCCCAAACCCCCCCCCCACATTGGTATAGACCCCCCCCTTGACAAACCACCCCCCACCACTAGGCTAATTAAAACCACCCGGGCGGCAGCTGGAGAGGACCGTGTGCAGCCGCGCCGCCCGGGTGGAGAACAGAGCGTGTGTGATGCTTGTGCTGGTGGGCAGAAGGTGGAAGTTAAACACAGGACGCCTCCTGTGTTTAACTTCCGCCTCCTGCTCACCAGCACCAGCATCACACACGCTCTGTTCTAAACAAGTCGGGCTCGGCCACGGAGCGCCCCACCCCCCCCCCCCCCCCCCCCGTGGCGTCACTGCGCGGCCGCGGCCGCGCCTGTGACAGGCGGAGAGAGCCGCGCTGCCTACGGACAAGGAGAGGAGGAGGGAGCGGAGCACTCTGGCTCTCCAGCGCCCCCACCTCTGTGGCGCCTGGGTGCACTGCACCCCGTGCACCCCGGGACGGACCGACCCTGCTGAAACCCATACTGACTTAGAAGGAGCCATGAGGGAGCTAATGAAAGAACTGATCCCCAACATAAACGCACACCATATGGAGATCGATCGAACTCACTGAGCCGTAACAGCCCTGAGACAGGATGGCCTACCATGCGATATCATAGTCAAGCCGCACTATTATCGTATAAAGGAGAAGTTGATGTTTGCTGCACGCAATAGACAAGACTTATCCTTATTCGGAGCACCTATACAGCTCTTCACAGATATTCTAGCTCCTTGCACGGTACAAAAACAAAGAAATCTACAGCCCTTACTACAACACTTTGTGAACAAACAGATAAAATACAGATGGGAATTTCCCTTCAAGTTGTCATTTACCTACAAAGGGAGATCCCACTCTTTCAAAACATTTCAAGATGGGGAATATCTATTGCTGAACCTGGGGATCATCTCACGGGACTCACAGGCTCCCATCCCCTCCACCAGGGGAATCACCCCCTCTCGCCGTTGTGGCAGGACCGAAAGAACGCGCAGGCCAGAAAATCTCCTCAAACTACCTGAACGTGATAGCCACCACTGCCCCTGAATGGGGAATGCTAAAATTCTTCTATGTCGGACTGGTTGAGGTCTACAAATGACGGTAGACTACACTCAGTCATCCCCAGTTGCACGGGAACAGTGCAGTTTGTCGCACAGCCCATTTAAATAACTTGAAAGATAAAAGTTTGTTGATCATTACCTGCCATTCATTTTATTAAGGGATGGCAGAGAGCTGTGCCCGCCCCCCCCCCCCCAGGGGGGAATAACAAGACACCCCTGGGGCCTGTGATTCCAGGGCGGGTGTCACCGATGGGGAACCTTCCTACTCTGGACTTACAACTCAAAGACAAAATGTCACAGCTTATGCTAAATGAAAGACTAACAGCAGGATAAAATAAACTGTTTAATAAAGTATGGGAACCATGGATGAGTTATTTGACAAATGATCCCTGGACAATCACAAACCAGGACCCTTCTTGAATGACGTACAGCATGTGGAGCCCCCCCTCCCTCCCTAACCCCTTTTTCCCAACCCTACCCCCACTAACTCTGATCCCTCCCCCCTTTCCTTTCCTCTTTGATCTACTCCCTCCCTTCTCTCGACAAGACATGGATTTTACGAGGTTCGGAGGGGGCCTTTCCCGAGACCTGGAGGCCAGACTCCCCCAATGATAGAAGAAGGAGCTGGTGTTTCCAGGCAGGTGGGTAGTACTCCGAGACCCATAAGATAGAGCCTGCACTTGGTCGTAGGCTATGATAAGAAGGGTACGGTAGAAGAACCACAGTAGGATATGTTACATGCACCATAAGTGTGGGGGAAAAAAATTAAATAAAATACAGTCTATAGCAAAAATGATAACTGCTCTTGTGAACACATGAGGCGGATTCCCTGTGCATTTTGTATGTATGATGTATAATGGCCACTGTGCAATGCTCAAAGAAATGTTGAGATCTTTGTTAATTGTTCTATGAAAAACTTTAATAAAAATCATTGAAACATAATTTTCTTTAAAAATAACAAACATGTCATACTTACCTGCTCTGTGCAGTTGGTTTTGCACAGAGCAGTCTGAATCCTCCTGTTCTAGGGTCCCTCTTCAGTGCTCTGGCCCCTCCCTCCTGTCAAGCAGCTTGCTATAGGGGCACCCGACCTGAGCTGCAGCTCCGTGTGTCCATTTTCACCCCACCTCCTCTCATTGGCTAACTGACTTTGACAGCAGCGGGAGCCAATGGCACCGCTGCTGTGTCTCAGCCAAAGAGGAGAGAGAGTCGTGCACTTGTGTACATTGCTGCATAGAGATGGGGCTCAGGTAAGTATTTGGGGGGCTGAGGGGGGCTGCTACACACAGAAGGTTTTTTATCTTAATGCATAAAATACATCAAACCTGTCTGCCTTTACAACCCCTTTTTAAGTGCTGTTTACAATTTTGTATTTGTCTAATAAATTATAAGGAGTTAGCTATTGGTTGTCTATACAGATCTTTTTTTTGTTTTTTTGTTATTTTGGTATATCATAGTAATATAAACAATTATTATCCAACTTACTCTGTGCTGGAATCCATTTTGTTCAGATTTATTTTTCTTCATGAACATTCTATGTAGAGCATGGGCCAGAACATATACAGCCGTGTATATAAAGGAGGGATGACTTGTATGAGAAGACAAGAAGGGTGAAACATCTTTTACACCTGTACAAGGTTTTATATGCGAATTATATACTCTTTGAAAATATTGATTTTTGTGTGGGTTTGGGGAAAGGCAGTTAAACCGTACAATCCAAATATCTTCCAGTAGGGGGTCATTTAAGCAGCTGGAGAAGGTGACACCTTTGGTATAAACATCCAGGTTTAGTTTTTGTTCTCGTGGCCACACAAATATGAAGCTGTAGCTAAGGGATGTATAATTCAAATAATAGAAATCAGTTAACTTAGTCCATGATGGTGGGAAAATAAATGTGATATTTTCTGCACCAGAGTATAAACTGAAAGCAAATTGATAAAAGTTAGTTATGGAAGTTCCGCACACTATGATGACCTTAGCTTTTGATTTAGTAATTAATCCTGATGTGCGATAATCATGAACTGTTCTTCGTTTGAGTTGAATGATATAATCTGTGCAGATCCCATGTTTTTGCATCATCTTGTTCAGATCTTGGGCCTCTTTATCACCGCTGCCATCCTCTGATGTTATTATTCCAACCCAGTTCCACCCAAAATGCTGCAAAAATTTTATAATAGCTTTAAAACGGACCCGATCTTCTGGTGTCATATGGAATAAAGTTGGATACCTGTTTCCATCCTTCAGACTAGTGTCAGTTACTCGGTAAGTGATCTGGATAATATGTTGGTAAATATTTTAATGTGATGTTATTTATTATTGGTACTTATATAGCGCCATCAATTTACGCATCACTTCATATATACAATATATTGTACATTTCCATCAGTCCCTCACCCTCAACAGGCTTACAATCTAAGGTCCCTAACTCACATTTATACAGTATCACACAAAAGTAATTACACCCCTCACATTTTTGTAAATAGTTTTACAAAATGCGAAGGGCGGAGCAACGCGCTAACGTCACCTTGTGTTTACATCTCGTTTCCCGGAAGGACGGGTTTGTCTGTTTGTACGCCGGCCGGCACATCAGACTTAAGGCTTATATCAACGCTAACTTTGTAAGTGCAATACTTTGTATTTTAAAGTTTTAATAAATGTAAAAGGTTTTATACTATTTGGAGCCTTTATTTTTTTTTGTACCACGTCCGTCCATCCACCGGTCTGAGCCTATGAGAGGCAGCTTGAGGATAACTGAACGTGCTTACTGTGTGCTGGAACCGGGCTGTGGTAAAACTACAAATGTTTTCCTTGATCCTCTGTAACGGGGGATCATGGTTAGCTGGTAAGAAGTGATTTCTTCTATCTGGTGGTGGATTCAGCACATGATTTGACAGCGTTTGGAGATGCCATTGTACACATTGATGGACTATATCATTATTTGAGTAGTGGTGGACTTTTTCACTGATTTTGTATTTATGCAGCTTGTGTTATATTTAGGAATTTTGTGTTTTTTATCCGCTTAGCACAGTTTCTTTACCCTTTTCTCTATATCTTTTCACGTGACAGCACTGAAGAAATGACACTTTGCTACAATGTAAAGTAGTGAGTGTACAGCTTGTATAACAGTGTAAATTTGCTGTCCCTCAAAATAACTCAACACACAGCCATTAATGTCTAAATCGCCAGAAACAAAAGTGAGTACACCTCTAAGTGAAAATGTCTAAATTGGGCCAAATTAGCCAATTTCCCTCCCCAATGTCACGTGGCTCCTTAGTATTACAAGGTCTCAGGTGTGAATGGGGAGCAGGTGTGTTAAATTTGGTGTTATCGCTCTCACTCTCTCACACTGGTCACTGGAAGTTCAACATGGCACCTCATGACAAAGAACTCTCTGAGGATCTGAAAAAAAAGAATTGTTGCTCTACATAAAGATGGCCTAGGCTATAAGAAGATTGCCAAGACCTTGAAACTGAGCTGTAGCACGGTGGTCAAGACCATACAGCGGTTTAATAGGACAGGTTCCACTCAGAACAGGCCTCGCCATGGTCGACCAAAGAAGTCAGCATCATATCCAGAAGTGCACAGCTTGTATAACAGTGTAAATTTGCTGTCCCCTCAAAATAACTCAACACACTCAACAGCTCTGGTGAACTCCATGACCAAGAGTAACCCTTGGTTAAGGCGGTGCTGGAAAATAATGGTGGCAACACAAAATATTGACACTTTGGGCCCAATTTGGACATTTTCACTTAGGGGTGTACTCGCTTTTGTTGCCAGAGGTTTAGACATTAATGTCTGTGTGTTAAGTTATTTTGAGGAGACAGCACATTTACACTGTTATACAAGATGTACACTCACTACTTTACATTGAAACAATTTAGTGTAATTTCTTCAGTGTTGTCACATGAAAAGATATAATCAATTTAATAAAAATTTGAGGGGTGTACTCACTTTTGTGAGATACTGTACATACACATACTAGGGCCAATTTAGACATGAGCCAATGAGCCTCCTAGAATGACTTTGGTACGTGGGAGGAAACTGGAGTACCCAGAGGAAACCCAGACAAGCACAAGGAGAACATACAAACTCCAAGCTGGTAGTGCTGTGGTTGCGATTTGAACCAATGGCCCTATGGCTGGTAGGCGAGAGTTCTAAAAACTAAACCACTGTGCTGCCCTGTTTTTCAAGCAATGCAATATGAGAAATGTAATATATAAATGGCACACACAGATCTCTTTATCATATGTATTATTTCTGTTCTAATAAAAAGAAGTAATTGTCAGAATTTGTATTCATAGAGATCTACGTTTATGAGAGTACACACTGCATTCCATATACCCAGTGAAGTGGCTGGCCTCAGGCAGTACACAGAGATGAAACAAATCCTTCTACATAAGTTGTACCTGTTTACCACCAGGATTCTCATCTCTACATCAATTCAAAATACTGACTTTATAAGTTTGTCTGCGAGTTTAGTAATAAAGGTCTGGAGCTGAAGATACAGAGCTCAGCAAGGAGAGCACTGAGAGCTGATTGAAGGGAAGGGACCCCCCTTCACACAGCACACAGGAAAAGAGCTGTGGCTGTCAATCTGCTGTAGCTCCCTCCCCTGTCACCTTTATATCTTGGGATCAGGAAAATGTGTCAGAAGTAGGGATGGTCCCGGTGCTCGATTCGAACCCACGTTCGAATCGAGCATCGGGCGTTCGCTCGCTCGGCGAGCCCAGAACTATTTGGGCCGTTCGCATCACATTCGTGTGATGCGAGCGGCCCCACAATGCATTGCGGCCGGCGCAGTGCATTGCTGGCTGATGATTGGCCAAGCATGCACTGTGACCCCGCATGCTGGGCCAATCACAGCGCCAGAAACTAGGAGATCAATAACTGACTACAGGCAGGACGCCTGTAGCCAATTAAAGCTCAGGGGCTTTAGTACACGCCCCACCATTTAAAAGGCCGCCACGCCATCGGCCCCGGTCACATGTGTTCCGGCTTTAGGGAGAGCAGTCTGCTGATTGATTTGCTTGATTGCTATTTCTTTGCTAAACCATTGTTACCTGAGTCATTCATCATTACTGAATACTGATCATTCATTGCTGCTGATTGCACAGTGAGTGTGATATTAGCTGCTGCTGGGGATTAGTCTGGTGTGTGCGTGCTGTTAGTACAGCATAGCAGTAGCACCAACCGCAGTGCTGTTAGAACAGCATTGCACCCCAACTTCTGTCCCAATCTTCTGTCCCATCCCAGGCAGGGATTTATAGGACTTATAGTGTGTTAGTGGCAGCACACATAGGTCCTATATTTTCTTGTCAGCAGCACACATCTAGTACCTATAGTGTCTTTGTGTGAGCAGCACCCATAGGACTTATAATGTGTTAGTGGCAGCACACATAGGTCCTATATTTTCTTGTCAGCAGCACACATATAGTACCTATAGTGTCTTTGTGTCAGCAGCACCCATAGGACTTATAGTGTGTTAGTGGCAGCACACATAGCTCCTATATTTTCTTGTCAGCAGCACACATATAGTACCTATAGTGTCTTTGTGTGAGCAGCACCCATAGGACTTATAGTGTGTTAGTGGCAGCACACATAGCTCCTATATTTTCTTGTCAGCAGCACACATATAGTACCTATAGTGTCTTTGTGTGAGCAGCACCCATAGGACTTATAGTGTGTTAGTGGCAGCACACATAGCTCCTATATTTTCTTGTCAGCAGCACACATATAGTACCTATAGTGTCTTTGTGTCAGCAGCACCCATAGGACTTATAGTGTGTTAGTGGCAGCACACATAGCTCCTATATTTTCTTGTCAGCAGCAGACATATATTACCTATAGTGTCTTTGTGTCAGCAGCACCCATAGGACTTATAGTGTGTTAGTGGCAGCACACATAGCTCCTATATTTTCTTGTCAGCAGCACACATATAGTACCTATAGTGTCTTTGTGTCAGCAGCACCCATAGGATTTATAGTGTGTTAGTGGCAGCACACATAGCTCCTATATTTTCTTGTCAGCAGCACACATATAGTACCTATAGTGTCTTTGTGTCAGCAGCACCCATAGGACTTATAGTGTGTTCGTGGCAGCACACATAGCTCCTATATTTTCTTTTCAGCAGCACACATATAGTACCTATAGTGTCTTTGTGTCAGCAGCACCCATAGGACTTATAGTGTGTTAGTGGCAGCACACATAGCTCCTATATTTTCTTGTCAGCAGCACACATATAGTTCCTATAGTGTCTTTGTGTCAGCAGCACCCATAAGACTTATAGTGTGTTAGTGGCAGCACACATAGCTCCTATATTTTCTTGTCAGCAGCACACATATAGTACCTATAGTGTCTTTGTGTCAGCAGCACCCATAGGACTTATAGTGTGTTAGTGGCAGCACACATAGCTCCTATATTTTCTTGTCAGCAGCAGACATATAGTACCTATAGTGTCTTTGTGTCAGCAGCACCCATAGGACTTATAGTGTGTTAGTGGCAGCACACATAGCTCCTATATTTTCTTGTCAGCAGCACACATATAGTACCTATAGTGTCTTTGTGTCAGCAGCACCCATAGGACTTAAAGTGTGTTAGTGGCAGCACACATAGCTCCTATATTTTCTTGTCAGCAGCACACATATAGTACCTATAGTGTCGTTGTGTCAGCAGCACCCATAGGACTTATAGTGTGTTAGTGGCAGAACACATAGCTCCTATATTTTCTTGTCAGCAGCACACATATAGTACCTATAGTGTCTTTGTGTGAGCAGCACCCATAGGACTTATAGTGTGTTAGTGGCAGCACACATAGCTCCTATATTTTCTTTTCAGCAGCACACATATAGTACCTATAGTGTCTTTGTGTCAGCAGCACCCATAAGACTTATAGTGTGTTAGTGGCAGCACACATAGCTCCTATATTTTCTTGTCAGCAGCAGACATATATTACCTATAGTGTCTTTGTGTCAGCAGCACCCATAGGACTTATAGTGTGTTAGTGGCAGCACACATAGCTCCTATATTTTCTTGTCAGCAGCACACATATAGTACCTATAGTGTCTTTGTGTCAGCAGCACCCATAGGATTTATAGTGTGTTAGTGGCAGCACACATAGCTCCTATATTTTCTTGTCAGCAGCACACATATAGTACCTATAGTGTCTTTGTGTCAGCAGCACCCATAGGACTTATAGTGTGTTAGTGGCAGCACACATAGCTCCTATATTTTCTTGTCAGCAGTACACATATAGTACCTATAGTGTCTTTGTGTCAGAAGCACCCATAGGACTTATAGTGTGTTAGTGGCAGCACACATAGCTCCTATATTTTCTTGTCAGCAGTACACATATAGTTTCTATAGTGTCTTTGTGTCAGCAGCACCCATAGGACTTATAGTGTGTTAGTGGCAGCACACATAGCTCCTATATTTTCTTGTCAGCAGCACACATATAGTACCTATAGTGTCTTTGTGTCAGCAGCACCCATAGGACTTATAGTGTGTTAGTGGCAGCACACATAGCTCCTATATTTTCTTGTCAGCAGCAGACATATAGTACCTATAGTATCTTTGTGTCAGCAGCACCCATAGGACTTATAGTGTGTTAGTGGCAGCACACATAGCTCCTATATTTTCTTGTCAGCAGCACACATATAGTACCTATAGTGTCTTTGTGTCAGCAGCACCCATAGGACTTATAGTGTGTTAGTGGCAGCACACATAGCTCCTATATTTTCTTGTCAGCAGCACACATATAGTACCTATAGTGTCGTTGTGTCAGCAGCACCCATAGGACTTATAGTGTGTTAGTGGCAGAACACATAGCTCCTATATTTTCTTGTCAGCAGCACACATATAGTACCTATAGTGTCTTTGTGTGAGCAGCACCCATAGGACTTATAGTGTGTTAGTGGCAGCACACATAGCTCCTATATTTTCTTTTCAGCAGCACACATATAGTACCTATAGTGTATTTGTGTCAGCAGCACCCATAGGACTTATAGTGTGTTAGTGGCAGCACACATAGCTCCTATATTTTCTTGTCAGCAGTACACATATAGTTTCTATAGTGTCTTTGTGTCAGCAGCACCCATAGGACTTATAGTGTGTTAGTGGCAGCACACATAGCTCCTATATTTTCTTGTCAGCAGCACACATATAGTACCTATAGTGTCTTTGTGTGAGCAGCACCCATAGGACTTATAGTGTGTTAGTGGCAGCACACATAGCTCCTATATTTTCTTTTCAGCAGCACACATATAGTACCTATAGTGTATTTGTGTCAGCAGCACCCATAGGACTTATAGTGTGTTAGTGGCAGCACACATAGCTCCTATATTTTCTTGTCAGCAGCACACATATAGTACCGATAGTGTCTTTGTGTCAGCAGCACCCATAGGACTTATAGTGTGTTTGTGGCAGCACACATAGCTCCTATATTTTCTTGTCAGCAGCACACATATAGTACCTATAGTGTCTTTGTGTCAGCAGCACCCATAGGACTTATAGTGTATTAGTGGCAGCACACATAGCTCCTATATTTTCTTGTCAGCAGCACACATATAGTACCTATAGTGTCTTTGTGTCAGCAGCACCCATAGGACTTATAGTGTGTTAGTGGCAGCACACATAGCTCCTATATTTTCTTGTCAGCAGCACACATATAGTACCTATAGTGTCTTTGTGTCAGCAGCACCCATAGGACTTATAGTGTGTTAGTGGCAGCACACATAGCTCCTATATTTTCTTGTCAGCAGCACACATATAGTTCCTATAGTGTCTTTGTGTCAGCAGCACCCATAGGACTTATAGTGTGTTAGTGGCAGCACACATAGCTCCTATATTTTCTTGTCAGCAGCACACATATAGTACCTATAGTGTCTTTGTGTCAGCAGCACCCATAGGACTTATAGTGTGTTAGTGGCAGCACACATAGCTCCTATATTTTCTTGTCAGCAGCAGACATATAGTACCTATAGTGTCTTTGTGTCAGCAGCACCCATAGGACTTATAGTGTGTTAGTGGCAGCACACATAGCTCCTATATTTTCTTGTCAGCAGCACACATGTAGTACCTATAGTGTCTTTGTGTCAGCAGCACCCATAGGACTTATAGTGTGTTAGTGGCAGCACACATAGCTCCTATATTTTCTTGTCAGCAGCACACATATAGTACCTATAGTGTCTTTGTGTGATCAGCACCCATAGGACTTATAGTGTGTTAGTGGCAGCACACATAGCTCCTATATTTTCTTGTCAGCAGCACACATATAGTACCTATAGTGTCTTTGTGTCAGCAGCACCCATAGGACTTATAGTGTGTTAGTGGCAGCACACATAGCTCCTATATTTTCTTTTCAGCAGCACACATATAGTACCTATAGTGTCTTTGTGTCAGCAGCACCCATAGGACTTATAGTGTGTTTGTGGCAGCACACATAGCTCCTATATTTTCTTGTCAGCGGCACACATATAGTACCTATAGTGTCTTTGTGTCAGCAGCACCCATAGGACTTATAGTGTGTTAGTGGCAGCACACATAGCTCCTATATTTTCTTGTCAGCAGCACACATGTAGTACCTATAGTGTCTTTGTGTCAGCAGCACCCATAGGACTTATAGTGTGTTAGTGGCAGCACACATAGCTCCTATATTTTCTTGTCAGCAGCACACATATAGTACCTATAGTGTCTTTGTGTGATCAGCACCCATAGGACTTATAGTGTGTTAGTGGCAGCACACATAGCTCCTATATTTTCTTGTCAGCAGCACACATATAGTACCTATAGTGTCTTTGTGTCAGCAGCACCCATAGGACTTATAGTGTGTTAGTGGCAGCACACATAGCTCCTATATTTTCTTTTCAGCAGCACACATATAGTACCTATAGTGTCTTTGTGTCAGCAGCACCCATAGGACTTATAGTGTGTTTGTGGCAGCACACATAGCTCCTATATTTTCTTGTCAGCAGCACACATATAGTACCTATAGTGTCTTTGTGTCAGCAGCACCCATAGGACTTATAGTGTGTTAGTGGCAGCACACATAGCTCCTATATTTTCTTGTCAGCAGCACACATATAGTACCTATAGTGTATTTGTGTCAGCAGCACCCATAGGACTGCTAGCACTTCAACTGCTGCCTTTTCAGTTGGTAGACTCGGCCCCCTTCCGTGAGTTTGTTCAATGTGCGGTTCCTCAGTGGCAGGTTCCCAAACGCCACTTTTTCTCATGGAAGGCGATTCCGGCTCTCTACCGGCATGTGGAAGGCAATGTCCATGCCTCGCTGGAAAGGGCGGTCAGCGGTAAGGTGCATATTACCGCTGACTCATGGTCCAGCAGGCATGGACAGGGACGTTATCTGTCTTTCACGGCCCATTGGGTCACTCTATTGGCAGCTGGGAGGGATGCAGGACAAGGTGCAGTAGTGTTGGAGGTTGTTCCCCAACCACGCCTCCAAAATGCTACTACTGGTTGTGACACACCTCTCTCCTCCACCCCCTCCTCTTCTTCTTCCTCCATGGCCTCTTCGAGTGCTCTGTCCTCGGAACCAGCGGTGCTCCGTAGGCATACAAGGTGCTACGCGAGTATGCAGGCAAAAAGATGCCATGCCGTGCTTGCGCTGGTGTGTTTGGGGGACAGGAGCCACACTGGGACAGAGGTTCTGGCAGCTCTGCAGGGGCAGGCCGAGAGGTGGTTGACGCCACGCCAGCTTAAGCCAGGAATGGTGGTTTCTGACAATGGCACCAACCTCCTCTCCGCCCTGCGACAGGGGCAGCTCACCCATGTGCCCTGTATGGCTCACGTCCTCAACCTGGTGGTGCAGCGGTTCTTGGGCAGGTACCCAGGCTTACAGGATGTCCTGAGGCAGGCCAGGAAAGTCTGTGTGCATTTCCGCCGATCTTATAATGCCAGTGCTCGGCTGACTGAGCTGCAAAAGGAGCTGAACCTGCCCAAGAACCGCCTAATATGTGACATGCCCACCAGGTTGAACTCAACATTGGCCATGCTGCAGCGACTGCACACGCAGCAGAGGGCCATCAATGAGTACCTTTGCGACTACGGCACCAGGACAAGGTCAGGGGAGCTTGGCTTTTTTTCCCCACGCCTGTGGAGCATGATCAGGGATGCATGTACTGTCCTCTCACCATTTGAGGAGGCCACGAAGATGGTGAGCAGTGACAGTGCATGCATCAGTGACACTGTACCTCTTGTCCACCTGTTGGAGCATACGCTGCGTGGGATAATGGACAGGGCATTTTAGGCAGAACAGAGGCAGGAAGAGGAGGACTTCCTTGCCTCTCAAGGCCCCCTTTATCCAGACAGTGTTCCTTCTGTCCCACCCATCACACAGGAAGAGGAGGAGGAGGAGGAGGATTGTGTGAACATGGAGGTGGAGCCTGGCACTCAGCAGCAGCAGTCTTTTAGGGATGATGTACAGTCCCAACAAACCAGTGGACTTGTACGTGGCTGGGAGGAGGTTGCTGGCAATCATGTCGTCCTCAGTGACCCAGAAGACTCCGGACCAAATGCCTCAGCTAACCTACGTTGCATGGCCTCCCTGATCCTGCAAAGCCTGCGGAAGGATCCTCATGTTCTTCGGATCAAGGAGAGGGACCATTACTGGCTGGCCACTCTCCTTGATCCACGGTACAAGGGTAAGGTTGCGGACCTTATCTTGCCATCGTAGAGGGAGCAGAGGAGGAGACATCTCATGGAGGCCTTGCAGAAAGGTCTGTGCAACGCGTTCCCAGAAACTGGGAGGTTACAAACTCCTGGTCCTGGACGACGAGTTGCTGAGGCTTCGGTCAGTAGCAGAAGGAGCGGTGGGGAAGGTGGACGTCTGACCGATGCTTTCAGACAATTTTTTAGTCCGCAGCCCCAAGGTATGATCAGTTCCAGCAACCATTGCCAGCGTCTGATATACATAGTGCAGGAATAACTAGGGGCAAGGTCAGACTTGGACACCTTTCCCACCGAAAATCCTCTGGCTTACTGGGTCCTGAGGATGGATCACTGGCCAGAGCTTGCACAGTATGCAATTGAGCTACTGGCCTGTCCTGCATCCAGCGTTCTTTCCGAACGCACATTCAGTGCTGCTGGAGGATTTGTCACCGATCACAGGGTGCGCCTGTCCACCGACTCGGTTGATCGACTGACCTTCATAAAAATGAATCAGTCTTGGATCACCACCAGCTACCAGGCACCTGAAGCGGATATAACTGAATAATTTATAATGTCACATCCCTTCAAGACTGCCTATGCTGATGCTGAGTGACTGTCCTGTTATGTTCACTGACTATCCTCTTCCTCCTCCTCAATGATCCATGCCACCACACCAGTGCCTAAGGCACAATTTTTCAGCCCCTGTATAACAGAGGCGTGTAATTACAATTTTTTTTAAAAATGCTTCGCAACAGGTGTGACTGCTGTGCTCCAAGTACAGTATCTGTGAGGGGTTGCAGTGTTGTGGCACCAGCACCAGTGCCTAAGGCACAATTTTTCAGCCCCTGTTGGGGCGTGTAATTACAATTTTTAGGCAATGCTTTGCAACAGGTCTCATTGCTGTGCTCAGAGTACAGTATCTGTGAGGGGTTGCAGTGTTGTGGCACCAGCACCAATGCCTAAAGCACTATTTTTCAGCCCGTTTAACAGGGGCGTGTAATTACAATTTTTTAAGCAATGCTTCGCAACATGTCTGACTGCTGTGCTCCAAGTACAGTATCTGTGAGGGGTTGCAGTGTTGTGGCACCAGCACCAATGCCTAAGGCACAATTTTTCAGCCCCTGTTTAACAGGGGCGTGTAATTACAATTTTTTAAGCAATGCTTCGCAACATGTCTGAATGCTGTGCTCCAAGTACAGTATCTGTGAGGGGTTGCAGTGTTGTGGCACCAGCACCAATGCCTAAGGCAAATTTTTCAGCCCCGGTTTAACAGGGGCGTGTAATTACAATTTTTTAAGCAATGCTTCGCAACATGTCTGACTGCTGTGCTCCAAGTACAGTATCTGTGAGGGGTTGCAGTGTTGTGGCACCAGCACCAGTGCCTAAGGCACAATTTTTCAGCCCCTGTTGGGGCATGTAATTACAATTTTTAGGCAATGCTTTGCAACAGATCTCATTGCTGTGCTCAGAGTACAGTATCTGTGAGGGGTTGCAGTGTTGTGGCACCAGCACCAATGCCTAAGGCACAATTTTTCAGCCCCTGTTTAACAGGGGCGTGTAATTACAAATCTTGATCTAATAGTTCACAGCAGGGCCCATTCCTGCGCCCACCAAGAGTAACTGTGAGGGCCTACAGTCTTGTGGCAACACCGTCCACCACCACCACCACTAAAGGCCCAATTTTTCTGCCCTGTTCAACAGGTGCATGCAATTACAAATCTTGATCTAATAACTCACAGCAGGGCCCATTCCTGCACCCACCAAGAGTAACTGTGAGGGCTTACAGTCTTGTGGCAACACCGTCCACCACCACCACCCCCAAAGGCCCAATTTTTCTGCCCTGTTCAACAGGTGCATGCAATTACAAATCTTGATCTAATAACTCACAGCAGGGCCCATTCCTGCACCTACCAAGACTAACTGTGAGGGCTTACAGTCTTGTGGCAACACCGTCCACCACCACCACCACCACCAAAGGCCCAATTTTTCTGCCCTGTTCAACAGGTGCATGCAATTACAAATCTTGATCTAATAACTCACAGCAGGGCCCATTCCTGCACCCACCAAGAGTAACTGTGAGGGCTTACAGTCTTGTGGCAACACCGTCCACCACCGCCAAAGGCCCAATTTTTCTGCCCTGTTCCACAGGTGCATGCAATTACAAATCTTGATCTAATAACTCACAGCAGGGCCCATTCCTGCACCCCTGCACAAAGTGTCATTTTTGCAGGAAAAAAAGCTATTTAAAATCACTCGCGGCTATAATGAATTGTCGGCTCCCGTAATACAGAGAGCAGTCATTGAAAATCATTGATAAAAAAAAAGAAGCGTGGGGGTCCCCCCAATTTCAATTACCAGGCCATTCAGGTCTGGTATGGATATTAAGGGGAACCCCGGGTCAAATTAAAAAAAAAATACGTGGGGTTCCCTCTAAATATCCATACCAGATCCTTCAGGTCTGGCATGGATTTTAAGGGGAACTCCACACCAAATTTGAAAAAAAATGGCGTGGGGGTCCCCCTCAAAATCCATACCAGACCCTTATCTGAGCACGCAACCTGGCAGGCCGCAGGAAAAGAGGGGGGACGAGAGAGTGTCCCCCCTCCTGAACCGTACCAGGCCACATGCCCTCAACATTGGGAGGATGCTTTGGGGTCTGTGACCCCTCAAAGCACCATGTCCCCATGTTGATGAGGATCCCCAGTGACGTATGGGTGACTCCGCCCCCTCTGATGTAACGGAAACCTGCGTTACATCAGAGGGGGCGGGGTCACCCTACGTCACTGGGGAAACCCAGACTTCCCCAGTTATGTAAGGGTGACCCCACCCCCTCTGATGTAACGCAGGTTTCTGTTACATCAGAGGGGGGCAGGGTCAGGTGACGGAGTGACCCGGTCCTCCTCGGGATTCCCGCAGTGTCTCCGTGGAGACCGGATGTGCTGCACTGGACTTCGGAAGAGATCAGCCATCGATGGACCCTGAAGAACAGACAACCCACCGCTGGATAGCAAGAGTGGATTACCACCGCTGGAATCTTTCTTTTATTTTTTTTATTTTTAATAAAAGTCTTTTCCCAAAGGTGTCAGTGTGTTTTTTAACAATTTTTTACACTTTTTTTTGTGAAATGGTAGGGGTACTTTTGTACCCCCTTACCATTTCAAACAGGGGGGTGGGATCTAGGGGTCCCCTAGTTAAAGGGGGCTTCCAGATTCTGATAAGCCCCCCACCCGCAGACCCCCACAGCCACCGGCCAGGGTTATGTGGATGAGGCACTTCTCATCAACATGGGGACATGGTGCTTTGAGGGGTCACAGACCCCCAAAGCATCCTCCCAATGTTGAGGGCATGTGGCCTGGTACGGTTCAGGGGGGGTGGGGGCGCTCTCTCGCCCCCCTCTTTTCCTGTGGCCTGCCAGGTTGTGTGCTCGGATAAGGGTCTGGTATGGATTTTGAGGGGGGCCCCCACGCCATTTTTTTTTTATTTGGCGTTGAGTTCCCCTTAAAATCCATGGCAGACCTGAAGCTATTAAAGGAATATTACACTTTTATTCTTTCACTTTATGCATTATTAAAATCACTGCTCCTGAAAAAATTGCCATTTTTAAAACATTTTTTTGCATTGATACATGTCCCCTGGGGCAGGACCCGGGTCCCCAAACACTTTTTATGACAATAACTTGCATATAGGCTTTTAAAATTAGCACTTTAGATTTCTCCCATAGACTTTTACAGGGTGCTCGCGGCTTTTCGAATTTGCCGCGAACACCCCAAATTGTTCGCTGTTCGGTGAACAGGCAAACAGGCAATGTTCGAGTCGTACATGAGTTTGACTCGAACTCGAAGCTCATCCCTAGCCTTTACGCAAATGAACGTGACTTTGCATTCTTCTCCCAGCGACACAACACGTATACGTATACACATATACGATATGTTTCTGGTTGATAAGTTATTATTATATTATTATATTATATATTATAAGTTATTATTATAGAAGTGTTCTCTTGTTAAATATATTTATTGAGTTTTCACAAGAGAAAATAAAAGAATATAATGCATGGATACATAGCATACATTCAAAATGTTTAACATTATAATAGTAAATTTAGAACTATCTTACCACTGTGTTTACTTTATATACACTGTAAATTAAAGACGCACAAAAAGAGATAATGATTAGGGTTGAGCGAACCCGAACTGTAAAGTTCGGGTCCGTACCGGATTTTTGGGTGTCCGCCCGAACCCGAACTATTGGCTGTATGTTCGGGTTCGGGTCCGGTGTTCGGCGATGTATTGGCGCCTTTTACAAGCTGCAGGTCAGCCAATCGACGCTAGTTTCACTAGTGTGCCCTTAGAAGCCATCACAGCCATGCCTACTAATGGCATGGCTGTGATTGGGCAGTGCAGCATGTGACCCAGCCTCTATATATAGTACAGACACACAGCACACAGCGTCACTCTGTTATAGACAGGTTCCTGTGCTGCTAAGAGAGGATTTTAGGAGTTAGTCTGATAAAGTCAGTCAGTCAGTCAGTCCACATTCCTTAAATTTTCTTCAAATTAGTTATATCGGTGAGCGATCTAGATAGCTAGAGTAGAGTAGGGAGTGTCTTTAGTAAGGAAAAGAAAGAGGCAGAGAGAATTATTCAAGAGATTCCTAAATCAGTTGTACCCTGGCTGGGGTGCAGTGCACAGTCTTTTAACAGTGCCATGAGGCCAGTGCCAGACAAAATATAAGTTTTACCTGCAAGCTCAGTGCAGCATCACTGCACTGCATATTTTAGTAAGAGATACACCATACTCTGTGTGTATTCTGATATTGGAAAAACATTACAAAAAAAATAAATTTTGCTGTGTTTTTTTTTTTCCCAATAGCATTTTTCTGCGTGTTCATACACGCTTTAGACACTGTACGTGTATTCTGCTATTGACAAAAAATAAAATATTTCAGTGCTTTGTGCAGGAGTGTGACATACAATCGATCGATATTTCTTCTATTGCATTGTCCCAAAAAAAAAATTGTAGTGACATTTTTTTTTTCCCAATAGCATTTTCTGCAGTTTAGCAGTTTTTGAGATACACGCTTTACATACTGTGGGTGTATTCTGCTATTGCAATAACACCCATTTAGGGCGAGATCATACATTTTGAAAATATGAGGAGATCATCAAAAATAGGACGTGGCCCGGGTCATGGTGCTGCTGGTGGCGCTCCTGTTGCAGGGAGAGGACGTGGTCGATCTGTGCCAGCTACACGCACTAGTGAAACACCTTCCTCAGGTGCGAGTAGGCGACAGAGCCTGCAGCGGTATTTCGGCGCGCCTAATGAGGCTGTACGAATGTTGAGGCCAGGACAAGTACAGGCGATAGTAGATTGGGTTGCTGACAGTGCCTCCGGTTCCTTCACATTGTCCCCCACCCAGTCTCCTGATGAAAGTTCAGAGTTGGCACCTGCAGCCGATGTTCATCAGTCTTTCACCTCACCCCCTTGCAAATCAGCCAATCAGTCTGAGCCCCAAATCATGCAGCAGTCTCTTCTGCTTTTTGGTGACTCTGTTAGCAGGGTTTCCCAGGGCCATCCACCTAGCCCTGCCTCAGAAGTGGAAGAGATTGTGTGCACCGATGCCCAACCACTTATGTTTCAAGATGAGTACATGGGAGGACCATCGCAGCACGTCTCGGATGATGACGAAACACAGGTGCCAACTGCTGCTGCTTTTGCCATTGTGCAGACCGACAAGGAGGGCAGGGGTGAAGACTGGGTGAAAGATGATGTGGAGGACGATGAGGTCCTTGACCCCACATGGAATCAACATCATGTAGGTGACCAGTGTAGTTCGGAGGAAGAGGCGGTGGTCGCACAGAGCCACCAGCACAGCAGAAGAGGGAGCAGGGTGCAAAAGCGGAGCGTCCGTCCCCTAGACAGTACGCCTGCTACTGCCCAACGCAGCAAGGGACCGAGCACACCAAAGCCAGGTCCAAGGAGTTCCCTAGCGTGGCAGTTCTTCAGACAATGTGCTGATGACAAGACACAAGTGGTTTGCACGCTGTGCGATCAGAGCTTGAAGCGAGGCATAAACGTTCTCAACCTGAGCACAACCTGCATGACCAGGCATCTAAGTGCAAAGCAGGAGATGCAGTGGAGTAGACACCTCAAAAACCAAGAAAGGTCTCTGGCTCCTCCTGCTTCCTCTTCTGCTGCAGTCTCGGCCTCTTCATCCACCTCTGTAGTGACAGTGACACCTGCCAACCCGCAAACAGAGGATCTGCCAGCAACACTACCACCTGGGTCACCAACCATCTCCACAATGTCCCATGGAAGCATTCAGCTCACTATTTCCCAAACACTGGAGCGGAAGAGGAAGTACCCCTCTAGCCACCCGCGATCCCTGGCCCTGAATGGTAGCATTTAAAAATTCCTCGCCTTTGAAATGCTGTCATTCCGTCTGGTGGAGACGCAGAGTTTTAAAAGGCTGATGTCATTGGCTGCCCCACAGTACGTCGTGCCCAGCCGACACTACTTTTCCAGACGAGCTATTCCTTCCCTGCACAACCAAGTGGGGGACAAAATCAGGTGTGCACTGCGCAAAGCCATCTGTGGCAAGGTCCACCTAACTACGGATGCGTGGACCAGTAAGCACGGTCAGGGACGTTATATCTCCCTAACAGCATACTGGGTAAATGTAGTGGCGGCTGGGCCTGAGGCGGATAGCAGTTTGGTGCATGTCCTTCCACCACCGAGGATTGCAGGGCACTTCAGTTTGCCTCCTGTTGCTAACTCCTCCTACTCTGCCTCCTCATCCTCTACCACACAGGAGTTGTGGAGGGACATGGAACTACAGACCGATGAGTGGTTGGTGGCAGTGAGCCTCAAGCCCGGCCTGGTGGTGTGCGATAATGGGCAAAATCTCGTAGCAGCTCTGGGCCTAGGCGGTTTGACGCACATCCCTTGCCTGGCGCATGTGCTGAACTTGGTGGTCCAGAGGTTCCTTAAGAATTACCCCGATATGCCAGAGCTGCTGCAGAAAGTGTGGGCCGTCTGTGCGCACTTTCGGCGTTCTCACCCTGCTGCTGCTCGCCTGTCAGCGCTGCAGCGTAACTTCGGCCTTCCCGCTCACCGTCTCATATGTCACGTGCCCACAAGGTGGAACTCCACCTTGCACATGCTTGCCAGACTGTGCGAGCAGCAGCAGGCGATAGTGGAGTTTCAGCTGCAGCACGCACGCGTGAGTCGCTCTGCGGAACAGCACCACTTCACCGCCAATAACTGGGCCTCCATGCGAGACCTGTGTGCCTTGTTGCGCTGTTTCGAGTACTCCACCAACATGGCCAGTGCCGATGACGCCGTTCTCAGCGTTACTATCCCAGTTCTATGCCTCCTTGAAAAAACTCTTCAGGTGATGATGGAAGAGGATGTGGCACAGGAGGAGGAGGAGAAGGAGGAGGAGGAAGAGGGTTAATTTCCAAGGCTTTCAGGGCAGTCATTTACAAGTGGCTACGAGGGTGGGTTCCTGCACCAACAAGCGCCAGGTACACAATTGTCCGGCAGCTAGGGCCCAGTTCTGGAGGATGATGAGGTGGAGGATGAGGAGGAGATGGAGGAGGAGGAACCATGTTCACAGCAGGGTGGCACCCAGACCAGCTCAGGTCCATCACTGGTGCATGGCTGGGGGGATACAGAGGACACAGACGATACACCTCCCACATAGGACAGCTTTTCCTTGCCTCTGGGCAGCCTGGCACACATGAGCGATTACATGCTGCAGTGACTCCGCAATGACCGCGGGGTTGCCAACATTTTAACTGGTGCTGATTATTAGGTGGCCACCCTGCTGGATCCCCGTTACAAGGACAACGTGCCGTCCTTAATTACCTCACTGGAGCGTGATCGTAAGATGCGCGAGTACAAGTGCGTGCTGGTAGACGCGCTGCTGGTGGCATTCCCACTTGGCAGCGGGGGTACGGTGGAAGCACAAGGCGAAGGCAGAGGAGGAGGAAGAGGTCGCCAACGCAGCTGGGGCGCCGCCAGCACCTCGGAAGGCAGGGTTAGCATGGACGAAATGTGGAAAAGCTTTGTCAGCACACCACAACAACCAGCACCACCAGCTGAGATGGAACGTCTTAGCAGGAGGCAGCATTTCACCAACATTGTGGAGCAGTATGTGTGCACACGCCTACACGTACTGAATGACGGGTCTGCCCCCTTCAACTTCTGGGTCTCCAAATTGGGCACATGGCCTGAGCTTGCCCTTTACGCCTTGGAGGTGCTGGCCTGCCCTGCAGCCAGTGTATTATATGAACGTGTATTTAGCACGGCAGGGGGCGTTATCACAGACAAGCACAGCCGCCTGTCCAGAGCCAATGTGGACAAGCTCATGTTCATTAAAATGAACCAGGCATGGATCCCACAGGACTTGTCCGTACCTTGTGCAGAATAGACACATATACCGGTGTTCTGACAAAAACTGTCTGGCCATCGGCTAGTGTCCGGCCACTTACTGTGCAGGCGCAGTGCTTGCGCAGTACGGAAGACAAGGAGATTCACAAAATCTCCAAAGATGAACGTCTCCTGGGCAGTGAGTGCAGGTTCAAGCCCCACCATCCAAGTGGACATACGGTAGCACATAGTAACAGGGCCCCTCATGGGCTCGCTTGGCTAGGCTTCAACCTCGGATGATGTGGCTTGAACCTGGAGTCACCGCGCATCATCTTCGGAGAGTTTCAAAATCCCCTTGTCCTACGTACTGAGCAAGCACAGTACAGATCGGACACTATGTGACAGGGGACAGAATTTGACACATCATTCACCACTAGCCTTACCCAGCCATTGTTGTATTTTTGAACCAGTGTTGGCTACCTCGTCCTCCTCCACAGCCGCTTCCACCTACACCGCCACATCCACCGCCACCTCAACCTCCTACTCCATATGGACCTCGTCCTCCTAGGTCAAGATTATAATTGTTTCATTTTTTGGTGAAAAAAATTCCAAACCATCATGGCCCTGTGTGAAAAAGTGATTGCCCCCTAAACCTAATAACTGGTTGGGCCACCCTTAGCAGCAACAACTGCAACCAAGCGATAACGTGCAATGAGGCTTTTACAGCGTCCTGGAGGAATTTTGGCCCACTCATCTTTGCAGAATTGTCCTAATTCAGTTACATTAGAGGGTTTTCGAGCATGAACGGCCTTTTTAAGGTCATACCACAACATCTCAATAGGATTCAGGTCAGGACTTTGGCTAGGCCACTCCAAAGTCTTCATTTTGTTTTTCTTCAGCCATTCGGTGGTGGACTTGCTGGTGTGTTTAGGATCATTGTCCTGCTGCAGAACCCAAGTTCGTTTCAGCTTGAGTACACGAACAGATGGTCGGACATTCTCCTTCAGGATCTCTGAGCAGAATTCATAGTTCCTTTTATCACGGCAAGTCTTCCAGGTCCTGAAGCAGCAAAACAGCCCCAGACCATCACACTACCACCACCATATTTTACTGTTGGTATAATGTTCTTTTTCTGAAATGCAGTGTTCCTTCTACGCCAGATATATTTGGACACACACCTTCCAAAGAGTTCCACTTTTGTCTCATCGGTCCACAGAATGTTGTCCCAAAAGTCTTGGGGATCATCAAGATGTGTTGTGGAGAAATTGAGACGAGCTTTGATGTTCTTTTTGCTCAGCAGTGGTTTTCTCCTTGGAACTCTGCCATGCAGGCCATTTTTGCCCAGTCTTTTCCTGATGGTGGAGGCATGAACGCTGACCTTAACTGAGTCAAGTGAGGCCTGCAGTTCCTTGGACGTTGTTGTGGGGTCTTTTGTGACCTCTTGGATGAGTCGTCGCTGCGCTCTTGGGGTAATTTTGGGCGGCCGGCCACTCCTGGGAAGGTTCACCACTGTTCCATGTCTTCGCCATTTGTGGATAATGGCTCTCACTGTGGTTCGCTGGATTCCCAAAGCTTTGGAAATGGCTTTATAACCCTTTCCAGACTGATAGATCTCAATTACTTTCTTTCTCAATTGTTCCTGAATTTCTTTGGGTCTCGGCATGATGTGTAGCTTTTAAGGATCTTCTGGTGGACCTTACTGTGTCAAGCAGCTCCTATTTAAGTGATGCCTTGATTGTGAACAGGTGTGGCAATAATCAGGCCTGGGTGTGGCTAGAGAAATTGAACTCAGGTGTGGACAACCACAGTTATAGTATGTTTTTACAAGGGGGGCAATCACTTTTTCACACAGGGCCATGATGGTTTGGATTTTTTTTCACCTTTAATAATAAACATCTTCATTTACAAATTGCATTTTGTGTTTACTTGTGTTGTCCTTGACTATTGTTTAAATTGGTTTGATGTTCCGAAACACTTAAGTGTGAGAAACATGCAAAGGAACAGGAAATGAGGAAGGGGGAAAACACTTTTTCACACCACTGTATATGAGTGCTCTGTTCATTCTGTGTTTAGCTTCGGCAACGATTAGTAAGAAGGTGTCCTCATTCACCATCTCCGACATGACATGGTCAGACAATGCTGCTATATTTATGCCCTTGGTGGCGGTGGAAAACGGCTCACCTGTGTATGTCTGGTGGTGTAACAATTCCATAATTCCCTAATTCAAAACCCTGAGTTTTAAAAAATTATTACCAAACACCTGCAGGAGTTTTTTTTGCACACAATAGCCTTCCTGACACTAATCCATTCACCTTGTGGAATGCACACAAGGCCTATATAAGAGGTTTTCTGATTTGACTCTGCTCCAGTTCTGTTAAAATGTATACTATTATCTCTAAAATCCACTCCTTTGATGTTCTAAGCAAACCCTGTCTATCCATTAGTAGGGCAACCTCACTAATACAACTGAGGCTTAATCTAAGAAGGTTATTGTGCGAGAGCCATGACAAATATCTACATCATATGAAACTGAACTATTATGCACTTAACAATAGGGTGGGTAAGTTCCTAGCAAACAGACTGAAAGCCCACAGAACCAGGACATGGATCCCATTTACCTTTCACCCACACACAAAAGAAAGGCTCTTCAACCCCCAGGCAATAGCAGATGGCTTTGCTGACTATTATGAATCCCTTTATAACTTGAACCGTGACTCCAATACACCTCAACCATCAGACGTAGATATCCATCAATTTCTAGTATTAACCTTCCAACCCTGAATGGCTATCAACTACAATCCCTATATGGCCCTCTAACAGAACCATAAATAAAAACACTTTCTCTCTTAAATTCAGACATACATGCCAAACTTCTAGCCACCATATTATTAGGGTTTATCAGGGTTTATCAGAGGCAGACAAGCACCTGATGCCACCATTCAACTGATCAACCTCATTCACCCCATGGAGCTGAGTCGAACTCCTCCTCTGCTGCTTTGGCGCAGAGAATGTGTTTGATCAGGTCCACTAGGGCTAACCAAGTTCGGCTTCTCGGGTCCAATTATGTCTGCGATTTTAGCTCTCTACTCTTCCCCATCTGCCCACTTCTTCACATCTGGACTCCTCTTTAAGTCCTTTTCAATCTTCAATGGTAGGAATGCCTCTTATCTCTGTCAATTTTCAATCTTAAATTTGTACGAATTTCCGGAAATTTGTACATTCGGAAGCATCCGAAATACGAATTTCCTTTGCTTCCGAATTGTATACGAAATCCGAAATTTCGTTGACGAATTTCGCATCCAAATTCCATTACAACAGAAATGTGACTGGTGTTTTGTTGACCAATCAGAGGTTTTCTTCTGCTGCTGAGTGAGGGTTGGGAAAATTACCTTTTTTAATATGGGAGTGATAGTCAATGGGAGATTCAGACTCAGACAAAATAAGAATGTTCGTTAATATCGTTTTATTATTGTCATAATAATTACAATTATTTGTTATGATGAAGTTAAAAACCCAGGAAGTCAACACAGCACAGGGATGGTGGGAGCCCTTCATAATGAGCACAGCAGGGGTACAGCCCCGGGAGGAAGTCAGCACAGGGATGTTTGGAGCCCCTCATAATGAGCATAATGAGTCGACAACTGCCATATTGAGAAAGTTATTTTTTACATTTTAAATTCATCATAACGAACGTTCGTAATTGTTACGAAAAGTTAATTAACCTAACGAAAATTTGTATTTTGTACGAATCCAAATAGAATTTCAGACACGAATTATGAAATACGAATTAACGGCTAATACGAAACGGATCGGAAGGAAACAGTTTCAAATGCAGACCTCACACGATAAATATTTTTGCAGACGATGTAATTATTATTCTGGCTAAACCCCTGACTTTACTCCAATTTACTCACCAAGTCTTACAAGATTTTAGCAGTGTATCTTATAATGTAAATTTCTCAAAATCCTTAATTCTATACCTAGGTGTCCACACCGAAACCTGCAAAAACCTCTCATCCCAACTGCCATACTCAAAGGCTGACCAGAGCATCCCATACCTGGGAATCGTTTTGACTTCCTCTGCCACAAAATTAACAGATGCCAATCTTATGACTCTGATTCATACACTATGAGGGGATACACAACGACTTGCCAAAATGATGATGTTTTGGGCTGGGAGGTTGGCAGCAATAAAAATGCAAGTCCTTACCAAAACTTTGTACATTTTCCGCACACTACAGATCCCATTAACCTCTCCTTACCTATCTTCATTAAAATTGATATTGAAAACCTTCATATGGAAGAGTAGGCGAGCTAGGTGTGCCTATCACCACCTTGTTAAACATAGACAGGTGGGGGGGGGTTCAATTTACTTGACATAGAGGACTACTTCTATGCCTCTCAACTTGCACCCCTATGCCACTGGGTCCAAACTCTGCAAGACATTCTATGGAAAGACATTGAAACTGCACTCACACACTAGGCTAAATTATACCACCTTCTGTTGGCAGATTCCTTGATTCTACAGAATATTAAATCCCTCCCTTTTGCCTACCCATGCTTCCATCTTAGCATGGAGAAAATCCCATAACCTAACCCCTCCAGGAACCTTCACAACATCATATTCATTACCCATTGAGAACCCTGGATCTCCTTTTACCCTATATTTCACTTAAACAATGGGAAGAAGCTGGAATCCACTGGGTAGATCATCTCTTTCACGTCAATCAACTAAAACCCATGGAATCCCTATTGGCAGAATATAGCCTCCCCAGATGGAGGGGGGAGATATGTGGACAGGGGGCTTATTGGAAGATTAAAATGAAGGGGTGCCCACATACCAACCTCTATTAATAAGTACCCTACTCATTCACAAAAAAATGTAAACCTTAATAAGCACACCACACCCTTTCCCAAGTTATTAATAAAAATAAATCTAGCAATGAAAATCCATCATGAATTACACTGGCTGCCATACATTACTTTTTTTACCAAATTACATTCCCAGCTGACATGTGAATGTAATCAAAGGTGCCTGATGGTGGCCTCCAGCTACCTAACAATCATCCTGAATCAATTCTAGAAATGCTGCTGCTAAATGTATAATTTCTACCATAGCCAGAGTTTCAGCTGATCCCATTTAGTTTTCCGATTCGTCAAACATTGAACAGACAAAATTCAGATCAAATTCTAGCTCACTCTGAAACCAAATCCCTAGATCCATTGTGCTATAAAGATTGTGTATAGAGATGGGCCCGGTAGTCATAACAACAGAGAAGCCCTGCTCCACCTTGGCCGTGGCTGGTTCCTCTTCCGACACCTCAGAGCCGGCTTGTCTTTGGTGACGCCCCCTCCCTTCGACGCTCACCGTGGAGCTTTTTCCCCTGGACACAGTCATCTGCTTGGCTCAAATCACATTGTCAGTGTCAGTGATACCATCTTCCCTCGCCAGGAACCTTTTTGAGTTTACATGTGGTTCATTGCAGCCATTATCTATCAATTCCAGTTCAGTTCCTTAGCACTGTCAACCCTTTTTGTCTTCAGCATTGCAGCATCTGATCCTTTGCCATTAGACAGCAGCACTGAACATATATTGCATTATGTGTTTTTTTCTGGGACTCAACCTTTCATGTGATTACCCATATACCCCCAGACAACACCGCCATCCACCACAGTTCAGGATGCCATGGTGAACATTATCATTTTTAATGATGCTCTGATGGGCGAGGGTTTCTTAATTTGAAGTTTTGTAAATATAAGGGCATGTAGTTTGTTGCTATGATTTTTTTGTAATGAAACATGATATCACGCCAATTAATTGTATATTTATTACCTAGAGATCTCCCTCTTCTCAAGGCACCCTGAAGAAGATCTTGCATTGGAATTATTGAAACGTGTTGGTGCTGTTATGTGTATTCATTGGATTGTTATTACGTGTTTCCGTATGGATGAATTATTCAGTATGGGGGATCATGTTTATGGCTTTGTCAAAGCTACCATATAGGTTTTTAGCACAAATATTATGAATTTAAGAATTTTTGAATGTGTGGTATAGGGATGGGCCGAAAGACCCCCTGTTCAGTACGCAGCAGAACTTTTGAACATCGCCAATGTTTGGAACGGAATAACAAACCCCATTAAAGTCTTTGGGACCCAAACTGGAAAAATCAAAAGTGCCATTTTAAAGGCTTATATGCAAGTTATTGGGCATACAATGGTTATGGGGGTCTGGGAATTGCCCTGGGGGACATCATTTTTAAATGAGCAGTGGTTTACTAATGCTTAACTACTTGCTGCCCATGCTATAGCCGATCCCGGCCCCTAACCATGTGATCAGCTGTCAGCCAATGACAGCTGATCACGTGATGTAAACATTGCATAATCGTTTTTGTTTTCCCTCACGCTGTGATCGTGAGGGGAAAAAAAGCAGATCACCGGCTTCTGTCAGAGGGACATTGGTCCCTCACACAGAGAGCCACGGCTGCATCATCCGTTCCCACCAGTGCCATCTGCCAGTGTCACCTATCAGTACTCACCAGTGCCACCTACCAGTGCCCACAGTGCCACCTACCTCTGTCCACCTGTGCAACCTATCAATGCCCACCAGTGCTGCCAATCAATGCCCATCAGTGCCTTATCATCAGTACCACTGATCAGTGCTTCCTATCAGTGTCACCTACCAGTGCCTATCAGTGCGGATCAGTGCCACCCATCTGTGCCAATCAATGCCACCTATCAGTGCTGATTATCAGTGCCACCTATCAGTTCCCTTCAGTTCCACCTGTCAGTGCCCTTCAGTGCCACCCATCAGTGCCAACCATCAGTTCCCATCAGGGCCACTTAACAGTGCCACCTATCAGTGCCTTTCAGTGCCGCCCATCAGTGCCAACCATCAGTGCCCTTCAGTGCTACCTGTCAGTGCCAATCATCAGTGCCACCTAAAAGTGCCACCTCATCAGTGCTTATCACTGCCACCTATCAGTGCCCATTAGTGCCGCCTTATAAGTGCAGCCTATCAGTGCCCATCAGTGCAGCCTATCAGTGCCCATCAGTGCCCATCAGTGCAGCCTTTATCAGCGCACATCAATGAAGGAGAAACATTTCCATGTTTTCAAAATCCTATAACAAACTATGAAACTGTTTTTGTTTTGTTTTTTCTAAATTTCCGGTCTCTTTTCTTTTTTAGCAAAAAATTAAAACCCAGCAGTGATTACAAAGAAAAAGAAAGCTCTATTTGTGTGAAAAAAATGATAGAAATGTAATTTGGGCACAGTGTTGTATGACCGCGCAATTGTCATTCAAAGTGTGATATCGCTGAAAGTCGAAAATTGGTCGGGCAGGAAGGGAGTTTCAGTGCCCAGTAGCCAAGTGGTTAAAGTGAAATGCACTGAAATATATTGTACTGAAATATACTGCGTTAAACGTGCAATAACGCACTGAAATATACTGCGTTAAACGTGCAATAACACACTGAAATATACTGCGTTAAACGTGCACTAATGCATTGAAATATACTGCAGTAAACCTGCCTTGTCACACTACAATCACACTGAACTATGCTTAGATTCACACTAAACTGATACTCTACACTGAAAATAGAAGCACAATAGCACACTAACTCACTAGTAGAGCTAAACAGAGCCCTGTTCTATCTCTCTCCATGCCAATATCACAGTGCAAATGACCGCTATTGAAAGAATAGTTTTATAGTGTGGGTGGGACTAAGAGCAATGAGCCATGACTGGATGAAGTCATTCTGACGGTAACCAATCATGGCTCTGACAGTGCTGTGTGCCCTGATTGGGTAAAGCTTTCATTGCTTCAGCCAATCAGAGCTTCCAATGCACTATGTGTCAGCGCAATGCATTGAGGTCGTTCAGCGGGCCAAACAAACGGTCGAACGCTCCCGACAATTTGAGTGTTCGTCGAACAGGTGAACAGCCAATGTTCAGCCCAAACTCATGCTCGGGCCGAACCGTTCGCCCAACCCTAGTGTGGTATATATTAAGCTGCATTAAAGTCCCAAGGGGGTATAATCTTTCTTTTTAGCCAATGTTGTTTGGGAAAGAGCAGTTGATACTCTAATCGATTGTGTCTTGTTCTCTCTTTGTTCACTAAAACCTACATAGGTTTTACTTTGTAAATTTTTGTACATCCACTTATCTTTCCTACATGTTCTTGTTGGTTTTGCTTCCTTTTTTAATTTTCAAAAACTTTTTTTTTTTGTATTATTATTTTGGTTATTGTGTGTTTTCCTGCATTTAATGATATTGCTCTGTGTGTTCTCCTGCTCACATTGTTTCCTCTCTCCTTTGGTTCTGCACATTTTCATTTTTTGCATTACTAATTGCACTGAATGCCATTGTTGCCTGCCTTATGGGATAACCATGTTCCATGCATATTGACTGATACCTCAATTTGTTTCTTCTCCATTAATGATGAACTATCAGTTCTCTTCTTTTTCATTTAAAAGCCACAGGAATCTGGGGGAGTGGGGTAGGTCCACCCCCTTGCCCTATACTAGCCCCATATAATGACACCAGGTGATCACTCACAGTTACCTATTAACGGGTGGAGTGGAGTTGTGAATGGGAAACTCTATGTTACTAAAATTTCTAACTCTACACCAAGTGTGAGCATTTCTCATTGATTTCCTCCTGACTTTTATGCCCCTTTCACACATGCGGACCGTATGTCCGTTTTTCATCCATCCGTTTTCGGATGAAAAACGGACATACATGTACCCCTATGGGATAGCGGGTGTCAGCGGATGAGCATCCGCTGACACCTGATATCGTCCGTCTCCGCTATTGTCCGATTCTGCAGACGGAAGAAAACCCTATCTTTCCATCCGTCTGCAGAGCGGATTGGATGAACACGGACAGACGGTCTGTGTTCATCCAATCCCCCATAGAGGAGAGCGGAGATCTGACAGGGCGGTGCAGGGACAGCCCTGTCATCCGCCGGCTCAGCGGGGATCAGCTGAGTGATCCCCGCTGAGCAGCAGATCTTCACAGGGCGGATCAATAGGGATCCGCCCCGTGTGAAAGGGGCCTTACTCATAAATGGGGCTTCAATCATCAGCAATGTGTATTACTTATGTAGCGATACCCCCAGTTAAGAGGGCCGCAAGTTTGTTTTGGGTCCCTGAGTACAGCTCCACCAACCCCCCGGCAATTTGCTCTACCCGCTCTGGCACAGTTAATCAAGGGGTATGTATCTAGGCACATATGAATATCACTTATACTTTAACTGTAATGGACTCAAACTCACAGGCAACTGCTGACTGAAATAACTGTCTTTACTTTGGCAGTATGAAAAGAAATAGTAACATGCATCAAACATTTGACTTACAACACATTAGCAGGTCCCTGCAATATGCACTTTAACATGTACACATATATGTATCAGGATAGCAATGGGGAACGGAGCGCCACGTGTAGCGACCGTCTGCTATGCACCTCTGAGGTGCAACAAATCTAACTGCGCCTACCTAACGGATCAGGCCTGATCCCTAGCAATAGAGCTCAGTCCTGGAGAAAATACAGTATTCTTCACCGGCAAGAGAACTGTAGAGGTGGTGCACATGTAGCTTTAAATGGTGTGTTTGTAATCCACAAGAAAGAAACACTCTGCTGCTCTGAGGTAATTGTGCCTTGGCAGTTCAATGGGCATAGAGTGAAAGTGACAGTGTAGGATGAGCCTTTCAGCTCGCTCACCACTCCGGGGTACCGTCCTCAGCTCCGGGACCTCCACTGGCGACGTCCGGCCTCCTCCGTCACAGCCCCTGTGTTCCGGTCCTCTCTCTGACCGACCGTTTTCAGGAAAAAGGCTCCGCTCCGCTGCTGCTGACAATGAGGGGTGAGAGTCTCTCTCTGTCTGCTGCAAGGCCCAGGCTTCAGGCCTTCAGCAGTCCCGGTCCGCACAGGTGTCTCCTCTCTCAGTGATCTCTGTGTCACAAGCCCAGTCAGAAGAGGAAGAGGCGTTCCTTCCTCTCTCCTTTTATCACCTCCCCCATCAGCCTCTCGGGCGGAAACAACCATCCTCCCGGGAGCCTGGGGAATTATGGGGACTGTAGTCTTCTCCCCTAAAAGGGGAACGACCCCGCTACACACTCCCCCCACTTTGAATCTTTGGTCCCCAAAGACAGTGTTCAATCTACAAGCTTTCTTTGAAACAACACGTTCACATAATTCAGACAGAGGAGCTTCCCACCAATTAGCATAGGATGGGGAGCTGTCCTGTCTACAGGTCGCTTCAGTGAGGGCGACCTGTCTAACTGTGCCAGAGAGTGAGCTGGGGTTGCCCTCCACCAAATGAACAGTGGATGGGTCAGGGCGTTCAGCACTTCTCCTTGCTGTGGTAACAGAGTCCTCTGAACTTCTTCCCATTTGGGGGTAAGTTAACCTCTTGGGAGGCCTCACAACTCTGCGAGACCTCTGTTCTCTTGGGACTTCAGGCTCTAGCGCCACAGGTTCTTCTTCAGGAACACATTCTGGGAACATCACTGGTTCTGGAACATCTACTTCTTCTTCTTCTGAGTAGAGACCAGGGATATCTTCCCAGCACTCAGGCACAACACTGAATTTAACAAACTCTGTAGCCTCTGGGTTCAATGTTCCATCTTCCACCTCTTCAGTAAGTGGAAGATCTATGGCGGAATTTCCTGGAGTTGAGGAAGGCCATAGCCATTCAAGTTCTCCTCTTTCTTCTTCTGCTGGTTGGGGGCCCTGTCCACCCCTAGTTTGCGAGGTCTGGGACCGAGTGTTGGGTCTGGGGGTATCCAGAATGGAAACAGATTCAGGTAAGTCTCTCGCTGGAGGTATTCTGACTGCTTCCGTGAGTGGGAGCAAGTGATTCCTATGCCAGGTCTTCAAAGGCCCCACTCTCCCTTCTGGCTTCAACTTGTAGACAGGCAATCCAGGTAGCTTTCTACAGATGATATATGGCTCTGATCTCCATCTATCAGCAAGCTTGTGTTTTCCAGGGATCCCTAGATTGCGTAACAGTACACGGTCCCCAGGCTGTAGGTCCTGTACTCGAACCTTCAAATCAAAGTTCCTCTTATTTCGGGCCCCCCTCTGGTCAGAGGCCGCCTGAGCTTTCTCATAAGCTATCTTCAGACTGTGCCTCAGTCTGTCCACATATCCTTTGTGGGAGGCCTCAGAGGCATGGTCTAAGGAAATGCCAAAGGCCAAATCCACTGGCAATCTTGCTTCTCTCCCAAACATAAGTCGGTAGGGGGAGAAACCCGTCACATCACTGGTTGTACAGTTGTAAGCATGCACTAGAGCTGAAATGTGTTGACTCCAATGTTGCTTCTTCTCTGTTTCTAAAGTTCCCAACATGTTCAATAGGGTCCTGTTGAACCTTTCAGGCTGGGCATCACCTTGAGGGTGATATGGTGTAGTTCTAGTCTTCTCTACTCCCAGAGAATCTAGTAGCTTCCTGATCAGGCGACTCTCAAAGTCCCTTCCTTGGTCTGAATGGATTCTCTGTGGTAGTCCATAATGAACAAAGTACTTCTCCAAAAGTACCTTAGCCACTGTAGAGGCCTTCTGATCCTTGGTTGGGAAAGCCTGAGCATAACGGGTGAAATGGTCGGTTACCACCAGAACATTTCCCAATCCACTCAAATCGGGTTCGAGGCAGAGAAAATCAATGCATACCAGATCCATTGGGCCTTGACTCTGTAGATGGCCCATTGGGGCAGCTTGATGGGGTAAAGTCTTTCTCTGGATGCATCTTGCGCAGGAATGGCAATACTCCTCCACTTCGGCCCTCATGCAGGGCCAATAAAACCGGTCTCTGACAAGTTGGAAGGTTCTCTCTGCTCTCAGGTGACCATGCTGGTCATGTAGGGCAATCAACACCGTCTCTCGATGCTTTTCTGGGAGAAACAGCTGCCACTTATCTTCTGGACCATCAGAGGGGCCCCTTCGGTAGACTACCCCCTGATGCACCTGTAATTTGTCCAACTCTCTCCTCAGTAGGCGAGCCTCTTTGGAAGGGTGAAGTCGGAGTCCCTCTAGACTCTTGTTTTCCAAGGCTTCCAGGACCAATTTCCCCATGGGGTCTTCCAATTGGTCACACCTTAACTCTTTCTTTGACAGCTTCGGTAGGCACTCTTCTTCTAGTTGAGTTACCCCACAGTAGCATTTTGGGACTCCCACTGTGGTAACTCCTATCTCTTCCGCTCTGGATCCTCCTCTGGCTTGGAGTTCAGCACCCTGACAAAGGGCTCGCACTCCTTCTGGTGCCACTTGAGTCCAGTCTTCCCAATCATCGACCATGTCATGGGATCTTCGGGGCAGGGCATCTGCATCCCTATTTCCAGCCCCTGGCCTGTACTTCAGGCTGAAGTTGAATCCGGATAACGCCGCCAACCATCTGTGTCCAGTTGCACCCAACTTGGCGGTAGTGAATAGGTAGGTCAAGGGGTTATTATCTGTTTTTACAGTAAATTCGGCCCCATAAAGGTAGTCTTTCAGTTAGTCAACTACCGCCCATTTGAAGGCTAAGAATTCCAACTTGTGGGTGGGGTAGTTCTTCTCTGAGGGGGTCAGGCTCCGGCTCACATAGGCCACTGGTCGTAGCTGGTCTTCATACTCCTGGTAGAGTACTCCACCTAGGCCCTCATGGCTGGCATCAACATGTAGCTCATATGGTCTAGTGGGGTCAGCATAGGCCAAAACTGGGGCTGTGGTGAGACTTCTCTTCAAGGTTCTGAAAGCCTCTTCACACCTTGAGTTCCATTGGTCTTGAACCAACTCACCGGGCCTCCTAGGCCCCAATCCATCTTCCTCTCCTTCTGTCTTGAGCAGTTCGTTTAGGGGTTTTGCAATGCGGGCAAATCCATCCACAAACCTGCGGTAGTAGGAGCAGAACCCCAAGAAAGATCGGAGCTCGGTGACTGTTGTGGGTCTCGGCCACGAAGTAACTGCCTCCAACTTCTCAGGGTCTGTGGCCACTCCTTTCTCAGACACTATGTGACCCAGATAGTTCACAGAAGACTGATAGAACCGACACTTCTCAAGGGAAAGTTTGAGTCCCTCTTCACTGAGCCTCTTCAATACTTTCTCCAATCTGGCTTCCTGTTCCTCCAAAGTCTTTCCAAAGACAATGACATCGTCCAGGTACACAAGGACTTCTATGAGGTTCATGTCTCCAACTGTCCTTTCCACTCTGCTTTCCGCTCTGGCCGTAGGCCGAGATCCTCCTCTAAGAAAAGAGTCAGCTTCTCTGATACGGAGGGTGAGTCTCTCCATGACACTACCGCCATCACTGCTTCTGATTCTTCACCGGATACGAGATCTAATTCAAGCCATACACATCCAGAGAGAACTCTGTCTTTAAACTCGGGCAGCACTGGACACAACAGAGGCTTCAGGAGAAAAAAGGCAAAACGAGGAGGGGAGGTCAAAGAAACAAACGACATCAGCGAGGGTCGCTATCAGCTGCGGGATCGCAAATAAACGCTAACCTCAATGTAGTTAATCTATCGCAGAAATCTTTATCCTTATCTGAAACTGCGCTACTATCAAGAGGCTTGAACTTTTGTCCTACTAATCATTTCAATTTGTTTGATACTATTTTGGACGTTAATAAGCTAGCAAGGACTTTAACCTTACAAAAACACTTTTTCACCAATGTTGATTTAAATGTTGTTTCATCTATTGACAATCCTTCTAGCGGTGAGTGTGAGTCTGATTTACATGCCAGTCCGTTTTTGGATGACATTACTAATGTTTTATCTGAGAATGTGAAACCATTTTCTCCCTCCCAGTCTCTTCCTTCTTCCCCCCTACCTTCCCCTTCCCTTTCCCCTCTCATATCATTCAAAGATGTTTGTGCCTTTAATGACCTTGTTGATTTGGCAAGTGAGTCCAATCCGGTTTTGGATGATGGTGATGCTTGCCATAGTACAGTATCATTTAAGATGAGGTCTGATTTTTATCCTATTAATTCTCGAGGTAAAAACATGGATATGTATCAAACCTTGGTAGAGAGAGACCTCACTACGCTGGCACGCAACACCTCCAACAAAGTGGCTAATAATTTGTCTCCAGATGAAAAATTGTCCATTCAAAAATTACGGGCTGATCGTGAATTAGTCATAAAAAATGCTGATAAGGGGGGTTCGGTAGTCGTTATGGACGCCACCTCTTATCGCAATGAGGCTATTAGACAACTTTCCGACCCCCTTACTTACATTAAACTCAGTGGGAATCCCACCACCACCTTTAAAGCTGAACTGTCCTCTTTGTTGGATCGTGCAGTTTGTATGGGTCTCTTTACTGAAAGAGAGAAAGATATGTTTATACCTTCTTTTCCCGTTGTCCCAGTCTTTCACCATTTGCCTAAACTCCATAAGGGCCTCACACCCCTTACTGGTAGACCCATTGTGGCTGGCATTAATTCTCTTAATGAAAGACTGGGACAATGGGTTGACCAACAATTACAACCCTTGGTGGTGGAGCTACCCGGATACCTACGTGACACTAAACATTTGTTGTCCAGACTTGATGGCATGGTTTGGGGAGAGGGTTACAGCTGGATTACTTGTGATGTGTCTAGTTTGTATTCTTCCATACCTCACCATCTAGGTCTACGAGCAGTTTCCTTTTTTCTTAAAAAGTCGGGCAGATTTTCCCTAGCTACACAGGAATTCATCGTTTTATGTTTGGAGTATCTTTTAACACATAATTTTTTTATGTTCGACGGGGACTTTTACCTCCAGAAATGCGGGACCTCTATGGGAGCCAAATTTTCACCCTCCCTAGCCAACCTATACATGGGATGGTGGGAGAGGTCCCGCATTTTTGGACCTGAAAGTCCCCGTCGAGCAGACACAGAGTTTTATTGTCGTTACATTGACGACCTCCTGTTTATCGTCTCTGACCCTCACATCACTTTGGAACAATGGTTAATTTACATGAATGACAACCAATTGAATCTAAAATTTACGGGACATCATGATCCTGTCACCATTGATTTTTTGGATGTGAGGCTCTTGGGAGATAACCATGAGATCGTGAGTAGCTTATATAGAAAACCCACAGCTGGGAATACTCTATTGTCTGCCAGTTCTAGCCATCCGCCACACACCATTAAAAGCATACCGGTAGGCCAATTTTTACGGCTTCGCCGTTTATGCACTAGACAGGATGTATATGTCCGGGAGGCTCGCCTAATGACAGAGAGGTTTCTAGCTAGAGGATATTCCAAGTCCATTATCGATCGTGCTTCTCGCATTGCCAGTCAGGCATCCAGGGCGGAGCTTTTGGCTGACAAACCGGTTTTATGTAACAGTAAGGATAAATCTCAATCCATCCCTACTTTTTCTACCCCATATAGTTTGGAATTTCAAAAAATAGGTAGAATTGTAACTAAATACCTTCCAATTTTGTCCAATGACCCAATTTACTCTAAAATCCTCACTAAAGGCATACGTACGGTCTCTAGGAGAGCACCGTCCTTAGGCAGTCTTTTGTCCCCTAGCTACTTTTGCAGCAAAAATCCCCCTTCCCATTGGATGCATTTTAAGGGTACCTTTAGATGTGGAGGCAATTCCTGTGTATACTGTCCCTTCATTAAGGGTGGTGACACCGTCACCTCCTCCTCTACAGGCAAAACCTTTAAAATTGGATCCTTTATTAATTGTAATACACGCTATCTCATTTATGTGATTACCTGTCTTACATGTTCAACTCAATATGTTGGCAGAACTATCCGTAGATTAAAGGACCGCTTATATGATCATCTTTATGACATTGACAAAGAACACGGTACCAATGTAGCCCGACATTGGAATGAGTTTCATTCAGGTGACACATCTAGTTTGCGCATTCAGGGCGTTGATAAAATCATACAACCACCTAGAGGAGGGGACAAATTTGGGCTCTTGTGTAAGCAAGAGGTTAAATGGATTTTTAATTTAAACACTAGACAGCCTGCAGGAATGAACTTTGAGTGGGATGTTTCCCACTTTTACGAATAGCACCAATTCTTTTGGGGTCCCTCTGCCCACTATATCTTTTTATGTAACAACTTTCCTTGCTTCCTATCACTGCATTTTCTTTATTCATTTTTTTTTTTTTTTTTTTTTTTTTTTTATAAGAAAAGAAAGGAAAAAAAAAAAAAAAAAAAAAAAAAAAAAAAAAAAAATTTTTTTTTTTTTTTTTTTCCCCCTTCACTACTATTCTTTCTTTCTTCTTTCTGTTTCCTTCCTTGTTGGCACTGACAATCATAATGACATTCTTTGCAATTAGCACTTGTCATTATTATCCTTCTAGTAAAAACACCTTTCTTCAGTCGCATGTTGCATGTCGCATGTCACATGACATCACCGTTGATTCAATAGGTACTTTAACGGTCCGCCATGCATCCCACCGAAGAGAGAGATTAATATAAAAATGTTTAGCTACACAAGCTATATACATCTATGGACCACGATCTTGTGATCTGTTCTAGATTTATAGTATTAATAAGGCTCTACTGCTGTTTTATAGTCCAGCTTTGACATCCATTTACTATTGGGCTTTACTGATTTTATATTATAAATGGAGGTCTATTCTGTAGACTTCTATATATTATATACTTTATTACACAGTATATTTTACATTGGACTTTCTCTCTTTAGGTTTCATTTCAGTGCCATAAACACAGGGTTTCTATTTGCTCAGATTTCTTGCATTTTTTGCATTTTTTTTTGCATTTTTTGCATTTTTTTTGCATTTTTTTGCATTTTTTGGCATTTTTTACATTCATGTGTCGCTAATAACACGGGAACTCCTTATATACATATATTTCCTGATCATATACATATATATTTTTTGGTCACATATTTGCTTGCGATTCACATTGAATCGCTGTATGTACATCCCGTTCCTTTTTATTACATTCATTGCATTCTGTGTCATATACACAGTTCATCCATACAGACTCGCAGGTTTCATTATATAGGTTTATTTGGGGTTTCAATTCAAATTAATGTAGTGTTATTATCATATTTTGAATTCCTTCAGGGTACCCATATATATGTATTTTTATATATATTCTATGCGTGTATATATTCTTACATATATTTTTTACTTTTTACATGCTATGTTCCATATGCCACAGCACAGCCTGAATGGTTATATAGATCCTCATCTACCGCCATTTTAAATCTTATTGCGGTGACAGATGTGGGTTCCTTCTTTACACTCCTAATGCGATTTTGTGTTGTGCTGCATTTTGGAATTTTGCCATTTTTGGTTTTACCTCAAACATCTACGTGGGTTGTTCTTCATTGTATACGGTATCCCGTTTTTTCATATTGGAAGTTTGTGCCGGTCTCTTTTGTATCATCTTTTACCCATTCCCATCTTGGATGTTATGTACATATTCTTCAGATTTAATTATGTTTTTCTTTTTTTGAATTGTGCATATACTCTTGTTTTTGCAGCCTTTATACAGTGGACCACAATGTTGACACCTACGTTTTTGTACACATACTTATTCTCTTTGTATGTATTTTTTCTGTATTTTTGTACTAACCACACATTTATATACATTTTATTGGCATGTAATTTGTCGTTGGTCTTTATCCTGGCTGTCCCACCCATACCTTTATTCCAATGTTTTTTTCTTTTGGGATTTGGGTGTGGGCTGCTGCAGCCAGGTGAGATCTTTTGAATGCAATCACCAGAATGATTAAGCTGTAGTGCCCTGATTGGCTGTTTAGTCAATGTCGGTCACCTGACTTTAGCTATATATGTTTTGTTTTTTGCATTCTATCTTTAGCTATGACTAAGCGCCTTTGAGGCGTGAAACGCGTAAGCTACTGTTGCTGTTTTGCTGTATCGCATGAGATGTCACTACTTTGGATTTTATCTTTTGCCTAATAAAGAAGTTTTTGCTGAAGTGCGGCCATCCAGACTTCCCTTTTTCCTCTCTGTCCTTTCCATGAGGCGTTGAAAGGTAGCAGGAGCTCCAGACAGGCCCTGAGGCATCCTGTTAAACTCAAAGAACCCTACTGGGGTTATGAAGGCAGTCTTTTCTCTATCTTCTGGATGCATGGGGATTTGATAGTACCCACTCTTGAGGTCCATCACACTGAACCACTTAGCTCCAGATAAACTCTGTAAGGCATCCTCTATCCTTGGCGTGGTGTACTAGTCAGGAATGGTCCTCCTGTTGAGAGTTCTGTAGTCAATGCAGAGCCTCAACGACCCATTCTTCTTCCTGACTACCACTATTGGGGAGGCATAGGGGCTTCTGGACTCCCGAATCACTCCCGTCTTCTTCAGTTCCGCAAGCTGCTCTCTCAGATCCTCCAGATCTGCTAGCGGGACCCGCCTTACTCTTTCTCTGAATGGCTTGTCCTCTTGCATGCGTATTCGATGGGTGGCCCTCCTCGCACACCCCACATCAAACTCATCTTTAGAGAAAATCTTCTCCCATCTGGTCAGCTGGGCCTTGGCTCTCTCCTTCCAAGCTCCAGGTAGGTTTGGGTTCTCCATGGAGAGTTTCTTCCAAACATCTTCTCCTTTACCCGCCCCCTTCACTTCTGACCAGCCAACTGGGACAGCAGGACTCACCTGTCCCAGCAGCATCCTGGCAGGGATCTCCACGGGCCGCTCCGTGGGGTTCCTCACACTGACAGGGACTCTTCCTCTAGCCTTCTTCAGGGCCTTGATTGAGATCACTTCTGGTATCACTTCCAGGCCTGAGTGACCCTCCATTGTGTCAGATTCCAGCATTACAAATGGGCCAGGCTGTTCCCAATTAAGTTTCACCGTGGCCCTCAGGCAGGTTACCTCTCCAGGCTGTAACACCGCTCCTTCTCTTCCAAGCCTCCATACCTTTCCTATCCCCTCACTTGGGGTCTTCTGCTCTAGGACCAACCGCTGGTAGGCCGCCTTCAGCATGGGATGGATCTTGGGAGCTGAAAGATTCTGCTTCTGTACAAGGGGGGTCAGGAGCCTTCTGACCAGATCCGTGTTCGTCCCTATGATCAGGGAGGTCTTGCTGGTTCCAGGCGGGCGAGGGCACACCACTGCCAGGGTGTCAAACACTTCAGCCTTTCCAGCCACGGATGGGTCAAAGGTCAATCTTATGGGTAGGTAGCCGTCATAGGGGAAACTCTGAGTTCCCAATCCCCATATCTCCAGCTCCTCTATCTTCTGAATGGGCAGATGACTCAGGTATCTGTCGTAGAAGTCCCTGTACAATAGGGTCACTTGTGCTCCAGTGTCCAGGAGGGCCTGTGTGTACACTCCTTCCACTTGGATGGGTACAGTAGGAGATGGACCAACCAGCTGTTCTGGGTAGGGCCGAGTTGATGCTGCCTTCTTCTTTGGACTCTTTTCTTTCCAACTGGACTTGCGCTTGATTCTTTCCTGAGCCTGGTATGCATTAATTTTCTCCCTCTTAGTGGGAGTGTGAACCCGTTGAGGGACATTGTTATCTCTCACTTTTAAGGGTTCTCGCTTGGGAATGCTGTGTCTCTTCGGAGGGGTCTTGCCCCCTTTCTCTGGGGTGTACCTTGGTTGGGGAACCCTGGGTTCCTTCCGAGGGGTTTGATCTCCTCGCTTTCTTTTCCCGTTATACTTCTTGGAGCTCACTGAAGGTGATGGGCACCGGTTGACTCCTTCACCGGGGCCTTTTGGTGTTTCCCGCCGGCTGGCGGCTATCTGTTTTCTTCTTCTTGGGACTGGAACATACAGCTGCAATATGGCCAATTCCCCCACAATTAAAACAGATCATCTCCCCGTAGTCAGGTGGGGATGCTGGTGCTGAAACAGTTGGAAATAATTCCCTCCTACTTGTCTCTTTCTTGGGACTGGGCGTCTCTTTCGCCACCATAGATGTCAGTATCTCCATCATCTGGGACATCTGCAACTTCAGGGCATCTACCTCTGTCTCTCTTTCAGGGGTTAAGGCCGACCTGACCGTGGCCACTGGAAGCTTTGTAGACCCCATCACCTGCTTTTCCCGTTTCTCTTCCAACATGGCCTCTTCCTCTCTGACCATTCGAATGAGATCGGGGTAGTCCAGGCTCTTCCCATCCTGCCGGGTGCGTAGTACTAGTGCGACAGGGTCTAGGGGTTGGGCTCCCCTCAACACTTGCTGGGCACGGGCTTCATCTACTTTCCCCGGATCTATCCCCTTCTTCAGGATAATCCTATGCAGGATCTTGTCTATACGTCCCATATATTCCGACAGCTTCTCCCCTGTCTTCTGGTAACAGTGTTCCAGTTGATAGGTAAGCTCCGTGACTTTTTCTGTCCCACCAAACACACTTTCCAGGATGTCTAGGTAATCCTGGGCAGTGCAATCTTTCTTGCTTGTCTTCAGGTTGTGTATGGCCTCTAAGGCAGGCCCTTTTAGGCTCTCAACAATCCTTTGCTTCTTTCTACCTTCTGGGACCTCCCATTCTTCTAAGGCCTGCGTGGCACCATCTAACCACTCTTCAAATCCCTCTTCCCCCGAGGGTACAGGTTTCCTTCCTGAAAACATCCGGAGTTTCCTGTATCCCGACATCGGGTAGTCCCCGGGGTCTCTTCTGCACTGAGTCACAATCTCCCCTAGGACAGCGCACAATTCTGCACTAAGAGTGGTCTGTGCAGGTGCGGGACTTTCCGCGCCCTTCTGCTCTTCCTTCTTTGGGGATAGCATGGTTTTCATTTGAAAACAGTCTCCCTTGCGTGGCAGCGCATGCAGCAATTTATAGGTCTGACCATCCAATGCTTGTATGCTTTGGCTCCTGAACTGCTCTGGGGTCTCACTTCTCCATTCTACTAGGGCGTATGTATACCCGGCATCATTTCTCATGTCCATTATCCGTGACTTTTGGCCTGGGGATAATGACATTATGAGCTGCTTGACTGCCTCTTCCTGCCATATCCCTGGCAGTTCAATGACTGCTGCTGCGGCTGGATCAGTGCCCCATAGTGTGTACCACCATCCCACTTCTATCGGGTCCATGCCGGTACCTTCTGGCGGCTTTTCCCGCTGTCTCAGGATCCCGGATTACGAGCCCCCACGTGTAGCGATACCCCCAGTTAAGAGGGCCGCAAGTTTGTTTTGGGTCCCTGAGTACAGCTCCACCAACCCCCCGGCAATTTGCTCTACCCGCTCTGGCACAGTTAATCAAGGGGTATGTATCTAGGCACATATGAATATCACTTATACTTTAACTGTAATGGACTCAAACTCACAGGCAACTGCTGACTGAAATAACTGGCTTTACTTTGGCAGTATGAAAAGAAATAGTAACATGCATCAAACATTTGACTTACAACACATTAGCAGGTCCCTGCAATATGCACTTTAACATGTACACATATATGTATCAGAATAGCAATGGGGAACGGAGCGCCACGTGCAGTGACCGTCTACTATGCACCTCTGAGGTGCAACAAATCTAACTGCGCCTACCTAACGGATCAGGCCTGATCCCTAGCAATAGAGCTCAGTCCTGGAGAAAATACAGTATTCTTCACCGGCAAGAGAACTGTAGAGGTGGTGCACATGTAGCTTTAAATGGTGTGTTTGTAATCCACAAGAAAGAAACACTCTGCTGCTCTGAGGTAATTGTGCCTTGGCAGTTCAATGGGCATAGAGTGAAAGTGACAGTGTAGGATGAGCCTTTCAGCTCGCTCACCACTCCGGGGTACCGTCCTCAGCTCCGGGACCTCCACTGGCGACGTCCGGCCTCCTCCGTCACAGCCCCTGCGTTCCGGTCCTCTCTCTGACCGACCGTTTTCAGGAAAAAGGCTCCGCTCCGCTGCTGCTGACAATGAGGGGTGAGAGTCTCTCTCTGTCTGCTGCAAGGCCCAGGCTTCAGGCCTTCAGCAGTCCCGGTCCGCACAGGTGTCTCCTCTCTCAGTGATCTCTGTGTCACAAGCCCAGTCAGAAGAGGAAGAGGCGGTCCTTCCTCTCTCCTTTTATCACCTCCCCCATCAGCCTCTCGGGCGGAAACAACCATCCTCCCGGGATCCTGGGGAATTATGGGGACTGTAGTCTTCTCCCCTAAAAGGGGAACGACCCCGCTACACTTACATGCACAAATGCTGTCGCTTGATAAGTTTGTGCTATATTTACTTCTCATACTATTTGGCATTGCTTCTCACCACAATGTTTGGGTCCCTGTGCTGCCACAACATTTCATTGGTGTTATGCCTCAGGAAACCAAGCTTTTTACTGCTTGTAAATTGATGTGCTGGCTTCTACTTTATCTTCTTGGATGTGTGATCCCTCTGCTTCTGCCCCCCCCCCCCCATCCCTATATATGTAGGCTGCAAGGGGTTCACAGTGTGGGATAGACTTTGTTTAAAGCCGCCATCTATGGATGGTGAGATTCCAAATTGGAAGTAATGATGGCACCTGATGAGGATGCTTCATTGTGAAGGAAGTCACTGACTACTCTACTGAGGTAAATGATTTCCTGTACAGATCCTGCACATACAATACAGTAATGTTGGTAGATGTCCAGTTACATACAGTTCTGACCAGTTTACAAGCAACTTCTTAAAGAAGATGTAAACAAATTGTTTTCTTACAGCTCCTGATTGTTGAGCTAATATTCTGGGCACTAGATCCAAAACACCAGAAAGCAACTCAAAGAATCTACTAAAGAGACATGTCGGGATTGAGCCACCTCGATGGCTCTCTCATTCAAGCAATTAGAGTCATTAAAGTCACTAAAAGTGGTGGGACTGAGTGGACTGTGAGGATAGTGATCACCCAATAATGTCCCAGAGTTGCAATGTTTTGTGCACCTGCATTTTTAATTCTGATCTGTACTCATTCTAGAAAAGTAAGACTAGAAATCTATTGGACACACCATATTACATACATAATATATTGCAGTGATCACTTACCTGTGTATACCGATATAGACTAAGTAACTGAGCCAGCACATTATTTGAATAGAATCCACTGTTACCAATAAAACCAGCCACTTCTCCGTGTCCCTTCCAGTAATAGTTATGAGCATTTTTTTCTCCAGACAATATCTTTGTGGCATATCCCAAAATAATAATTGGGTCATTACAAGTATCAAATATATGATAGCCCAGGGTAATATTGGGCAGAAGATCGGGGTCCTTGTTAATCCTATCGATAGCTAAGATCATCACCAAGATGTTTTTATACTCTTCAAAGTCCAACCTGCAGGATATTGAGAGGGTTTTATTGGAAACAGCTGTGTGAAGTTGGCACCCCATGTTTGTAAAACCTAAATAAAAATATACCATTTGTTTGTGCCGGTTCGGTTTCTGAGATATTAACCACCTGCTGACCGCCGGCTGTCTATTGACGGCCAGGCGGCGCAGCTCTCGTGGCGGGAGGGCGTCATATGACTCCCTCGCCTTTTCGGCCCAGCTGGGGGCGCGCGCCGCCCACGGGACGCGCGCTCGCGTGTTACTGGGGACTCGGTGAACGTGCCCGGCGATTGCCCGGTAACACAGCAGGACTGTGGATCTGTGTGTGTAAACACACAGATCCACGGTCCTGTCAGAGGAGAGGAGACCGATCAATACAGAGAAACACAGATCGGTCTCCTCCCCTTGTCAATCCCCTCCCCCTACAGTTAGAATCACTCCCAGGGAACATATTAACCCCTTCAGCGCCCCCTAGTGGTTAACCCCTTCCCTGCCAGTCACATTTATACAGTAATCAATTCTGTTTCATTGCACGGATCGCTGTATAAACGTGAATGGTCCCAAAAATGTGTCAAAAGTGTCCGATATGTCCACCCCAATATTGCAGTCACGATAAAAATCCCAGATCGCCGCCATTACTAGTAAAAAATAAAAAAATAATAAAAATGCAATAAATCTATCCCCTATTTTGTAGGCACTATAACTTTTGCGCAAACCAATCAATATACGCTTATTGCATTTTTTTTTACCAAAAATATGTAGAAAAATACGTATCGGCCTAAACTAAGGAAAAAATTTGTTTAAAAAAAAAATGTATATTTATTATAGCAAAAAGTAAAAAATATTGTGTTTTTTCAAACTTGTCCCTCTTCTTTTGTTTATAGTGCAAGAAATAAAAACCGTAAAGGTGATCAAATACCACCAAAAAAAAGCTCTATTTGTGGGAAAAAATTATATTTGGGTACATCGTTGCATGACCGCGCAATTGTCATTCAAAATGCGACAGCGATGATAGCTGAAAAATGGCTTGGTCAGGAAGGGGGTGTTTGTGCCTGGTAGGCAAGTGGTTAATTCTCCCCGTCAACCGACTGGATTCTTAAACCAAAGATCGAAGAGGATAGAGAAGCAGGTTCTATGCAATAGTGTGACATAAAGGTATTAATGGAAGCCCATGAGGCCGCCTAGTAGATGAGATCAGGAGCCACGTGCCGGGCTGCTGCCCACAAAGTCGCCATACCCCTGGTAGGGTGTGCTATCACCGCCTCTGGAGGAGCCAGTCCCTTAGCCCTATAAGCCTGCTAGATAGACTGGATGATCCAGGTCACAATTGTTCTGGACGAAGCACATTTCCCCTTGTTGTTGCGTGTAGAGCAAAGAAGAAGCCGGAGAATCTAAAGGAGGAAGTATCTCGTAGGTATTCCTTCAGCATTTCGCCTACATCCAGAGGATGAACTTCAGAGGAAGCTGGGGTCCTAAATGTAGGTAGGACAATCTCTTGGTCCTCGTGGATCACTGAAGAGACTTTTGGATTTGAGCCGAGCATAGGGGTAAGGACCACCCGGTCCGGAGAGAAAGTCAGGAATGGTTCTACATGACCCAAGGACCCAATCTCAGAAACCCTTTTAGCCGAAGTGATGGCTACTATAAAGGCGACTCTTGCAGAAAAGTCCTTAATAGAAAGCGGGGAAGATCCTGTGGTGCTTAGTCCAGACAGTGAGTCGAGGACCAAGGGAATCTTTGAAGCCTGATGCCCCACAGAAAAACTGTAGAGTTAAAGGGTGAACAGCCCACGATGTACCAGAGAAGGCCGACAAGGCAGAGACTTGGAGCCTGAGAGAGCTGATGGACAGAGACAGATCTAGAACGGATTGAGGAAAGCTGAGAATATCCTGGGATTCCTGGATCCCTGAATGATCTGCCCATAGAGGATGAGAATTTTACAAACGGCCCAAATTCTCTCATATACTTTATTTGTGATTGTCCTTCTCGAGCCCATGAGGGTGGAAATTACTCCTTAAGCACACCCGAGAGACTCCAGCCTTTCCCTCTCAAGAACCAGACCATCAGTCTCAGTAATGCCGGACAAGGGTGCAGGACTGCCCCTCTGAGAAAGAAGGTCCAGCCTGAGAGGAAGAGGTAGCGGATCCCAGAAGCTGAGCTGAGTCAGGAGAGGAAACCATGGCCTGTTTGGCCAGTAAGGTGCTATCATTACCACCTCGACCGCCTCCGTTTGAAGCCTCCGTAAGAATCTGAGGATGATCGGGAATGGGGAAAAGGCGTGCGCCCTGTTGGAGCTTCCACTGATCTGTCAGGGCATCTATTTCGAAGGCCTGGCTGCAACGGCCCGAGTGTATAACTTCTTGATTTTGAAGTTGCATGGGGATGCAAATAAATCTACTTTGGGATTTACTCCCAAGGACAGAATGCCCTTGAACGTCTGCGAATGCAGTGACCACTCATTGTTGTCCAGCTGAGTGCGCGACACAAAGTCCGTTTGGACATTCTAGACTCCAGGGACGAAGACTGCTGAAATATTGGCCAGATTTTTATGAGCCCAGGACATGATGGGCTCGACTTCTTGGAGCAGAGTACAGCTCTGAGTGCCCCCCTGTCTCTTCACATATGAGACCGCTGTGGTGTTGTCCATCTTCAGTAAAATTGAATTCCCCTTCAGTAGATGAGTGGAAGATTGGAGGGCAGACCAGGCTGCTCGTAACTCCAGGACATTCGAGCCTGGGTTGTGAAGACGGGCACCCCACTTGCCTATAGCAAGTTTTGACCCGCAAAGAACTCCCTAACCAGTACCACTGGCATCGGTCAAGACTGTGACCCATGAGACGGGGGCGGTGGAGTGGCAGGTGAGCAGATTTCTGCGCTGGAGACACCAGAAGAGGCTGTTCCTCATCGCTGAAGTTATGTGAATGGACTGATTGTCATCCCCCAAATTCCATTGTTGAAGAAACCCTATCTAAAAAGGGCATAATCTCCCCAGAGATCACTTGACCATTGTGCCGATAATTTTTAAGCATTGCAAGGCTTTTAGCCTGGGTTCAGACTAGTGCGTTGCCATTTCAGGGCCCTGCGTGACTGTGCAGTGAAACGCCGGCTGTTCTGCGGATTGTCCGCGTTTTAGGTGCAAAGCCGCTGCTAGCTGAATTCGCAACTCATTGTACTACTTCTGAGGGGGAAATCCACGCCAATTTTTTTTATAAAAAAAATGGCATGGGTTCCCCCTCCAGAGGCATACTAGGCCCTTAGGTCTGGTATGGACTTTAAGGTTACCCCCATGCCGAAAAAACGGCGTGGGGGTCCCCCCAAAATCCACACCAGACCCTTATCCGAGCATGCAGCCTGGCAGGTCAGGAAAGGGGGTGGGGACGAGCGAGCGCCCCCCTCCTGAACCGTACCAGGCCGCATGCCCTCAACATGGGGGGTGGGTGCTTTGGGGAACCCCAAAGCACCTTTTCCCCATGTTTATGAGGACAAGGGCCTCTTCCCGACAACCCTGGCCGTTGGTTGTCGGGGTCTGCGGGCGGGGGGCTTATCGGAATCCGGGAGCCCCCTTTAATAAGGGGGCCCCCAGATCCCCCCCACCCTATGTGAATGAGTATGGGGTACGATGTACCCCTACCCATTCACCTAAGGTGTAAAATGTAAAGAAAAAAAACACTCAATTTTTTTAAAATAATTTATTGCACTGCTCCGGGGGTCTTCTTCCGTCTTGGGGGTTCTTCTCGCCGGACTCCTCCACTATATTACCTAGCTCTTTTACTGAGCAGAGAAGCCCGGCCTTCTTCTTCGTCGCCGCCTTTGGGGGTCTTCCGGGGTCTCTTCTGTTCTTGCCGCTGTCGTCTTCTTCTTCTTCTTCTTCAGATGTTGATTCATCGCTCTCTCTGGCCGGAATGGCAGAGCCGCGCTGTGTTGGAACTTATATAGGGACAAGGGGGCAGGGTCACATGCTCATGTCACATGGTGGCCCCGCCCCCTATGATGTCACAGTCCCGGATGCACTTTACACCTTAGGTGAGGGTGGGGGGCCGGGATCTGGGGGCTCCCTTATTAAAGGGGGCTCCCGGATTCCGATAAGCTCCCCACCCGCAGACCCCGACAACCAACGGCCAGGGTTGTCGGGAAGAGGCCCTTGTCCTCATCAACATGGGGACAAGGTGCTTTGGGGTGGGGGGCCGTAGGGCGCTCGCTCGTCCCCACCCCCTTTCCTGACCTGCCAGGCTGCGTGCTCGGATAAGGGTCTGGTGTGGATTTTGGGGGGACCCCAATGCCGTTTTTTCAGCGTAGGGGTACCCTTAAAATCCATACCAGACCTAAGGGCCTGGTATGCCTCTGGAGGGGCAATCCATGCCGTTTTTTTTTTTTTCAAAAATTGGGCGTGGACTTCCCCTAAAGAGGTGGTACAATGACTTGCGAATTTCTGTTCAGAACGCAAGCCAGGTGCGAATCAGATGCGTGCCCATAGAAGACAATAGGCCTGAATTCGCACCTGATCCGCACCAAAGACGGTTGCGTGTTTGTGTCAATTCGCATTGCGCATGCACCGGACATGTGTGAACGTGCCCCATTGAAAACAATGGGTTTTCAAATGTCCTGCAAATTCGCAGTATTTTGCCCCGCTGCAAATTCGCTATAGTGTGAACCCAGGCTTAGGTGTGAAGAGCTCAGAGCTCGTGAGATTCTTCCTTGAATCACTGGAACCTTTTCCACAGGGAGAGAGATGAAACTTTCTGCCATGTGGAACTAAGTACAGTATATCAGGCGCTGGACTGGTCCCAGATTTCTTTTTCCCAGATATGCGGGAAGAGAAGCAGATGCACCCCCACCCGACCCGCCTGGGCAGGCCCAAACTCAAAATGGCTTAGCCGGCTTTCGTCCACTGGACGCCTGGCTCTTAGTGGGCTTCAGAAAGGATGACTGTCTTCTGCTCCAATTCCTTCTGATATCTTGGCTGGGCCTGTAAGAGTGTGCTTCCCTTGAATGCTCAGTACTATATCTTCTGTGCTGAGGCCTTTTCTGATTGAACAGATGCCTAACCTGAGACATGAAGCCCGACCTCCCACCTGTGGCCTGGTCTATGGCGCTATCCAGCTTGTCACCAAACAGCTCCTGGATTACCAAGCCCCTGGCCAGTTCTTCTGAGACTCCTCTGATCATGGAGTCTACATTCTCCATCTAGACCTCCATTGCCTTGGACATGGCCGCAAAGGGCCAAGGTGGGTTTGCAAGCCATCCCGACTGACCCGTAAATCCTTTTAAGATCTTGATATATTCTTCTCTCAAGCCCATCTTTGAAGGATACCGCATCTCCCAGAGGAAGAGGGATGCGTTTAGCTAGTGGCATTAGAGCTGCATCTACGAAGGCAGTGTATTCCAGATATTTCACTTCCTCTGTTTAGCCATGGGAGTAAAAGAGTCTTGCCACTTAAGGGCCTCTTTGACCGTTTTAATTAGTGGAGAAACCAGGGTGAAGTCGAAGCCTCAGACAAACTCATCTCCCTCCATCTCGCTATGTGAGGAATCAGGGGAGGAATCATAAGGCTGGAATGAGCCCGGATCCTCCTGGGCCTTGTCAGCCAGGGAGACAGATAATGTGGTGGACTGGCTCTGCGTATAAGATGTACCCCACTCTTTGGGGGATTATTGCACCACTCGTTTGACCAGCGTCTTTATTTGCCAGCTTTCAGCATCTTTTTTCCGACCGCCTTGGCATAACAAGGGTCACATAAGGACTTGATTTCCGGGACCCGGGTCCCACAACCCCAGCAGGATCTGTGATCAAAACGGCTGTCGTGGAGGTGGGTGTGGTGTTTGGAGAAGGAATGGTAACATCTCCTCTGTTGGGAGGAGGAATGGGAACATCTCCTCTGTTGGGAGGAGGAATTGGAAAAACTCCTCTGATGTTGGGTCCTAGACGGAGAGTCACATCTGGACCTTGATGAGGAAGGTGGGCATTGTGGCCTGGCAAGGTCCCTGTCATCTTGGACAGTAAGCTGATGGTCTGACCTGGAAGGGCTAAAAAAGGGAGAAGGGAGAACGTGATGTTTAGGGAATCAGTCCATCTGCATGTGGACCTTGTCCTCCCCTTCTCATGCCCCACACATCTAGAGTACGAGGGCTGGCCGTACGGAGGCGGTGATCTGTCCATGGCACCCTGGCGGAAGAATAGGAGGTGATCCTGCAGCTTTGTAGGAACACTCACACGTTCTGGAACAAAGGAGTACAAATAGCAGTGCAGCTTCCCCTTTAAGAGGCATCTTAGCCCCCCTTCCCTCTTTTACCATAGCCCCAGGCTGAAGCTAACCATGAGCTGGGAACCTGGGGCCTGAGGAGCTGATGGAAGCTGCCTGTAGTAATCCTTAGAATGACAGGGCTCTCAGGGATTCAAACATCCCCGCCGGAATGACGTCACCAGCACGCCCGGACTGCGCCTGCGCAGTGGTGACCTGCTGTAGAGCGCCTGCATGGCCGCCGGGTCCCCTGCCACACCGCACATGTGCGAAACCAAGCCTCAGCTTTGTCTGAGGATTGCATCAGCGAGCCGGAGCCGCGACCCGGAAGATGCACTTAAGTTCCAGGCGCCGTAGAGGCAAAAAAAAAAGACAGCAAGGCACATGAGAGAAAACAAACAGGGAGCTTTTACATACAAGAACTGCTGCCATGGAGAATCTTCAGACCTGCCAGCCGTTCCACCAAGCCTGGGCATATGAAGGCCATCCCCACCACAAGACACAGGGGCCTGGAGCCACACACACCCACCGATGGCTGGGCCCTGGGCTATCTTGAAACTGCCCGGCATCAATTTCCACAATCAATTTTGGAAATACGTAAGGAGGTTCAATGAGGAGGACAAAAAAAATCTCTAGTGGTGAGCTCAAATTTATGGGAGTGGGATCCTATAGCATTGGAGAGGAGGCGGGGTTAACCCATGCGTAGTCTGCCATGAAGTCTGTCAGGAAAAGAATGTTTACTGACATAGATTTTTTTTCCAAAAAAGCAATTACAAAAAGAAATTACTTATATAAGAGAATTTTCTTGAGTGCTGTTTTGCTTGGTTAACACCTGGTTTAAACTTTTGTTAAAAGAGAACTATGGCCCAACCTTTTTTGGCCTCAGTTCTCTTTTTGTTCACAAGATGACATATAGTATTTTCTCCCGTGACAAAAAAAACTCATGTGCATGTGGCGGGCTATTGCTGTTGAGATCCACCCTGCCGCCTGATTGACAGCTGGCACTGCCTCACTAGAGCCAGAGTCAGCTGTGCCCGCCCCCTCCCCAGATTTCCTCCTCCGCCTGTTCTTCCAGTCAGCGCTAGAGAATCGGAAGGGGGGATCCCTGTGGGGGTGGCAATACTACGCATGTGAAGTAAAACATCATGTATAGGGTTGAGCGAACCCGAACTGTAAAGTTTGGGTCCGTACCGAACTTTTGGGTGTCCGGGTCCCTAACCCGAATAAATTGACTGTATGTTCCGGTTTGGGTCCGGTGTGCGGCAATGTAATGACGCCTTTTTAACAGCTGCAGGGCAGCCAATCAACTGTATTTTTACTAGTGTGCCCTTAGAAGCCATCACAGCCATGCCTACTAATGGCATGGCTGTGATTGGCCAGTGCAGAATGTGACCCAGCCTCTATATAAGCTAGAGGCACACAGCACAGCACGTCACCCTGCTTTACACAGTGTAGGGAAAGGTACCTGGCTGCTGTGAGGGAGAGAATTACATGCTAGGAGTCAGTCCAGATTCATGAAATATCTTCAAATTAGTCAGAGATCTAAATAGATATAGAGTGTAGGGCAAGGTTCCTGTGACTGTTTTGAGGGAGAGAGAATTATCTAGGAGTCCAGATTCAGAAATCAATTCTAAAGCCCCATACACACGGTCGGATTTTTGCATGGATTCTGTCCGATCGGACAATGTTGTCGAAAAATCCGACCGTGTGTATGCACCATCGGACAGTGTACGTCGGATTGTCCGACGGACAAAGTCCTATCTCCTGCTGGATATATTTTTGGACAACAAGGTCCGATCACACCAAATCCGATCGTGTGTATGGTAGTCCGACGGACAAAGTGCTACGCATGCTCAGATCACATTAGAAGACCAAAGCTATTGGCTACTAGCCTCTACGTAGTCCCGTCGTAGGCAACAAACGTCACCACGTTCAGAATGATCGGATTTTCTGACAACTTTGTCCGACCGTGTGTACGCAAAACCAACATCGGACAAAGTACGACGGACATGATCCGACGGACCTGGTCCTCGGATAATCCGCGCGTGTGTATGGGGCTTAATAAGTCAGCGATCTACATAGATTTAGCTGGTTGGGTTGCAGTGCACAGTCTTTTTACACTGTCATGAGCCCAGTGCCAGAGAAAATATAACTTTTTTTATTTCAAAGATTTTATTGAAATTTATCAAAATAACATACAAACAATGAACATTGGTATCTGTGAGGTTATTGAGATACAATAGTTAAAATAATGAGTACAGGTCTATTCAGGATAACAATCACATTGTGAAAACTAAGTGCAGGAAAATGCAAAAATCATTGTGAATAGCTGCAGGGCACATGACAGAGAGCCCGGGGCTTTCGGTAGTATCTCGACCTCCCCAGACACCCCAGAAGAAGCAAACTGTGTCCTGGGGGGCGTGACACAACTTCTTTTTTCCCCTCCCCATCAAACTCCTGGTGGCACGGTAGCACCACAGGCGGTATGAATGGTTAACATTAGTCTGAGAGGCTTTCGAGGGATTAAAGGTTTAATTTTCTCATACCGGGGAGGGGGTAGGGCTACGTGAATAACAAAAAGAGAAGAATTAGGGGGATGTCTACATTCGGCATTAATATGTGGTACATAGACATGGGAACTGTCAAAAAATTTGTTTCGTTTCGTCCCGTTTCGTATATAAAAAAATTCGTAATTCGTAATTCGTGTACGAAATTCCGTTTGAATTCGTACGAAATACGAAATTCGGACGAATCATAATTTTTTTTCCGAATCGTTAGTAAAGTTACGAATCGTTACGAATCGTTACGAATCGTTAACGCGGCTAATGAATTGTTGGTTTTCATAACACAGAGAACAATTCGAATCCAACTACAAATATCGAATTTCAATTTCAAGTTACGAATCGTTACGAATCGTTAGTAAATCCAACTACCAATATCGAATTTCAACTAATTTGAACGAAATTATTATAGCAGATATAACGAATGAATTCGAATGACAAAGTGTCATTTTTGCAGAAAAAAAAAAAAAGCGTAGGGGTCCCCCCAAATTCAATAACCAGGCCCTTCAGGTCTGGTATGGATATTAAGGGGGACCCCAGCCAAAAAAAAATAAAAAAATGGCGTGGGGTCCCCCCCAAATATCCATACCAGACCCTTCAGGTCTGGGATGGATTTTAAGGGGAACCCCGGCCAAAAAAAAAAATGGCGTGGGGTCCCCCTCAAAATCTATACCAGACCCTTTATCCGAGCACGCAACCTGGCAGGCCGCAGGAAAGGAGGGGGGGACGAGAGCGCCCCCCCCTCCCGCCTGAACCGTACCAGGTCACATGCCCTCAACATTGGGAGGGTGCTTTGGGGGTCTGAGACCCCCAAAGCACCTTGTCCCCATGTTGATGAGGACAAGGGCCTCTTCCCCACAACCTTGGTCGGTGGTTGTGGGGGTCTGCGGGCGGGGGGCTTATCGGAATCTGGAAGCCCCCTTTAACAAGGGGACCCCCAGATCCCCCCCCCCCCCTGTGTGAAATGGTAAGGGGGTACAAAAGTACCCCTACCATTTCACCAAAAAAGTGTCAAAAATGGTAAAAATGACAGGAGACGGTCTTTGACAATTCCTTTATTAAAATCTTCTTTCTTCTTTCTTCTGTTCTTCCTTTCTTCATCTTCTCTGTCCGTCATCTTCTTCCATCTTCTTCCATCTTCTTCTTCCTTCGCTTTGCTTCTTCTTCCTTTGGTCTTCTCGTCCTTCTCGTCCGGCATCGGCGTCGTCGTCTCTTCTCGCAGGCCGCTCCTCGCAATGGGAGGCTCCCGCTCTGTGAGGCTTCCCTCCGGCTGACAGGTCTTTTATAACGAAGGCACCTGGTAACCCCGCCCCCTCTGACGCACGGGGACGTCATGTGGAATTCCCTATGGCTTTCCCCATGACGTCAGAGGGGGGGGCGGGGTCACCAGGTGCCTTCATTATAAAAGTCCTGTCAGCGGAGCAGAGCCTCACAGAGCGGGAGCCTCCCATTGCGAGGAGCGGCCTGCGAGAAGAGACGACAACGCCGATGCCGGACGAGAAGGATGAGAAGACCGGAGGAAGAAGAAGCAAATCGAAGGAAGAAGAAGATGGAAGAAGATGCCGGAAGGAGACGATGAAGAAAGGAAGACCAGAAGAAAGAAGAAAGAACATTTTAATAAAGGAATTGTCAAAGACCGTCTCCTGTCATTTTTACCATTCTTGTCACCTTTTTTGGTGAAATGGTAGGGGTACTTTTGTACCCCCTTACCATTTCACACAGGGGGGGGCCGGGATCTAGGGGTCCCCTTGTTAAAGGGGGCTTCCCGATTCCGATAAGCCCCCTGCCCGCAGACCCCCACAACCACCGGCCAGGGTTGTGGGGATGAGGCCCTTGTCCTCATCAACATGGGGACAAGGTGCTTTGGGGGTCTCAGACCCCCAAAGCACCCTCCCAATGTTGAGGGCATGTGGCCTGGTACGGTTCAGGCGGGAGGGGGGCCGCTCTCGTCCCCCCCTCTTTTCCTGCGGCCTGCCAGGTTGCGTGCTCGGATAAAGGGTCTGGTATTAATTTTATGGGGGACCCCCACGCCATTTTTTTTGGCAGGGGATCCCCTTAAAATCCATCCCAGACCTCAAGGGTCTGGTATGGATTTTGAGGGGGGCCCTACGCCATTTTTTTTTGGCTGGGGTCCCCCTTAATATCCATACCAGACCTGAAGGGCCTGGTTATTGAATTTGGGGGGACCCCTACACTTTTTTTTATCAATGACTTCAATGAATGACTGTTCTCTGTATTACGGATCCGACAATTCATTTGCCGGCAATAGCCGCAAGTGATTTTAAATAGTTTTTTTTTCCTGCAAAAATGACACTGTGCGGGAACATTTCTCTATATTAGATATACTGAATCTCGAAGCATTCGAAGCATTCGAAGCATTCGTTATATCCGCTATAATAATTTCTTTCATATTAGTTGAAATTAGATATTTGTTAGTAGTTGTATTCGAATTGTTCTCTGTATTACGGGAATCGGCAATTAGCCGCAAGTGATTTTAAATGTCTTTTTTTCCTGCAAAAATGACACATTGTACAGAGAGAGTTGTAAGCACGGGAAACATGCCCCCTTCTATATACTATATACTCTATAGTATGCCTATGAAGGGGGGTCATGTTTCCTGTGCTTACAACTCTCTCTGTACAATGTGTCATTTTTGCAGGAAAAAAAGACATTTAAAATCACTTGCGGCTAATTGCCCATTCCCGTAATACAGAGAACAATTCGAATACAACTACTAACAAATATCTAATTTCAACTAATATGAAAGAAATTATTATAGCGGATATAACGAATGCTTCGAATGCTTCGAATGCTTCGAGATTCAGTATATCTAATGTAGAGAAATGTTCCTGCACAGTGTCATTTTTGCAGGAAAAAAAAACTATTTAAAATCACTTGCGGCTATTGCCGGCAAATGAATTGTCGGATCCGTAATACAGAGAACAGTCATTCATTGAAGTCATTGATAAAAAAATGCGTAGGGGTCCCCCCCCAAATTCAATAACCAGGCCCTTCAGGTCTGGTATGGATATTAAGGGGGACCCCAGCCAAAAAAATAAAAAAAAAATGGCGTAGGGTCCCCCTCAAAATCCATACCAGACCCTTGAGGTCTGGGATGGATTTTAAGGGGAACCCCAGCCAAAAAAAATGGCGTGGGGGTCCCCCATAAAATCCATACCAGACCCTTTATCCGAGCACGCAACCTGGTAGGCCGCAGGAAAAGAGGGGGGGACGAGAGCGGCCCCCCTCCCGCCTGAACCGTACCAGGCCACATGCCCTCAACATTGGGAGGGTGCTTTGGGGGTCTGAGACCCCCAAAGCACCTTGTCCCCATGTTGATGAGGACAAGGGCCTCATCCCCACAACCCTGGCCGGTGGTTGTGGGGGTCTACGGGCGGGGGGCTTATCGGAATCTGGAAGCCACCTTTAACAAGGGGACCCCCAGATCCCGCCCCCCCTGTGTGAAATGGTAAGGGGGTACAAAAGTACCCCTACCATTTCACCAAAAAAGGTGACAAAAATGGTAAAAATGACAGGAGACGGTCTTTGACAATTCCTTTATTAAAATCTTCTTTCTTCTTTCTTCTGGTCTTCCTTTCTTCATCTTCTCCTTCCGGCATCTTCTTCCATCTTCTTCTTCCTTCGATTCGCTTCTTCTTCCTCCGGTCTTCTCATCCTTCTCGTCCGGCATCGGTGTCGTCGTCTCTTCTCGCAGGCCGCTCCTCGCAATGGGAGGCTCCCGCTCTGTGAGGCTCCGCTCCGCTGACAGGTCTTTTATAACGAAGGCACCTGGTGACCCCGCCCCCCCCTGACGTCATGGGGAAAGCCATAGGGAATTCCACATGACGTCCCCGTGCGTCAGAGGGGGCGGGGTTACCAGGTGCCTTCGTTATAAAAGACCTGTCAGCCGGAGCGAAGCCTCACAGAGCGGGAGCCTCCCATTGCGAGGAGCGGCCTGCGAGAAGAGACAACGACGCCGATGCCGGACGAGAAGGATGAGAAGATCGGAGGAAGAAGAAGCGAATCGAAGGAAGAAGAAGATGGAAGAAGATGGAAGAAGATGACGGAAGGAGAAGATGAAGAAAGGAAGACCAGAAGAAAGAAGAAAGAAGATTTTAATAAAGGAATTGTCAAAGACCGTCTCCTGTCATTTTTACCATTTTGTCACCTTTTTTGGTGAAATGGTAGGGGTACTTTTGTACCCCCTTACCATTTCACACAGGGGGGGGGCTGGGATCTGGGGGTCCCCTTGTTAAATAAGCCCCCCGCCCGCAGACCCCCCACAACCACCGGCCAGGGTTGTGGGGAAGAGGCCCTTGTCCTCATCAACATGGGGACAAGGTGCTGGGGTCCCCCTTAATATCCATACCAGACCTGAAGGGCCTGGTTATTGAATTTGGGGGGACCCCTACGCTTTTTTTTTTTTCTGCAAAAATGACACTTTGTCATTCAAATTCATTCGTTATATCTGCTATAATAATTTCGTTCAAATTCGTTGAAATTCGATATTGGTAGTTGGATTCGAATAATTTGGAGCTCAAATTCGTAAACGGAATTTTTCCTGCAAAAATGACACTTTGTCATTCGAATTCATTCGAATCCATTCGAATCCATTCGAATCCATTCAAATGCATTCGAATCATTCGGCAACGAAATTCGTAAACGGAATTTTGTATTCCGTACGGAATTCGTATTAAAAAAAATTCGTACTACGGATTCCGTACTACGAATTCGTACGAAACAAATCGCACATGTCTAGTGGTACATGGCTGGTGGTATACAACCAGGCATATCTTATGGATCAATAGTGAAAAGCATAGAGGAGAAAGGGAGAAGGAACAATTAGTGGACTTACACTTCTGGCTCTGTTCGGTCTGGGGGGAAGTCCTAAGTTGTTCAAGCTAGTTTTAAACTGCTTGGGTGCGCAAACCAAGATGACCAATGCTTGTTAAATCTATGTTCTGTCAGATTCGTTTTGGAAAAGAGATATTCCATATGACAGTGGTCATTGAGTGTGGTGATAAGAGCTCCAATGGTTGGAGGAAACAGGTTTTTCCAGGCGCGAGCAAGAACTAGGCGTGCTGCAATTAAAATATGGTGTATAAGTGGCAAGCAGGCAGTAGGCTATTGGTGGAGGTCCAGACCGAAAAGAGCCATCTGCGAGGTCAACTGTTGGGAAGTGTTTGTTACGGTTACAATTAATGTGGATACTTGTTTCCAGAACGTAGTTATAATTGGACAGTCCCACCAGATGTGAAATATGTCCCCTATTTCATTACAGTTTCTCCAGCACTTCGGAGATTGGGTGGGAAAGATGGTTGCCAGTCTGACAGGTGTATATTACCATTTATGGAAGATTTTCATAAGAGTTTCCCAGTGGGATACATTTTTGGAGATAGTGAAAGGGGTGTTGAGAGCCCGATGCCAGTCCTCCATGGGAAAAGAGGATTGTAATTTTGTTTCCCAGTAGGTTACAGTCGTTGGTTTATGCACAGATGTTGGTTTAGAGAGGAGAGCGTAGATGTAGGAAATTCCTTTGAGTTTTTTAGTCGGGATGTTATAGTAAGTGAGTAGACCCTTGAAGGTATTTTCAGAAGAGGTCGGTATCTTTGAGAGTATATGTCGGATCCGGAGGTAGATGTAAAAGTCCTTATTTGATAAGCCAAATTCAGTTGTTAGACGTTGGTAGGTTTTAAGGTTTGATTGGAGGTATAGGTCTCCAATGGTTTTGATCCCAGCTTCGAACCAATGTTGAATAGAGAGGTTTGAAGACAAGAGCTGGAATGCTAGGATCGGCAGATTTTTTAAAGTGTCCCAATGAATTCCTTGGTGGGTGTGGCTTAAAGCACTCCATTGTGTTATACAGGCATTCACTGTGGGAAGATAAGAACGAGTTATGTGATGGTTCATCCAAGTCGCTGAGAGTATCAATTTTGGGGTGGTAAGTAAAGCTGTTGATTCAATTTGGTGCCACCTAGTGTTCGGGTGTGGAGTCCACCATTGCTTCCCTTGTTCTAAGACAGTGGCTTTGTAATACAGTCTGACATCGGGTGCGCCCATCCCTCCATTGGTGGTGGGGGCACACAGCGTTGTGGTTTTTAAACAAGGTTTACGGGCTGCCCAGATAAAGGAGTCTAGGACACGTTAGAGTTTGGATAGTTCAGTGGAGAGTATTGGTAGTGGGAGTGTCCTAAAGCAGTACAGAACATGTGGGAGAAGGAACATTTTAGACAGGGCTATTCTTCCGGCCAATGAAGCTTTGATGGAGGACATAGCTAAGGTTATGGTGTTTCGCTTTTGATGCAGGGAGGTAAGATTGCTACGGAGCATTAAGGAAGAGGGGGTTACCAATTGAATGCCAAGGTATGTCATAGAGGAATCAGGAGCCCAGGAGAAGGGGGAGACTCTGGAGATCTCCGATTTGAGTATGCAAATGCCGAGCATGGAGGATTTGGAGTGATTCAATTTATATAGTGAGATTTCACCAAAATTATTAAGGAGTTGCGATAAGATGGGGAGAGAGTTAACCGGGTCAGTGAGTGCTATTATCACATCGTCTGCATAGAGGCCTATTTTGTGGCAAGAGTCGCCTACTGTGATGCCGGAGATAAGGGGATTTGTGCGGATGGTCTGAGCAAGGGGCTCCATTACTAAAGCAAAGATCAGGGGTGATAATTGACACCCCTGACATGTGCCGTTGGAGATTGTAAAGGAGTCGGAGAGGATGCCCGAGGTTCGAACTTTAGCACTAGGTGAAGAATATAGTCCTAGTATGGCGTTCAGGAAGTCACCTTCTAAACCAAATTTATGCAATAATGCCTTCAGATATCCCCATTGTACTCTATCAAACGCCTTCTGGTGGAATTTCCCCAGTAGTAAGGAATCTGTTAAATGAGTTGCAAAGGTTGGGGTCAGTTGTTCACAGTAAGTTTTGTAATACTCATTTCCGAAGCCATCCGGTCCTGGGGCTTTGTGTAGTGGCAGTGATTTAATGGTGTTTCGGATTTCCTGAATCGAGAAGGGTAGAGCTAAGTCTGCGTTCTGAGAGGGGGTCAAGGAGGGGAGGCTCAGGTCGGAGAGAAAGTTCTGAATATTAACATCAGTAGGTTGTGGATCAGTAGGGGAGTTTTTTAGATTGTATAGTTTATGGTAAAATGAGCTAAAACAGTTAGCTATATCTTTGGGGTTAGTTAATCTGTCGCCATTGGAGTCCTCGAGGTATGGGATTGCGGATTGGGCCGCCTTGCGTTTGTATTGTTGTGCTAGAGCTTTCCCCGTTTTATTTCCCTGGGAGTACCAGGTTAGTCTTAGATTCCTAATATAGAACTCGTGTCTGTTTTGCAAATAAGTGCTCAGCTCAGATCGGAGTTTACCGAGTTCTTCATGGGTGGCTACTGAAGGTGTTTGCATATTGCATCTTTCTAGGGTCTTTATGTTGTCTAGGAAGGAGTTAAGGGTTGCAGTGCGTTTTTTCTTCTCCTGTGCTCCTAGTCTTAGTAATGTACCCCTGATGACCGATTTATGGGCATTCCAGAGTGTAGACATGGGAACTGTCCAAAAATTTGTTTCGTTTAGTTTCGTCCCGTTTCGTATATAAAAAAATTCGTAATTCGTGTACGAAATTCCGTTCGAATTCGTACGAAATACGAATTTCGTACGAATCTTAATTTTATTTCTCGAATCGTTATGAACCATTAGTAAAGTTACGAATCGTTACGAATCGTTACGAATCGTTAACGCGGCTAATGAATTGTCTGTTCTCGTCACACAGAGAACAATTCAAATCCAACTACAAATATCGAATTTCAATTTCAAGTTACGAATCATTACGAATCGTTACGAATTGTTAGTAAATCCAACTACAAAAAATCGAATTTCAACTAATATGAAAGAAATTATAATAGCGGATATAACAAATGCTTCGAATGCTTTGAATGAATTTGAGATTCAGTATACCTAATATAGAGAACTGTTCCTGCACAAAGTGTCAATTTTGCCGGAAAAAAAGCTATTTAAAATCACTCGCGGCTAATGAAATGTCAGCTCCGTAACACAGAGAACATTCATTGATAAAAAAAAAAAAGCGTAGGGGTCCCCCCAAATTCAATAACCAGGCCCCTCAAGTCTGGTATGAATATTAAGGGGAACCCCAGCCAAAAAATAAAAAATAAATGGCGTGGGGTCCCCCTCAAAATCCATACCAGACCCTTTATCCGAGCACGCAACCTGGTAGGCCGCAGGAAAAGAGGGGGGGGACGAGAGCGGCCCCCCCTCCCGCCTGAACCGTACCAGGCCACATGCCCTCAACATTGGGAGGGTGCTTTGGGGGTCTGAGACCCCCAAAGCACCTTGTTCCCATGTTGATGGGGACAAGGGCCTCATCCCCACAACCCTGGCTGGTGGTTGTGGGGGTCTGCGGGCGGGGGGCTCATCGGAATCCGGAAGCTCCCTTTAACAAGGGGACCCCCAGATCCCGCCCCCCCGGTGTGAAATGGTAAGGGGGTACAAAAGTACCCCTACCATTTCACCAAAAAAGTGTCAAAAATGGTAAAAATGACAGGAGACGGTCTTTGACAATTCCTTTATTAAAATCTTCTTTCTTCTGGTCTTCCTTTCTTCATCCTTCGGTTTCTTCATCTTCTCCTTCCGGCATCTTCTTCCATCTTCTTCTTCCTACGATCCGCTTCTTCTTGCGCCGGTCTTCTCGTCCTTCTCGTCCGGCATTAGCGTCTCTTCTGGGCCGCTCCGCGCAATGGGAGGCTCCCGCTGTGTGAGGATTCGCTCCGTCTGACAGGTCTTTTATAACGGAGGGCACCTGGTAACCCCGCCCCCTCTGACGCATGGGGACGTCATGGGGACTTCCCTATGGCTTTCCCCATGACGTCAGATGGGGGCGGACGGGCGGCTTATCGGAATCTGGAAGCCCCCTTTAACAAGGGGGCCCCCAGATCCCGCCCCCCCCCCCTGTGTGAAATGGTAAGGGTACCCCTACCATTTCACCAAAAAAGTGTCAAAAATGGTAAAAATGACAGGAGACGGTCTTTGACAATTCCTTTATTAAAATCTTCTTTCTTCTGGTCTTCCTTCTTCCTTTCTTCATCCTTCGGTTTCTTCATCTTCTCCTTCCGGCATCTTCTTCCATCTTCTTCTTCCATCTTCTTCTTCCTCTGATCCGCTTCTTCTTGCGCCGGTCTTCTCGTCCGGCATCGGCGTCGGCGTCTCTTCTGGGCCGCTCCTCGCAATGGGAGGCTCCCGCTGTGTGAGGCTTCGCTCCGGCTGACAGGTCTTTTATAACGGAGGGCACCTGGTGACCCCGCCCCCCATCTGACGTCATGGGGAAAGCCATAGGGAAGTCCCCATGACATCCCCATGCATCAGAGGTGGCAGGGTTACCAGGTGCCCTCCGTTATAAAAGACCTGTCAGACGGAGCGAAGCCTCACACAGCGGGAGCCTCCCATTGCGAGGAGCGGCCCAAGAACAGACGCCTACGCCGATGCCGGACGAGAAGGACGAGAAGACCGGAGCAAGAAGAAGCGGATCGGAGGAAGAAGAAGATGGAAGAAGATAGAAGAAGATGCCGGAAGGAGAAGATGAAGAAACCGAAGGATGAAGAAAGGAAGACCAGAAGAAAGAAGAAAGAAGATTTTAATAAAGGAATTGTCAAAGACCGTCTCCTGTCATTTTTACCATTTTTGTCACCTTTTTTGGTGAAATGGTAGGGGTACTTTTGTACCCCCTTACCATTTCACACAGGGGGGGCCGGGATCTGGGGGTCCCCTTGTTAAAGGGGGCTTCCAGATTCCGATAAGCCCCCCGCCCGCAGACCCCCACAACCACCGGCCAGGGTTGTGGGGATGAGGCCCTTGTCCTTATCAACATGGGGACAAGGTGCTTTGGGGGTCTCAGACCCCCAAAGCACCCTCCCAATGTTGAGGGCATGTGGCCTGGTACGGTTCAGGCGGGAGGGGGGCCGCTCTCGTCCCCCCTCTTTTCCTGCGGCCTGCTCGGATAAAGGGTCTGGTATGGATTTTGGGGGGGACCCCACGCCATTTTATTTTTTATTTTTTGGCCGGGGTTCCCCTTAAAATCCATCCCAGACCTGAAGGGTCTGGTATGGATATTTAGGGGGGACCCCACGCCATTTTTTTTGGCTGGGGTCCCCCTTAATATCCATACCAGACCTGAAGGGCCTGGTTATTGAATTTGGGGGGACCCCCACGCTTTTCTTTTTTTTTTATATCAATGAATGACTGTTCTCTGTGTTACGGAGCCGACAATTCATTTTCCGGCAATAGCCGCGAGTGATTTTAAATAGCTTTTTTTCCTGCAAAAATTACACTTTGTCATTCGAATCCTTTGAATTCATTCGTTATATCCGCTATAATAATTTCTTTCGAATTAGTTGAAATTCGATATTGGTAGTTGGATTCTAATAATTTGGAGCTGAAATTCGTAAACTGAATTTTTCCTGCAAAAATTACACTTTGTCATTCGAATCATTCAAATCCATTCAAATTCATTTGAATTCATTTGAATCATTCGTTATATCCGCTATAATAATTTCTTTCATATTAGTTGAAATTCGATATTTGGTAGTCGGATTCGAATAAATTCGTTGACGAAATTCGTAAACGTAATTTCGTATTCCGGACGGAATTCGTATTCGAAAAAATTCATACTACGGATTCGTAAATTCGTAGGAATTTCGAAAAATTCGTACGAATTACGAATTCGTACGAAACTAATCGCACATGTCTACCAGAGTGTGGTGTCATTGGAGACGGAGTGTTTGTTCAAAGTAAAGTAGTCATCTATCGCGGACCCGACCAGTTCCCTATTATCCTTGGTGCCCACTTAGTGGGGCTCTTGGAGGATCGTCTATTCAAGGGAGTCGCTGGTGGTGGGTTAGGGACAATGGCCCAGTTATGTAGCTGTTTTATCCCGTCTTTAGGGGTGAGAATTGCGACTTGTTGGTGTTGGTAGGTAACAATGAGTTTCGTAGGAAATCCCCATTTGTATGTGATTTTGCGCTCCAGGAGGACTGAGGTAACCGGCGCAAAAGCTTTGCACGCTTGTGAGGTGGCAGCAGAGATGTCATTATAGAGTTGTATCTTGGCGAATGGGTCAGGGAGGTTGCATAGGGACCTGGAAGCCCTCATAATTTGTTCCTTAGAATGGAAAAAATTTATCCTGGCCAGGATATCCCTGGGTAGGGAGTCAGGCAGGTGTTGCGGCTTATGGATCCTATGGGCCCTGTCTATGAGGAGACCTTGTGGTGTTAGTGTCGGCACAAGTTTGCGGAACAGACGGTTGAGGTACTTCTTATTTCAGGGGGTGATATGGTTTCAGGCACTCCCCTGATTTTAACATTGTTCCGCCTGCTGCGGTCCTCGAGGTCTGCGATTTTAAGGCGCAGTTGCTGTATAGCTGCAGTGTGCTTATCCTGTATATCAATCGTGGTGTTATGAGCAATGGTAGCTGCAGAGAGATGCTGCTCTATGTGCTCCATACGGTCCTCCGTGTTATCTACCCTGTCCAGTAAGTGGTTAATTGAGGATCTAAACTCTCTCTGCATGTCAGTTTGCAGAGAGAGCAGCATGGCTTTCAGTGTGTGTTCTGAGGCAGGGTTGTCTGAGGTAGCATAAGCAGCCAGTGAGACAGAGTTATCAGCTGGTGCTGTGGCACTACAGGTCTCAGCGCCATATTGCCCCTTCACAGGGGGAGGTTTAGAGGGAGAGTGTGCTGGAGGGATAGCTGCTCTCTTACCTCTGTCTGCCGGGGAAGGATTTGCCTGTAGCTGTTGGTCTACAGAGTCCTCCATATAAGAGGGAGGATCTTCTGTCAGCGGTGAGGCCATCTGTGTTGTCTGAGGTGCGGGCTCTTCTTCTCTGCCGGCGCCATCTTGGGCAGAGCCTCCGGCCGGCTTCATGTAGACGTTGATCAATTTCTGCGCTCCGTGGGCGTCGGATCTGCCACGGGTCATGTCCCCGCGGACGTAAGGGATGCCAATGGGTCTCCGTGGAGTGTGTAGGGCTGTATAGCCGAGCTGGGTGCCAATCATTGCTCTGTGGGGAAGCGGAGCTCAGTCTCTAAGCGGCCATCTCCGTGTGCGGCCAGCCCCCCCCCCCCGAAAATATAACTTTTATCTGCAAGCTGCATATGTTACTGTGAGATACACCCTCTACATACTCTGGGTGTATTCTGCTAGTGCAAAAACATGAGGCTGTGCGAATGTTGAGGCCAGGACAAGTACAGGCGATAGTAGATTGGGTTGCTGACAGTGCCTCTGGTTCCTTCACATTGTCTCCCACCCAGTCTCCTGATGAACGTTCAGAGTTGGCACCTGCAGCCGATGTTCATCAGTCTTTCACCTCACCCCTTTGCAAATAAGCCAAGCAGTCTAAGCCCCAAATCATGCAGCAGTCTCTTCTGATTTTTGATGACTGTTAGCAGGATTTCCCAGGGCCATCCACCTAGCCCTTCCCCAGAAGTGGAAGAGATTGTGTGCACCGATGCCCAACCACTTATGTTTCATGATGAGTACATGGGAGGACCATCGCAGCACGTCTTGGATGATGACGAAACACAGGTGCCAACTGCTGCTGCTTTCGCAATTTTGCAGACCGACAAGGAGGGCAGGGGTGAAGACTGTGTGGAAGATGATGTGGAGGACGATGAGGTCCTTGACCCCACATGGAATCAACGTCATGCAGGTGACCAGTGTAGTTTGGAGGAAGAGGTGATGGTCGCACAGAGCCACCAGCACAGCAGAAGAGGGAGCAGGGTGCAAAAGTGGAGCGTCCGTCCTCTAGACAGTACGTCTGCTACTGCCCAACACAGCAAGGGACCGAGCACACCAAAGCCAGGTCCAAGGAGTTCCCTAGTGTGGCAGTTCTTCAGACAATGTGCTGATGACAAGACACGAGTGGTTTGCACGCTGTGCAATCAGAGCCTGAAGCGAGGCATAAACATTCTCAACCTGAGCACAACCTGCATGACCAGGCATCTAGGTGCAAAGCACGAGATGCAGTGGAGTAGACACCTCAAAAACCAAGAAAGGTCTATGGCTCCTCCTGCTTCCTCTTCTGCTGCAGTCTCGGCCTCTTTATCCACCTCTGTATTGACAGTGGCACCTGCCAACCCGCAAACAGAGGATCTGCCAGCAACACTACCACCTGGGTCACCAACCATCTCTACAATGTCCCATGGAAGCGTTCAGCTCTCTATCTCCCAAACACTGGAGTGGAATTCCTTTGAAATGCTGTCATTCCATCTGGTGGAGACGCAGAGTTTTAAAAGCCTGATGGCATTGGCTGTCCCACAGTACGTTGTGCCCAGCTCCACTACTTTTCCAGGCGAGCCATCTCTTCCCTGCACAACCAAGTGGGAGACAAAATCAGGTGTGCACTGCGCAACGCCATCTGTGGCAAGGTCCACCTAACTATGGATGCGTGGACCAGTAAGCAAGGTCAGGGACGTTATATCTCCCTAACAGCACACTGGGTAAATGTAGTGGCGGCTGGGCCTGAGGCGGATAGCAGTTTGGCGCATGTCCTTCCACCACGAGGATTGCAGAGCACTTCAGTTTGCCTCCTGTTGCTAATTCCTCCTACTCCGCCTCCTCATCCTCTACCGCCTCCTCATCTGGTCAGCGTAACACCTTCACCACCAACTTCAGCACCGCCAGGGGTAAACGACAGCAGGCAGTTTTAAAACTTTACTGTTTGGGGGGAAAACCCCACACCACGCAGGAGTTGTGGAGGGACATGGAACAACAGACCGATGAGTGGTTGGTGGCAGTGAGCCTTAAGCCTGGCCTAGTGGTGTGCGATAATGGGCGAAATCTCGTAGCAGCTCTGGGCCTAGCCGGTTTGACGCACATCCCTTGCCTGGCACATGTGCTGAACTTGGTGGTCCAGAGGTTCCTTAAAAATTACCCCGATATGCCATAGCTGCTGCAGACAGTGCGGGCCGTCTGTGCGCACTTTCGGCGTTCTCACCCTGCTGCTGCTCGCCTGTCAGCGCCGCAGCGTAACTTCGGCCTTCCCGCTCACCGTCTCATATGTCATGTGCCCACAAGGTGGAACTCCACCTTGCACATGCTGGCCAGACTGTGCGAGCAGCAGCAGGCGATAGTGGAGTTTCAGCTGCAGCACGCACGCATGAGTCACTCTGCGGAACAGCACCACCTCACCACCAATAACTGGGCCTCCATGCGAGACCTGTGTGCCTTGTTGCGCTGTTTTGAGTACTCCACCAACATGGTCAGTGCCGATGACGCCGCTCTCATCGTTACTATTCCAGTTCTATGCCTCCTTTAAAAAATGCTTCAGGCGATGATGGAAGATGATGTGGCACAGGAGGAGGAGGAGGAACCAGTATAATTTCCAAGGCTTTCAGGGCAGTCATTCACAAGTGGCTACGAGGGTGGGTTCCTGCACCAACAAGTGCCAGGTACACAATTGTCCGGCAGCAAGGGCACAGTTCTGGAGGATGACGAGGTGGAGGATGAGAAGGATATGGAGGAGGAGGAACCATGTTCACAGCAGGGTGGCACCCAGACCAGCTCATGTCCATCACTGGTGCGTGGCTGGGGGGATACAGAGGACGCAGACGATACACCTCCCACAGAGGACAGCTTTTCGTTGCCTCTGGGCAGCCTGGCACACATGAGCGATTACATGGTGCAGTGTCTCCGCAACGACCGCCGAGTTGCCCACATGTTAACTGGTGCTGATTACTGGGTAGCCACGCTGCTGGATCCCCATTACAAGGACAACGTGCCGTCCTTAATTACCTCATAAGATGAGCGAGTACAAGCGCACGCTGGTAGACGCGCTGCTGGTGGCATTCCCACCTGACAGCGGGGGTATGGTGGAAGCACAAGGCGAAGGCAGAGGAGGAGGAAGAGGTCACCAAGGCAGCCGGGGCACCGCCAGCACCTCAGAAGGCAGGGTTAGCATGGCCAAAATGTGGAAATGCTTTGTCAGCTCCCCACAACAACCAGCACCACCAGCTGAGATGGAACGTCTTAGCAGGATGCAGCATTTCACCAACATGGTGGAGCAGTATGTGTGCACACGCCTACATGTACTGAATGACGGGTCTGCCCCCTTCAACTTCTGGGTCTCCAAATTGCTCACATGGCCTGAGCTTGCCCTTTACGCCTTGGAGGTGCTGGCCTGCCCTGCAGCCAGTGTATTATCTGAACGTGTATTTAGCACGGCAGGGGGCGTTATTACAGACAAGTAGGGATGAGCCGAACACCCCCGGGTTCGGTTCGCACCAGAACCTTCGAACGGACCGAAAGTTTGCGCAAATTTTCGAACCCTATTCGTTACAATGGACGCGAACGTTCGAAATCAAAATTGCTAATTATAACGGCCAATATGCATATTAATGTCATAAAACAGGTTTGGGGACCCGGGACCTGCCTCAGGGGACATATATCAATGCAAAAAGAACTTTTAAAAACAAACGTTTTTTCGGGAGCAGTAATTTTAATAATGCATAAAAAGAAAAAAAAAAGTGAAATATTCCTTTAAATATGGTACCTGGGGGGCGTCTAAAGTATGTCTGTGAAGTGGCATGTGTTTCCCGTGTTTAGAACTGTCCCTGCACAAAATGACATTTGTAAAGGAAAAAAATAAGCCATTTAAAACCACTTGCGGCTTTAATGTCATGTCTTGTCCTGGCCATATGGCTGAAAATCCTTGAGAAAAATGGCATGGCTACCCCATCACCCCCCCCCCCCACCCCAGCCCTTTTGGGTCTTGTATGGATATTAAGGGGGACCCCGCACCCAAAATAAAACCCTATACCTACAACCCTATATACTCTGAACAGCAGTATATAGGCGGTGCAAACAAGAGAGGGACTGTAGGTTTGTTCTTAAGTAGAATCTGAACAGGTACATTTTTAAGTGTAGCTCCATCCAAAAAAATCTATTTTTAAGCTTTTTGGAGAACATAGGGAGGGGTTATCACCCCTGTAACATTTGCTGTCTTTGCACATCTGTTCAGAACATTTCACCTCACTTTCCGTCCCAATGACAAATGTTTTTGGAAAAGTGTGGTTTTAATTGAAACAAGGATTGGTGATAAAGCATCAGTAGAGAGGAGATACTTTTTCCCAAATTAAATGTAACAGGATGGAATTTCCCTTCCTAGATGTAGATTTCCTCTCACTTCCTGTTTTCTCCTTCCGTTTGCAAGTAGGAGTCGTTTGTAAGTTGGATGTTTGAAAGTAGGGGCCTGCCGTATATTTGTAATTGCATGCACCTGTTGAACAGGGCAGAAAAATTGGGCCTTTGGTGGTGGTGGTGGTGGACGGTGTTGCCACAAGACTGTAAGCCCTCACAGTTACTCTTGGTGGGCGCAGGAATGGGCCCTGCTGAGAATTGTTAGATCAAGATTTGTAATTGCATGCACCTGTTGAACAGGGCAGAAAAATTGGGCCTTTGGTGGTGGTGGTGGTGGATGGTGTTGCCACAAGACTGTAAGCCCTCACAGTTACTCTTGGTGGGCGCAGGAATGGGCCCTGCTGTGAATTATTAGATCAAGATTTGTAATTGCATGCACCTGTTGAACAGGGCAGAAAAATTGGGCCTTTGGTGGTGGTGGACGGTGTTGCCACAAGACTGTAAGCCCTCACAGTTACTCTTGGTGGGCGCGGGAATGGGCCCTGCTGTGAACTATTAGATCAAGATTTGTAATTACACGCCCCTGTTAAACAGGGGCTGAAAAATTGTGCCTTAGGCACTGGTGCTGGTGCCACAACACTGCAACCCCTCACAGATACTGTACTTGGAGCACAGCAGTCAGACCTGTTGCAAAGCATTGCTTAAAAAATTGTAATTACACGCCCCTGTTATACAGGGGCTGAAAAATTGTGCCTTAGGCACTGGTGAGGTGGCACTCAGAAACAAAAATGTTCTTCCAAGCTATCAAGGAATGGATCATTGAGGAGGAGGTAGAGGATAGTCAGTGAACATAACAGGACAGTCACTCAGTATCAGCATAGGCAGTCTTGAAGGGATGTGACATTATAAATTATTCAGTTATATCCGCTTCAGGTGCCTGGTAGCTGGTGGTGATCCAAGACTGATTCATCTTTATGAAGGTCAGTCGATCAACCGAGTCGGTGGACAGGCGTACCCTGTGATCTGTGACAAATCCTCCAACAGCACTGAATGTGCGTTCGGAAAGAACGCTGGATGCAGGACAGGCCAGTAGCTCAATTGCATACTGTGCAAGCTCTGGCCAGTGATCCATCCTCAAGACCCAGTAAGCCAGAGGATTTTCGGTGGGAAAGGTGTCCAAGTCTGACCTTGCCCCTAGGTATTCCTGCACCATGTATATCAGACGCTGGCGATGGTTGCTGGAATCGATCATACCTTGGGGCTGCGGACTAAAAAATTGTCTGAATGCATCGGTCAGATGTCCACCTTCCCCACCGCTCCTTCTGCTACTGACCGAAGCCTCAGTAACTCGTCGTCCAGGACCAAGAGTTTGTAACCTCCCAGTTTCTGGGAACGCGCTGCACAGACCTTTCTGCAAGGCCTCCCTGAGATATCTCATCCTCTGCTCCCTCTGCAACGGCAAGATAAGGTCCGCAACCTTACCCTTGTACCGTGGATCAAGGAAGAGTGGCCAGCCAGTAATGGCATTCGGTCCGGAGTCTTCTGGGTCACTGAGGACGACATGATCGCCAGCCACCTCCTCCCAGCCACGTACAAGTCCATTGGTTTGTTGGGACTGTACATCATCCCTAAAAGACTGCTGCTGCTGCTGATGCTGAGTGCCAGGCTCCACCTCCATGCTCACACAATCCTCCTCCTCCTCCTTCTCCTCATCCTCTTCCTGTGTGATGGGTGGGAGAGAAGGAACACTGTCTGGATAAAGGGGGCCTTGAGAGACAAGGAAGTCCTCCTTTTCCTGCCTCTGTTTTGCCTCAAGTGCCCTGTCCATTATCCCACGCAGCGTATGCTCCAACAGGTGGACAAGAGGTACAGTGTCACTGATGCATGCACTGTCACTGCTCACCATCCTCGTGGCCTCCTCAAATGGTGACAGGACAGTGCATGCATCCCTGATCATGCTCCACTGGTGTGGGAAAAAAAGCCAAGCTCCCCTGACTCTGTCCTGGTGCCGTAGTCGCAAAGGTACTCATTGATGGCCCTCTGCTGCGTGTGCAGTCGATGCAGCATGGCCAACGTTGAGTTCCACCTGGTGGGCATGTCACATATTAGGCGGATCTTGGGCAGGTTCAACTCCTTTTTCAGTTCAGCCAGCCAAGCACTGGCATTATACGATCGGCGGAAATGCACGCAGACTTTCCTGGCCTGCCTCAGGACATCCTGTAAGCCTGGGTACCTGCCCAAGAACCGCTGCACCACCAGGTTGAGGACGTGAGCCATACAGGGCACATGGGTGAGCTGCCCCTGTCGCAGGGCGGAGAGGAGGTTGGTGCCATTGTCAGAAACCACCATTCCTGGCTTAATCTGGCGTGGCGTCAACCACCTCTCGGCCTGCCCCTGCAGAGCTGCCAGAACCTCTGCCCCAGTGTGGCTCCTGTCCCCCAAACCCACCAGCGCAAGCACGGCATGGCATCTTTTTGCCTGCGTACTCGCGTAGCCCCTTGTACGCCTACGGAGCACCGCTGGTTCCGAGGACAGAGCACTCGAAGAGGCCATGGAGGAAAAAGAAGAGGAGGGGGTGGAGGAGAGAGGTGTGTCACAACCAGTAGTAGCATTTTGGAGGCGTGGTGGCGGAACAACCTCCAACACTACTGCACCTTGTCCTGCATCCCTCCCAGCTGCCAATAGAGTGACACAATGGGCCGTGAAAGACAGATAACGTCCCTGTCCATGCCTGCTGGACCATGAGTCAGCGGTAATATGCACCTTACCGCTGACCGCCCTGTCCAGCGAGGCATGGACATTGCCTTCCATATGCCGGTAGAGAGCCGGAATCGCCTTCCATGAGAAAAAGTGGCGTTTAGGAACTTGCCACTGAGGAACCGCACATTGAACAAACTCACGGTAGGGGGCCGAGTCTACCAACTGAAAAGGCAGCAGTTGAAGTGCTAGCAATTTAGCCAAGCTAGCATTCAACCGCTGGGCATGTGGATGGCTGGGAGTATACTTCTCTCGGCGGTCCAGCAGCTGGGGCAGGGAAATTTGCCTGCTACAATCGGACGTCGGTGTACTGCAAGTACTTTGTTGTGACACACCTAATTCTACACCTTCAGTCCTCTCAGAGCAGCTTTCAGAGAGGACTGAAAATATAGTGGGGTTGGAGATCCCAGCTGATGAGGAGCAAGGAGAGGTCCGTTTTGTTATTTGGTGTGGGTCTTTAATGTGCGCTTGCCAACGAGCTGCATGGCAGGTCGACATATGTCTGGTCATGCTTGTGGTGCCCAAGCGGCTGATGTTTTACTGCAAATAGCAGTGGTGCGATCTGATGTACTCGTCTCAAAAAAGGCCCACACCAAAGAACTTTTGTGATAATGTGCAGAGGCAGCGCCCTGCACAGGCGGAGCTCTGCGGTGTGATTCAGTTGGTGTGCTGGCCTCTAGCTGGCCTCCGGAGGGCATCCTGCCTCGTTGGACATGTGCCTCCTGCTCCTCTCTCCCTTCAGGCACCCACGTGGAGTCAGTGACCTCATCATCCCCTCCCTCTTCACCACTAGAGCAAACCTGCCAGTAAGCTGCAGCTGGTGGAACATGACTGCCAGATTGCTGTCCTTCAGCATCCCCTCATCGGAGCATTCAAATCGTTGGGCATCCTCCTGGAGCATGTACCCAACACTGTGCTCAAACAGTTCGGGGGACTCCTCAGGAGGACATGGTGGGTCTAGGGAAGGGGTGCCTGATGATGCCATTGAGTACGCTTTGGCAGCTGCTCTGCCAGTACCCTGAGCCTGGGTGAGAGAGGATGAGGAGGGCTTGGTCATCCATTCTACCAAGCCTTCGGCATGATGCGGCTCAACATGTCCAGCTGCCGAAAACAAGGATAATCGTGTCCCATGGCCACATGCTGATGACGATGCATGACCACGTCCACGACCAGCACTGTTGTCTCTAGAAACAGAGCCTGCTTGCCCTGTGTTCTTGCCTCGGGACTGTCTGCCTCTCCTTGGCGGTCTTCCAGGCATTGTAGTGGGTAGTGTATATTGTGCTGGAGTCACACAGCACACACACTAACTCCTGCAGATGGATGCCTTAGATGACAGCAACAGGGCCCTATGGCAGATGGAGGCTGCCTTAGATGACAAGAACTGGGCTGACACACACACACACACTAGCTCCTATGTGTGCTGACACACACACACTAGCTCCTATGTGTGCTGATACACACACTAGCTCCTATGTGTGCTGACAACACACTATAGCTCCTATGTGTGCTGACAACACACTATAGCTCCTATGTGTGCTGACAACACACTATAGCTCCTATGTGTGCTGACAACACACTATAGCTCCTATGTGTGCTGACACAAACACTATAGCTCCTATGTGTGCTGACAACACACTATAGCTCCTATGTGTGCTGACAACACACTATAGCTCCTATGTGTGCTGACAACACACTATAGCTCCTATGTGTGCTGAGTGACAACACACTATAGCTCCTATGTGTGCTGACAACACACTATAGCTCCTATGTGTGCTGACAACACACTATAGCTCCTATGTGTGCTGACACAAACACAATATAGCTCCTATAAATCCCTGCCTGCCTGCCTGGGATGGGACAGAAGGATGGGACAGAAGGTTGGGACAGAAAGTTAGGGTGCAATGCTGTTCTAACAGCACTGCAATGGGTGCTACTGCAATGCTGTACTAACAGCACGCTCACACCAGACTAATCCCCAGCAGCAGATAATGTCACACTCAGCAGTGCAATCAGCAGAAATGATCAGTATTCAATGAATCAGCAATGGTTTAGCAATGAATGAATCAATCAGCAGTCTGCCTATTCACTCTATCAAAGCCGGAACACATGTGCCCTGGGCTGACGGCGCGGCAGCCTTTTATACAGTGGGGCGTGTACTAAAGCCCCTGAGCTTTAATTGGCTACAGGCGTCCTGCCTGTAGCCAATTATTGCTCTCCTCGCTGCCGGCGCTGTGATTGGCCAAGCATGCGGGGTCACAGTGCATGCTTGGCCAATCATCAGCCAGCAATGCACTGCGCCGGCCACAATGCATTGCGGGCCGCTCGCATCACACGTGGGTTCGAATCGAACACCGGGCCCATCCCTACAGACAAGCGCAGCCGCCTGTCCAGAGCCAATGTGGACAAGCTCACGTTCATTAAAATGAACCAGGCATGGATCCCACGGGACTTGTCCGTACCTTGTGCAGAATAGACATGTATACCGGTGTTCTGACAAAAACTGTCCAGCCATCAGATATTGTCCGGCCACTTACTGCGCAGCGCTTGCGCAGTATGGAGGACAAGGAGATTCACAAAATCGCGAGTGCCCGCCCTGTACTGCGCTTGCTCAGTACATATGACAAGGGGATTTCGAAACTCTCCGAAGACGATGCGCCATGAGTGCAGGCTTAAGCCCCACCATCCAAGTGGACATATGGTAGCACATAGTAACAGGGCCCACTTCGGGCACGGCCTCGCTTGGCTCGGCTTCAACCTCGGATGATGTGGCTTGAACCTGGACTCACCGCGCATCGTCTTTGGAGAGTTTCGAAATCCCCTTGTCCTGAGCAAGCGCAGTACAGGGCGGACACTATCCGACGGGGGACAAAATTTGACACATCACCAACCTTACCCAGCCATTGTTGTATTTTTGAACCAGTGTTGGCTACCTCGTCCTCCTCCACCGCCGTTTCCACCTACACCGCCACATCCACCTACACCTCAACCTCCTACTCCATATGGACCTCGTCCTCCTAGGTCAAGATTATAATTTTTTATTTTTTTTATTTCCAAGTATTTTATTTTCCCACTATCTTATGCATTAAATTGAATATTTTTTTCCAGAAAGGGCGTATTCTGGGGCATTCCCACCATATGTGTGGCATCGTGCCGTTGAGTTTCTGAGGTTCTTAATGACTTCCTGTACCTCTTCTGCTGAGAAGGGGGCCTACAGCATATTCTTTTTAATTTTTTTTATGTTATTTTAAGTTATTTCCCTATCCACATTTGTTTGCAGAGCACTTGCCATGCTATTAACATTGTGTTGCCATCTCCAGCCCTCTAGCCCTTTCCATTACTTTTTTAGAGCCATTTTAGCCTGGGTTCACACTATTGCGAATTCGCAGCGGGGGAAAATACTGCAGGACATTTGAAAACCCATTGTTTTCAATGGGGCACGTTCACACATGTCCTGTGCATGCACACTGCGCATTGCAGAAAAACCGCCACCGACTTTGGTGCGGTGCGGGGCGGATCAGGTGCGAATTCAGGCCCATTATCTTCTATGGGCACACATCTGATTCGCATCTGGCTTGCGTCCTGAACAGAAATTCGCGCCACTCCAACACCTCCCCTTCTTCCTGTTCCTCCCCTGTGTGTTTTGAAATCCGGACTGGAACCAGCATGTCCGAAAGAGGACGAAAATCATCATCAAAGGCGAAAGAATCTGTGGATTGTGAGGAGTTGATAAGACTTGTGAGGGAGAAAACCATGATTTATGACACCCGGCATCCTAAATATAAGGACAACGTTGTCAAAAAACGTGCATGGCAGAAAATTGCCAGAGACCTCTTGCCAGAGTGGAACAGGTGCTCTTCCCAAGTTTGGGCTGACAAATGTACGTTTTTTTATTACCTTTTACTACCTGTATATGCTGTCCTGTATTTTTTAGATGGTGGACATTAATTTAATTTATTAGATTTTAACAAACAGCATGTGGTCACCCCCAAATCTGTACCAGGCCACATTCTGGAAACATTGTGCACATAACAGCTTTATCTAGGGATGGTTGAGTCCCTAAATAAATGCATATTCTTATAATCTCTAAGGTTAGTAATATGACATACACCACAAATGTGAGATAAAAAAGTTTTATTTTTCTTAGCCAAAATTACATACAACACTTTTCATACAGCACACTTAGCATTACATTATCATGCCTTTACGTTGCAGCAACTATAACGCACAATATCTCAGAAACCAAAGCGACACAAACGTTTATTTTTGCAGTACAAACGCGGCACAAACGAATGGTATATTTTTATTCAGGTTTTACAAACATGGGGTGCCAACTTCACACAGCTCAAATGGTTACTTATGAGATTAATGATTACAGTTTAGCCACATCCCACAAAACTAACACAAAAATGTTTTTAAAACAATAATGATTTAAATGTAGTGTTTTTTTTTTTTTTAAATCAGATCATTTTTATTGAAAACAAACAAAAAACAAACAAACATACATACATAGATATATACGATATAGAAATTATACATGGAAATAATAATAAGAGCAGACCAAGAAATATACATCATCTTTTTCACATATTGTACTCCGATACAGTGCACATTTAGTTATTTGTATAACATATAGATCAACATTTAAATCGTTTGGCCTTTTCAACTAGTCTGATATAATCATCACCAACCATATTATGGTATAAGATTAATCAATAAAGGACTTATCCCGTGTCATGGTCATGTGTCGTGCAATTTTTCTGCTTGGTCTCTGTATTGAAGTATATGTGTCTGCTATTAACTATTTACCCCCTCTCACCATCCCCAGCCAACCCGTAGCTGGGGAGCAGTGACGGGTGCCGTGCCCTCCTAACCAACTGGGAGAGGTGTATATCAGTTCAAAACTTTTTTAACAGTGTGCAACATCAACTATATACAACTTACAATGTCAATACCTCTGCAGGTCAAAGTGCTTTTATATGTGCTATCTCTCAAAAGATAAACACAAAAAGAAAAAGAAAATATAAAAGTAATTGTGCATTTAAATTATTACGTCTTTCCCTCCTCTCTTTCAATCTACTTATATTTTCGCGTCTATAGGTTCATTACGGATATTAAGCTGGCATATTGTTTGAGGCAGTTCTACCCCCCAAAATTCTATTGTGCCAATCCCGGGGTGCCTAGCCATGGATCCCATATGTTTTCAAATTTATGAGGGCTTCCTCGGTGCTTATATGTGAGCAGTGAGTCGGTAGAAGCACCAGAGGGTGGTCACCGCTGGTAAGAACGATCAAGCGGCGGAACAGCCGATATGATCATTCTTGTGGTGTAGGGAATCTTTGGCTGAAAAAGCCGCTATCTGAATGATGCCTGTAGATGCCCCCATCATTCAGATATACCCGCACAAAGTCAAGGACGGCATATGACGGCCGGCAGGTGGGAAGTGGTAAAAAGAAATTTGTTTTGTACAATCTGAAAATCGCAAATCAACGGTCACCAAACTTCTACTAACTTGAAATTAGCAGAAGGAGCCCAAAGGGTGGAGCTTGAGAAATTAACTTCCTCTTTATACTCTCATAGTACGTCACTACCAGGGCCGGTGCTACCACTAGGCAAACTAGGCAGCCGCTTAGGGCACACTGCTGCCTAGGGCACCTGGCCACTGGTGTTCCTACTCTCTTCTCTCTGCAGCAAGCAACTAAGTCTCAGCATCAGCAGGCAGCCGCCGCTCCAATCGCAAATAGTGTGAGAGGCACAGCGGCTGGGGACTGTGTTCGTGCCACAACTCCCGAATGAATGAAAGCAAGCAAACATTCATTGATGGGTGCTGGTAGGCTGTATTGATGGGTGCTGGTAGGCTGCATTTGATGGGCACTGGCAAAGCTGCATTTGATGGGAGCTGGCGAGGCTGCATTTAATGGGCACTGGTGGGCTGCATTTGATGGGCGCTGGCAAGGCTGCATTTGATGGGTGCTGGTGAGGCTGCATTTGATGGGTGCTGGCAAGGCTGCTTTTGATGGGCGCTGGTGGGCTGCATTTGATGGGCACTGGTGGGCTGCATTTGATGGGCACTGGTGAGGCTGCATTTGATGGGTGCTGGCAAGGCTGCATTTGATGGGCGCTGGTGGGCTGCATTTGATGGGTGCTGGTGGGCTGCATTTGATGGGTGCTGGCGAGGCTGCATTTGATGGACGTTGGTGGGCTGCATTTGATGGGCGCTGGCGAGGCTACATTTGATGGGTGCTGGTGAGGCTACATTTGATGGGCGCTGGTGAGGCTACATTTGATGGGAGCTGGTGAGGCTGCATTTGATGGGTGCTGGTGAGGCTGCATTAAATGGGCGCTGGCGAGGCTGCATTTGATGGGCGTGTCATTAAAAAGCTGGGGAATACATGGGCAGGGCAAAGGGGGTGGAGCCAGGGGGCGGAAACATTTGGTTTTGCCTAGGGTATCAAAAATCCTGGAACCAGCCCTGATCACTACGTTCGTGTTTGTCAAACGACAATTTGCGGATCGTTAGTATGCTAGACAAAATCCTGAACAGGCGCTTTAGACAAAAATCAGACGCTCGGTCGTCCAACAATCGAACCGTGTGCACGAGGCCTTATGCCGCGTACACACGTTCGGACTTTGTCCGCCGGACCTAGTCCAGCGGATTGTCCGCCGGACCTAGTCTGGCGGGACTTCCCCACACACGCCCGGACTTCTCCGGCGGACAATCCGCTGGACAAAGTCCGCGGGACTTTTGAAAATGAACGGACTTGCCCACACACGGAGCAGTCCGTTCATTTAGAACATAACTTCAGGTATACGTAGCTAGCGTAGGCAGTGAATGCCGCTGCGCTAGCTCCGTCACCTGGCATGGATTTAAAGGGACTCCCCACGCCGAAAAAACGGCGCGGGGGTCCCCCCCAAATCCATCTCAGACCCTTATCCGAGCACGCAGCTTGGCAGGCCAGGAAAGGGGTGGGGACGAGCGAGCGCCCCCCCCCCCTCCTGAGCCGTACCAGGCCGCGTGTCCTCAACATGGGGGGTGCCCTGGGGAAAGGGGGGCCGAGCGCCCCCCCCCCCCCCACCCCAAAGCACCTTGTCCCCATGTTGATGAGGACAAGGGCCTCTTCCCGACAACCCTGGCCGTTGGTTGTCGGGGTCTGCGGGCGGGGGGCTTATCGGAATCTGGGAGCTCCCTTTTATAAGGGGGCCGACAGATCCCGGCCCCCCACCCTATGTGAATGAGTATGGGGTACGATGTACCCCTACCCATTCACCTAAGGTGTAAAATGTAAAGTAAAAAAAAACACACAATTTTGAAAAAATATTTTATTGCACTGCTCCGGGGGTCTTCTTCCGTCTTGGGGGTCTTCTCGCCGGACTCCTCCGCCATTTACCTAGCTCTTTTACCGAGCGGAGAAGTCCGGCTACCTTCTTTGTCGTCGCCGCCGTCGTCTGGGGGTCTCGATACGCCTTCGGGGGTCTTCCGGGGTCTTGCCGCGGTCGTCGTTTTACGCGCCGCCGGCGCCGCCTTCTTCTTCTTCTTCTTCTTCCGATGTTGACCCGTCGCTCTCTCTGGCCGGAATGCCAGAGCCGCGCTGTGCTGAGACTTATATAGGGACAAGGGGACAGGGTCACATGCTCATGTCACATGGTGACCCCGCCCCCTTGTGATGTCACAGTCCCAGCATCCTCCGGGACTGTGACATCACAAGGGGGCGGGGTCACCATGTGACATGAGCATGTGACCCTGTCCCCTTGTCCCTATATAAGTCCCAGCACAGCACGGCTCTGGCATTCCGGCCAGAGAGAGCGACGGGTCAACATCGGAAAGAAGAAGAAGAAGAAGAAGGCGGCGCCTGCGGCGCGGAAAACGACGACCGCGGCAAGAACAGAAGAGACCCGGAAGACCCCCGAAGACGGATCGAGACCCCCAGACGACGGTGGCGACGACGAAGAAGGTAGCCGGACTTCTCCGCTCGGTAAAAGAGCTAGGTAAATGGCGGAGGAGTCCGGCGAGAAGACCCCCAAGACGGAAGAAGACCCCCGGAGCAGTGCAATAAAATATTTTTTTCAAAATTGTGTGTTTTTTTACTTTACATTTTACACCTTAGGTGAATGGGTAGAGGTACATCATACCCCATACTCATTCACATAGGGTGGGGGGCCGGGATCTGAGGGCCCCTTATAAAAAGGGGGCTCCCAGATTCCGATAAGCCCCCGCCCGCAGACCCCGACAACCAACGGCCAGGGTTGTCGGGAAGAGGCCCTTGTCCTCATCAACATGGGGACAAGGTGCTTTGGGGTGGGGGGGCCGCACGGCCCCCCTTTCCCCAGGGCACCCCCCATGTTGAGGGCACGCGGCCTGGTACGGCTCAGGAGGGGGGGCGCTCGCTCGTCCCCACCCCTTTCCTGGCCTGCCGGGCTGCGTGCTCGGATAAGGGTCTGAGATGGATTCGGGGGGGACCCCCACGCCGTTTTTTCGGCATGGGGAGTCCCTTTAAATCCATGCCAGGTGACGGGGCTAGCGCGCGGCATTCACTGCCTTCGCTAGCTTCATCTACCTGAAGTCACGTGCTAAATGAACGGACTTTCCGATGAGCGGCAAGTCCGTTCATTTTCAAAAGTCCGGCGGACTAGCCTACTGATGGCGGGATTGTCCGCCGGACTGCCAGATTGTCCGCCGGACTGCCAAGTCCAGCGGACAATTTTAAAACAAAACTTAAAACCTAGTCCGCCGGACTTTTGGCGCCAAAAAGTCCGCCGGCGCCCACACATGAGGGGATTTTCCGGTGGACTTAAGTCCAGCGGATAATCCCACTGGATAGTGCCTTCGTGTGTACGCAGCATTAGTGTATCCAGGTGGATTGTTTTTTTTTTTCAAGATTAATTTGATTTTCCTTGGTTGGTAAATGGTAACTGTTATCTCCTGATTATTATCGTTTTATTATTATAGGAATACTGACCTAAAATAGTAAAAAAAAAAAAAAAAACATGCTGTATATTTCTTGCTATGACCATAACTTACCACTGCCCTGATGATCACAGCGATACCACATATGTATACGTTATTTGTTGTTTGTAACAATAGTACGACCCAGAAACAATGATGCACATTTTGCTTTAAACACACTGACACTGATGCTGATACTAATTAAAAAAATCTTTTTAAATATACCCAAAATATACGGAGCCTGATCTTTGACCTGCAACTTTGACCTTGATCTAGCTTTTTCTTTCTTTTTACACACTTTTGTTTATTAGCATATTCTTCCCTGCAAGTATAGAAAGATACAATGAGGAATATAAACTAAAACTGGTGTACACAGAATCTTTTGCAGCTGTGCATAGTAACCAATCAGCTTCCAGGTTTATTGTCAAAGCTTAACCACTTAAAGTGGTTGTAAGCCCGTTTTTTTTTTTTTTTAAAACACCTGTTTTGAGTCACTTACCTTAGATCGGGGCCCTCGAAGCCGCCCTCGTCTTCCCCTCCAGCCGCAGCCATCTCTCCACAGATACAAATCGCGGTGATACCTCACATGTGTGGTTTGAACACTGTTTACATATTTTGAGTTACAGAGGAGGTCTTTTTCTCTAACGATCGTGTTGATACCTCACATGTGTGGTTTGAGCACGGAGGGACGGGGTGCTTTATTTATTTTTTTCTTATTTATTTTTTTTTATTTTAATTTTTTACACTGTCCCTTAAAAAAAAAAAGTTGGATCACTTTTATATCCCTTGTAATAGAAAAAAAAGCATGACAGGACCTCTTTAATGTGAGATCTGGGGTCAAAAAGACCTCAGATCTCACATTTACACTTAAAAGCAATAAAAAAAAAAATTCAATAAAAAAAAAAATGTCCCTTTAAGGCCTTTGGGCGGAAGTGAAGTTTGATGTCGCTTCCGTCATCCAATGGCACAGAGTGGAGTGGGGGCCATCATTGCCTCACTCAAAGGAAAGGACCCGATCGCGTCCACCGCTACCAACGGCTCCGGCGGAGATGACCGGGACATGGCGGTGGGGGGTGAGCACCTCTCCCATCGCTGATAAAAGTGATCTTACAGCGAATCTGCCACAGAGACCACTTTTATCCTAAATCGTACCGCCCGCCATGAATAAAATTACCGGGGTTATGGCAGCTATTTGCTTCCATAACAATGGTATTTAACGTCAAAGTAGCGATGTATATCCACGGTGGGCAGTCCTGAAGTGGTTAATGAAGCTGAAGTTAGAAGATGGCTACCACAGCTGTACCAGATTCTGTGTAAATCTCCCCAATGCTTCTTTATCTTCTTTCAGAGGAAAAAAATAAATAAAATACACGGACAGGCAGCACAGTGACCGGTCACTATTATAACCAATCAGAGGTTATTATAGTGATCAGGTGACCTGGAAATGAGTCTCAGTTCCTGATCATTAGTATTAGACCCGGGGCTCTCAGTGAGCATTCTCCCAGCACAAACACAGGTACACATATATGGGGCCTCACGAATAAAGACCCATTTCCATGAGGCCACATATATACAGTACCTCACAAAAGTGAGTACACCCCTCACATTTTAATAAATCTTTTTTTTATATCTTTTCATGTGACAACACTGAAGAAATGACACTTGTCTACAATGTAAAGTAGTGAGTGTACAGCTTGTATAACAGTGTAAATTTGCTGTCCAATCAAAATAACTCAACACACAGCCATTAATGTCTAAACCGCTGGCAACAAAAGTGAGTACACCCCTAAGGGAAAATGTCCAAATTGGGCCCAAAGTGTCAATATTTTGTGTGGCCACCATTATTTTCCAGCACTGCCTTAACCCTCTTGGGCATGGAGTTCACCAGAGCTTCACAGGTTGGCACTGGAGTACTCTTCCCCTCCTCCATGATGACATCACAGAGCTGGTGGATGTTAGAGACCTTGTACTCCTCCACCTTCCGTTTGAGGATGCCCCACAGATGCCCAATAGGGTTTAGGTCTGGAGACATGCTTGGCCAGTCCATCACCTTTACCCTCAGCTTCTTTAGCAAGGCAGTGGTCATCTTGGAGGTGAGTTTGGGGTCGTTATCATGTTGGAATACTGCCCTACGGCCCAGTCTCTGAAGGGAGGGGATCATGCTCTGCTTCAGTATGTCACAGTACATGTTGGCATTCATGGTTCCCTCCAATGATCTGTAGCTCCCCAGTGCCAACAGCACTCATGCAGCCCCAGACCATGACACTCCCACCACCATGCTTGACTTTAGGCAAGACACACTTGTCTTTGTGCTCCTCACCTGGTTGCCCCCACACACGCTTGTCACCATCTGAACCAAATAAGTTTATCTTGGTCTCATCACACCACAGGACATGGTTCCAGTAATCCATGTCCTTAGTCTGCTTGCCTTCAGCAAACTGTTTGCAGGCTCTCTTGTGCATCATCTTTAGAAGAGGCTTCCTTCTTGGATGACAGCCATGCAGACCAATTTGATGCAGTGTGCGGCGTATGGTCTGAGCACTGACAGGCTGACCCCTCACCCCTCCAAACTATGCAGCAATGCTGGCAGCACTCATACGTCTATTTCCCAAAGACAACCTCTGGATGTGACGCTGAGCATGTGACCTCAACTTCTTTGGTCAATCCATGGCAAGGCCTGTTCTAAGTGGAACCTGTCCTTTTAAACCGCTGTATGGTCTTGGCCACCGCGCTGCAGCTCAGTTTCAGGGTCTTGGCAATCTTCTTATAGCCTAGGCCATCTTTATGTAGAGCAACAATTATTTTTTTCACATTCTCAGAGAGTTATTTGCCATGAGGTGTCATGTTGAACTTCCAGTGACCAGTATTAGTGAGTGAGAGGGATAACACCAAATGTAACACACCTTCTCCCCATTCACACCTGAGAGTTGTAAGACTAACGAATCACATGACATCGGGGAGGGAAAATGGCTAATTGGGCCCAATTTGGACATTTTCACTTAGGGGTGTGTACTCACTTTTGTTGCCAGCGGTTTAGACATTAATGGCTGTGTGTTGAGTTATTTTGAGGGGACAGCAAATTTACACTGTTATACAAGCTGTACACTCACTACTTTACATTGTAGCAAAGTGTCATTTCTTCAGTGTTGTCACATGAAAGGTAAAATAAAATATTTACAAAGATGTGAGGGGTGTACTCACTTTTGTGACATACTGTATGTGTACAGCAGCACCAAGTAGTTAAACTGTTTCATATTTTTCTTTGTAAATGTAGCACATCCTACAGCAAGAATGAAAAAAAGGTTTTATTCTTTGAGTCTGGTACAGATAAAAAAAAATGCATGAGGTCCCCCCTAAAAATTTGTACCAAACCCTTAATCTAAGCATGGGGCCTGGTTGACTTGGAAAGGGATGAGCCCCCCTCCTGAACCATACCATATCAGGGCACCCCCTGGCAAAGCATCTTATCCCCACATTACTGACCCAGTGGTTGTGAGGGGTTGGCAAGCAGGGGTCTTATCAGGATCTGGAAGCTCCTTTTAATAATGAGAAGCCCCCAGATACCCCCCCCCCCCCTCCCACATTAAAAAGTACCCCTAGCCATTCACAACAAAAAGAAGATGTAACCTAGAAATATAGAAACCAAAACCTTTTACAAGTCCTTTTAAAAATATATATAATATATATCCCAAAAAATGTCCATTGTTATAAATCTATTATCATTCAAGATGCCAGCCAACTCATCGAAAAGAAAACCCGACCCGGCACCGAACATGGATCCTGAAGCTACTCCTCACCTAATGACAGCTCTGTGAGCTTTCTCTAAGTATATAAGGGGATGAGCGAGGAGAGTGGTTCCATCATTCAACACATATGGTCATGTAAGGCAATATTCATTGATGCCAACAGTTCCTAGGGATGTGCCAGGTGTTGGCACCCTCTGCTTTCTTAAGAACCATTGAAAGCAAAACGTTATAAAACATAACATATTACAACTAGCAAATACAACTTCTATATACGACGCTTGGATCCAGTCACACAGGAGGCTGAAAGTTTAATGCAAACCTCGATTTCAGCTCATCCCTAGTGACAGAAAATGGCGAGGAAACCCTAAGGGTCATATTTATAAAGCAGTACAAGTGACTTTTACAAACATTCACTGTTGGATAATCAATCATTGTCATTTAAAACACCCTTAGCTGCAGAGAATATTCACGTGCAATGAGTATTTGTTAAGTGTCAGATCCACTGATTTATACATGTAAAGTTTTCCCCAGGCTGGCTTATTGCTATGTTGTGAATAGTCTTTACTGTGATCTGCCCTGATAAGTAGAAGATCATACACACAGCTATTACATGACAGCACACCCCCTCCCTCTATCCCTCTCTCTCTCCCTCTCTCCTGGCAATAAAGAACCATTGAGATTTTCAGTCTGCAGGAGCCATAACTACATACATAACATGGTTATTTATCAGAAATCCCAGCATGGCCCGAAGATAAAATATGATGGAAGACAAATGTAATCATTGTATATTGGTGCAACACAAACTGTAACCAAATAATGAGAAAATATATAAAACATCAGTAAAAACAGCTGTGAATGTTCATAAAATATTACAGTGACAATGAAAAATGTAATTTTGTTTGTTGAGTTATACAGAGAGAGCAAATATGAGAAAAAGAGACTTACCCTATACATATATAATCATTGCCTGGTCGACAAACTAAACCATCCCTCCCAAAATGAATACGATATGTATATTCGCTGAACACATGAGCAGGGAACAATCCTCCGATGATGACATCTCCTTTCTTGTGATATTCATACTTAAACCATGGCTTTTCCATAGTAAGTCTACAAGGAGATGCTGATCTCCAGTTCCATACAACGTCATAGCATGTGATGAAAAGAACGAGTATCAGCAGGTAACAGACACAGAGGAGAGGAGAACATTTCATGGCACACAGCAGGTCCTCTCAGTCACCGGCAGATCTGCCCAGGAGGAGACACAACCACCAGAACTTTATACACATCGACTGACACCGATTTACACTACAGAGAGCGCGCATTGGGGAAGTTCTGTGCTGGCCGTGTCCCTTGGACATGGCCAGTCACAGAACAAAGAACAGAAGAATAGTAACATCAATCTGAAAATAGGACATCTCTAACAGGCAGTGTAGCTGATCTAATAAAGTTAGTTTATTATTTTATTTTTATATCCAGTACACTCTCAGTATTTAGATAGAATTATTCATTTTTAAAGATACAGTATACTTTTCAAGTGTAGCGGGGACATATTTGTTTATTAATGTGGCTATGTGTAAAGTAATGTATAGTCCATGGACATTGCTATGGTTCAGTGTTTGGAGCCATCTAGTGACCAAATCTGGTAATGCACTGATACGATGATTACAAAACAAGCACAAAAGACATTTACAGGAAGTACTGTTGTTTTGATTTAGAAGGTTGACCTTGTTACCCAGGAGTCTGTGTGACCTACCCATGAACACTCTCTTATACAGTGCATGCTGGGTCTCTTGGGACCACGCTGCCTGCCTGTGCGGATCTGTGAGGAGGTTCCCCCGGAGACAGCGACAGATAGTCACTGCGGATTGCAAGTCTGCCTGTTTGCTAGGTGACTAGACGGAGCCTGACAGTCGGTGACCGGATTGACAAGGCCCAGAGACGCTAGTCTGAGCATAGGAGGACCGGTTTCTTTTCAGCGGAGTGACACGGAGCATGTGCCCAGCTGATCCAGAAGCAAGCTGCAGTTGCCGGATCAAAGTCATCTTCCAGAACTCCGATCCAGTTGGTGAGCGGGTTGTGGCTCACCGTTTATCATTTGTTGCACGCAGTTAGACTCACTCACAGACCTCACTGGAACCTGTTGTTCCACGGAGGCGAATCAGAGCAACTGACATTGAGCAGGCTTGAGGCCTACTTCACTTTAGTGCCCAAGTGTTGTGCATAAGTTCTTGCAGTTACACCCGGAGCTTCCTAAGTTAACTTTTCACCTACCTTTTGGATTACAAATATCTGAGGAACCACTTAAGCTAGCGAAGAAAAAAGATAAAGGAGAAAGTACTTTAAGTGAGGCCTCACATAAAACTTTAAGTAGTGGGAGCTCCCAGGTTTAGATACATAGGATATATGTGTTATATGTTTTCCATATTGTAATTGCATATATATATATATATATATATATATATATATATATATGTTGTACTGACACCCTACATTGGGGTGACAGTGCAACCTCTGTAACCACCTGTTTTGATATACCTTCAGTAAAAGTATTCCTGGTTACGTTTACAGTTGTGTGGCGTGCTGTTTTACCCACCAGGTGGAGCCAGAGGATCCTGAGGGATTTATACAGGTACTTTATACTGTTTTATGTTGTACTGTATTGCATTGCACCACAGCTGTGCCAAGGGGATAGAGTCAAGTCAGAGGGTTTATTTCTGATAGAGTGCAATTCAAACTAGCAGCTCCTTCGGGGGTCAGTGCTACACGGGTGGGCTCGTCCGGGATCACTGTCACTCAACAGAGACTCCGCCCCCACTTGTTATTATGGATCCCGCCAAGGCAGTCCAGTGGTGTGAAGCAGAAGGGATATGCTCAGAAGCAAGTGTGGCCATTGAGTTTCCAGGAAGTGACTTGGGAGAGAAGGAAATTAAAGAGGTGGTACAGACATTGTCCCCAGACAAAAAAGCTTATGTGGTCTCAGTGAGGTCAGGCCATGAAACTGACTGCACCTACGCATTGATAGAGTGGAGGCAGGATATCCCTGAAAACTTCCATGGTACCAGCATCAAACTGTCTGAAAGAATGAAATTTCTACTGACCTGCCCCAGTAAGAAAGTGTGGGACTCCCCAACTCAGAAGCAGCTGAAACCCTTAAGCAATGTGATAGAGGTTTCTGCTCAGCTGAAGGCCGAACAACAGTTAGCTGACCTGAAGCAACACTTTGAGGAAATTAATGTGAAATTTCAAGAGGGCTCCAGCCTCATCACTGAACGCATTAGTGGAGCACGCGCCTCTCTGGAAGGTCAACCTGATAGCCAGATGACTGAGAGCCCTAAACAGGTGCAGAAGATGCGCCATCCGGAAAGACTTCCGCATAGACGGTCAAATAAGAGAAAAGGGGCAGAAAGACAAACTGTCATACATCAGTCTCCTACACCAAGTAGAATTGGGGTTAGAGAAAGGATACTTGGATTCTGAAGTTAAGGAGGCTGTAATCCATGCTATCAGTCCCGAGTCAAGTGTCAGGGCTATGTTGCAAATGAAAGCTGGAATGGCCCTGAATCATCTGATGAGGGTTCTGAAGAGCTACTATGAAGAGGAGGATACCCCAGAGTTGTATCATAAACTGATAAACATTACTCAGGATGATAACGAGACTTCCCAAAACGTCCTATTCTGGGCCATCTAACTCAAAGGACAGCCTGCTGTTAGCCACACAGGAAGAGGGGCTCGGAGATCACTTTGGAGAGGAGCTAATAAAATGGAAATTCCGGAGGTCAGTGACCACAGGATTGAAGAGTAATCATATCAAGGTGGCTCTGAAGCAGTACTTGAAAGATCCCTCCACTCCAGATGAGGTTCTCATCGAGAAGGTGAATGAAGCAGATAAGGTGGAGCTTGAGAGAGAGACCAAAAACAGAGGAAACTTCATTCCCCTAGCCCCTCTTCTGTTAAGGTGCAGCAAGTAGATGCCCCCTCAGATGTCTGGGAACTCAGTGCACTGGAAGCAGGGGCTGAACAAGGATCATGGCTCTCGCCTAATCATCACCTTTCCGGAAGTCAGACTGGGCTGGAAAAGTTACTCCAGACCCAGAGAGAGATACTGGAAATGATGAAAATGCTGATGACTCAGCTGGCAAACCCCCACTTAGAAAAGACTCTACCAAAAGAAACTCCGGAGACTCCTGATCACCCTACCAAACCCACACCGAGAATTTGCTTCAAATGTGGAGGAGTAGGACATTTCAGGCGAGTGTGCCCAAGTCCAGTGGCTGAAATGAAGTTCAAGCAACCGGCGGAACACTTCAGAGGGCCCCAGTGAAGGAGTCCACTGGGTGCCCGGCTACTGAAAAAGACCTTACACTGACTCCCACACCTGAAATCCCAGGAGGCATAGTAAAGCAGAGGAAAGAAAGAAACCCCTAAAGCCAAGGGCGAAAATAAGGGCCACCAAACAGGCCAAAGGCACCCCAAAGAGTGGGATTCCCCTCAAACTGGTGGGACCCTCTCCAATTGTCCCCATCCAAGTTGAGGGGATCTACACGAAAGCACTGCTGGACACAGGAGCCCAAGTAACCTTGCTATACAGGGACTTATACGACCGACATCTCAAGCACTTACCACTACAGAAATGAAAGGAACTGGAAATATGGGGGTTAGGGAACCCAGAACTTCCCATATGATGGTTACCTGTCAGTCAGACTCACGTTTGACCCAAGCACAGCGGGAAAGGCAGGGACGTTTGACACCCTAGTGGTAGTGTGCCCTCGCCCCCCAGGGGCCGACAAGAGTTCCCTGATTATTGGGACGAACACTGACTTGGTGAGAGGGCTCCTTAGTGGTGGTCAAGCAAGGACCCTCCCCTACTTAAATACATCCAATGCTGGTCCAGACCCACAGAAATATAAAGCAAGAAGAAGAGACCCCTGAAGAAGCAGTAGGGAAAGTCTGGCTCTTGGGTAGTAGAGAAAAGTGGGTCCCGCCTGGTGGAATAGTCTGCCTAAGGGCCCTTGTCAAGCTGAGTTGGAAGAACCCAGGGCCTTTCGTCCTCCTTGAAAGTGCAAGTCAAGGAAACAAGAAGGGGTTAGAGCTCATCCCAGAAGTGTTGCCCACCAGAACACTGAAGAAGGCCCACGGGAAAATTCCCATCAGTATCTGTAACACGGGAACTACCCCAGTGAAGATGCCACCCAGAATGCTACTGGGACAGGTTAGCTCAGCCACCCCAGTTTCAACGAGTAACCAGGAGGAAGAGAGCAGGACAGAGATTCCCCTGGAGGAGTTATGTCCTGAGAATACACCACTCACCCCTGCCTGGAGGGAAAGAGCCAAAGCCCAACTGCTAAGATGGAAGGATGCTTTCTCTAAAAGTGAATTTGACGTGGGACTAGCTAAAAGTGCCACTCATCAAATCCGCCTGCAGGAGAACAGCACCTTTAGAGAAAGGGTCAGGCGAATCCCACTGGGAGATCTGGAAGACCTGAGGAAGCAGTTGGCTGAACTGAAGAGAACAGACATTATTCGGGAGTCCAGAAGCCCATATACCTCCCCAAAAATATTGGTGAGAAAGAAGAATGGGTCTCTGCGCCTGTGCATCGACTATAGAACCCTAAACAGAAGGTATATTCCCGATCAGTACACCACTCCCCGGATAGAGGATGCCCTACAGAGCCTGTCGGGGGCCAAGTGGTTCAGCGTGCTGGATCTGAAGAGTGGGTACTATCAGATCCCTATGTGCCCCTAAGATAGGGAGAAGACTGCCTTCATCACCCCAGGGTTCTTTGAGTTCAACCGAATGCCTCAAGGATTGTCTGGGGCCCCAGCAACTTTCCAGAGACTGATGGAAAAAACAGTGGGTGACATGAACTTAATAGAAGTACTGGTCTACCTGGATGACATAATAGTATTCGGCATGCGCGAGCAGCATTTGCGCCCGTTCATGTGCTCTGGTTCACTGCGCCGGCAAAATCTTAGTAAATGTCATGTTAGCATTAAGAAATTAAAAAAATGAAGAAGAAAAATGCGTGGGGGTCCCCCAAAAATCCATACCAGGCCCTTAAAAAGTTTAAAAAGTTCTGAAGAGACTCCACGAGGAGGGCTTGAAACTCTCTACGGAGAAATGCCAGTTCTATCAACCCTCAGTGACTTATTTGGGACACATTGTGTCTGAAGAGGGAGTAGCCACTGATCCAAAGAAGTTAGAAGCTGTCACTTCTTGGCCCAGGCCCTCCAACGTAACTGAACTCAGGTCATTCTTAGGGTTCTGCTCATACTATAGAAGGTTTGTGGAAGGGTTTGCAAAAATAGCCCACCCCCTCACTGAGCTCCTGAAGAACCAATAAGAGGCTGGTGAAGACCCGGAATGGTCCGGGAAGCCGAAAGAAGTACCCAGAAGGAAGAAAGAGTCCATCCAGGATCAGTGGACTCCAGAGTGTGAGGAAGCTTTCAGACGGCTGAAGTGGAGCCTCGCCACTGTTCCGGTGTTGGCCTATGCAGACCCTACCAAGCCTTACGAGCTGCATGTAGATGCCAGTCGGGACGGGCTAGGGGCAGTGCTTTACCAAGAGCATGAAGGGTCTCTGCGACCCGTTGCCTATGTAAGCCGAAGTCTGATTCCTGCTGAAAAGAACTATCCAACCCACAAGCTGGAGTTCCTGGCTCTGAAGTGGGCAATGGTAGACAAGTTAAAGGACTACCTGTATGGGGCTGAATTTGTGGTGAAGACGGACAACAACCCCCTTACCTACCTGCTCACTACTGCCAAGCTGGATTCCACTGGTCACAGGTGGCTCGCTGCTCTTTCGGCTTTTACCTTTAGCCTGAAGTACAGACCAGGAGTTGGTAACCGAGATGTGGATACTCTATCCAGAAGGCCTCATGACCCCTTGAGTTCCCCAGAAGACTGGACCCAGCTCAATCCTGAAGGAGTCAGAGCCCTATGTGGGGGGACAAGTCACTATGGAAAGGGTGGGGCACGAGCCGAAGATGTAGGAGTATCTGCAGCAGGAGTCCCCAGATGCTATTGTGATGTCTCCCAAGTAGTGCAAGAGGGTCTTCCCAAGCTGTCCAGGAAGGATCTCAGGAAAGATCAAGAAGAAGGCCCATTGTGTGGACTGGTGCGGAAGGCATTGGAATGTCAACAGCCTGATGTACTGCAGACGAGTCCTTGTAAGTAAACCCGGCTGTTGCTAAAGGAATGGGATCGGTTGCAATTGCAACAGGGGGTGGTCTACTGAAAGGGCCCCTCTGACGATCCAGAAGAAAAGTGGCAGTTGCTCTTGCCAGAAAAGCACAGAGAGAGGGTACTAATTGCCTTACATGGCCACCATAGTCATCTGGGAGCCGAAAGGACTTTACAATTAGTAAAAGACAGATTCTACTGGCCCCACATGAGAAAAGAAGTGGATAGTTATTGTCATTCCTGCCTCAGGTGCATACAGCACAAGACTTTGCCACAGAGGGCTGCCCCAATGGGCCATCTGGAAAGCCAGGGCCCATTGGACCTGGTTTGCATAGACTTTCTCTGTTTGGAAAATGACTTGAGTGGACAAGGGGACATCTTGGTGGTGACAGACCATTTCATCCGGTATGCCCAGGCTTTCCCCACTAGAGATCAGCAAGCAATCACGGTGGCAAAGACTCTTGTTGAGAAGTTCTTCGTCCATTACAGATTACCTCAAAGGATACACTCGGATCAGGTAGGAGACTTTGAGAGTAGATTAATAAAAGAACTGCTGGAGTTATTGGGCATACCTAAGTCAAGAACCACCCCCTATCACCCACAAGGGGATCCTCAGCCAGAAAGGTTCAACCAGACCCTCCTGAATATGTTGGGAACGTTAACCGCAGAGCAAAAGCCCCACTGGAGTAGACATATCACTGCATTGGTCCATGCCTATAATAGCACCAAATGTGATGCCACGGGTTATTCACCTTATCAATTAATGTTCGGTCGAGAAGCCTGGCTACCAGTGGATCTGGCTTTTGGAACCTCTTTGGATCATACTTCAGAGTCCTCCCATAGAGGATTTGTGGACAGGCTGAGGAAAAACTTGAAAATTGCTTATGAGCAGGCCCAAGCCACCGCAAGGTCCAGAGAGAGAAAAAACAAAAAGAACTTTGATCTGAGGGTAAAGATCCAAGATCTTCAAGTAGGTGACCGTGTTTTGCTGAGGAATCTATGCATCCCAGGAAAACATAAGCTGGCCGACCGCTGGAAATCGCAGCCTTATGTTGTGTGTAGAAAACTTCCAGGAATCCCAGTGTACGAAATCAAACCAGAAGGGAGCACTGGACCAGTGAAAACCTGGCACCGGAATCACCTGCTGCTCCTCACAGAGGCGGTTAGGACAAGTACAGAGGAAGAACTCCCATCCACATCCAATGAAATTAGTAGGACGACAACCAGATCTCAGTCAATCCCCTTGGAAGATGAAGATGAGGAAATAGGGATGAGTTGGTTGTGGCTCACCGAGACTCTAGAAACAGATACGGATGTTCTTTCTGAAGTGGAGGAAGACTATACTGAAACTCTCAGAGTGGAGGCTCCAGAGTTTGTGCTGGCAGTTGACTATTGAATAACTGGGTAATCCAAGTTTCTCTCCACCTGTTGACACTGAGAAGGGGGTTGAAGATACTTGCCAGCTGGAGATGGAAACCCTGAATGTCCCAAGAGCAAAGAGAGACATTCGCCCACCCCGCAGACTGACCTATGATACATTGGGCGAATCGTCAACAAAAGAAACTCTGAACTGCCTGGTCTCCCTACTACTGATTCAGTAGGGGACAACCCCACCTCACCCCTTGGTACATTTGTACCTGACATGGTAGTATCAGCTGTGAGTGCAGAGGATAGCTCCCCATTATGTGATAACTGGTGGGAAGCTCCTCTGTCAGTGTTATATAACCACATAGATGCTAAAGTACAGAGCCTCTTTGGGGACCAAAAAGATCAAGTAGGGGGAGTGTGTAGCGGGGACATATGTGTTTATTAATGTGGTTATGTGTATAGAAATGTATAGTCCATGGACATTGCTATGGTTCAGTGTTTGGAGCCATCTAGTGACCAAATCTGGTAATGCACTGATACGATGATTACAAAACAAGCACAAAAGACATTTACAGGAAGTACTGTTGTTTTGATTTAGAAGGTTAACCTTGTTACCCAGGAGTCTGTGTGACCTACCCATGGACACTCTCTTATACAGTGCATGCTGGGTAGCGTAAAAAAAGTTCTTTGGTGTGGGCCTTTTTTGAGAAGAGTGCATCAGATCGTACCACTGCTATTTGCAACATATGTCTCAAGCGTATCTCGAGTGGCCAAAACATCAGCCGCTTGGGCACCACAAGCATAACCAGACATATGTTGACCTGCCATGCAGCTCGTTGGCAAGCGCACATTAAAGACCCACATCAAAGAACAAAGCGGACCTCTCCTTGCTCCTCGACAGCTGGGATCTCCAACCCCACTATACCTTCAGTCCTCTCTGAAAGCTGCACTGAGAGGAATGAAGGTGTAGAATTAGGTGTGTCACAGCCAAGTACTTGGGGGCACTCTGCTAGCAGTACACCGACGTCCGATTCTACCAGGCAAATTTCCCTGCCCCAGCTGCTGGTCTGTCGAAAGAAGTTTACTCCCAGCCATCCACATGCCCAGCGGTTGAATACTAGCTTGGCTAAATTGCTAGCACTTCAATTGCTGCCTTTTCAGATGGCCCCCTTCTGTGAGTTTGTTCAATGTGCGGTTCTTCAGTGGCAGGTTCCCAAACGCCACTTTTTCTCACGGAAGGCGATTCCGGCTCTCTACCGGCATGTGGAAGGCAATGTACATGCCTCGCTGGACAGGGCGGTCAGCGGTAAGGTGCATATTACCGCTGACTCATGGTCCAGCAGGCATGGAAAGGGACGTTACCTGTCTTTCACGGCCCATTGGGTCACTCTTTTGGCAGCTGGGAAGGATGCAGGACAAGGTGCAGTAGTGTTGGAGGTTGTTCCGCCACCACGCCTCCAAAATGCTACTACTGGTTGTGACACACCTCTCTCCTCCACCCCCTCCTCTTCTTCTTCCTTCATGGCCTCTTCGAGTGCTCTGTCCTCGGAACCAGCGGTGCTCCGTAGGCGTCCAAGGGGCTACGCAAGTACGCAGGCAAAAAGATGCCATGCCGTGCTTGCGCTGGTGTGTTTGGGGGACAGGAGCCACACTGGGGCAGAGGTTCTGTCAGCTCTGCAGGGGCAGGCCAAGAGGTGGTTGACGCCACACCAGCTTAAGCCAGGAATGGTGGTTTCTGACAATGGCACCAACCTCCTCTCCGCCCTGCGACAGGGACAGCTGACCCATGTGCCCTGCATGGCTCACGTCCTTAACCTGGTGGTGCAGCGGTTCTTGGGCAGGTACCCAGGCATTTCCAGGCATGTGTGCATTTCCGCTGATCATATAATGCCAGTGCTTGGCTGGCTGAGCTGCAAAAAGGAGTTGAACCTGCCCAAGAACCGCCTTATATGTGACATGCCCACCAGGTGGAACTCAACGTTGGCCATGCTGCAGCAACTGCACATGCAGCAGAGGGCCATCAATGAGTACCTGTGCGACTACGGCACCAGGACAGGGTCAGGGGAGCTTGGATTTTTTTCCCCATGCCAGTGGAGCATGATCAGGATGCATGCACTGTCCTGTCACCATTTGAGGAGGCCACGAGCATGGTGAGCAGTGACAGTGCATGCATCAGTGACACTGTACCTCTTGTCAACCTGTTGGAGCATACGCTGCGTGGAATAATGGACAGGGCACTTGAGACAGAACAGAGGCAGGAAGAGGAAAGACTTCCTTGCCTCTATAGGCCCCTTTATCCAGACAGTGTTCCTTCTCTCCCACCCATCACACAGGAAGAGGATGAGGAGGAGGAGGATTGTGTCAGCATGGAGGTGGAGCCTGGCACTCAGCATCAGCAGCAGCAGTCTTTTAGGGATGATTTACAGTCCCAAGAAACCAGTGGACTTGTACGTGGCTGGGAGGAGGTGGCTGGGGATCATGTCGTCCTCAGTGACCCAGAAGACTCCGGACCGAATTTCTTAGCTAACCTACGTTGTATGGCCTCCCTGATCCTGCAAAGCCTGCGGAAGAATCCTCGTATTCTTTGGATCAAGGAGAGAGACCATTACTGGCTGGCCACTCTCCTTGATCCACGGTATAAGGGTAAGGTTGCAGACCTTATCTTGCCGTCGCAGAGGGAACAGAGGATGAGACATCTCCGGGAGACCTTGCAGAAAGGTCTGTGCAACGCGTTCCCAGAGACTGGGAGGTTACAAACTCCTGGTCCTGGACGACGAGTTGCTGAGGCTTCGGTCAGTAGCAGAAGGAGTGGTGGGGAAGGTGGACGTCTGACCGATGCGTTCAGACAATTTTTTAGTCCGCAGCCCCAAGGTATGATCGGTTCCAGCTACCATCGCCAGCGTCTGATATACATGGTGCAGGAATACCTAGGGGCAAGGTCAGACTTGGACACCTTTCCCACTGAAAATCCTCTGGCTTACTGGGTCTTGAGGATGGATCACTGGCCAGAGCTTTCACAGTATGCACTTTAGCTACTGGCCTGTCCTGCATCCAGCGTTCTTTCCGAAAACGCACATTCAGTGCTGCTGGAGGCTTTGTCACCGATCACAGGGTGCGCCTGTCCACTGACTCGGTTAATCGACTGACCTTCATAAAGATGAATCAGTCTTG